>JAPEIP010000009.1:51154490-51182801 GCA_026120095.1 Capsicum chinense | reverse complement strand
CATGATGGATGAACTGAATTCAATTTGTATTCATGGACATAAATGAATTACCTCATGGAATAGACATGTTCATGAAACTTCGGATGGTAAGACTAGACAAAAAGTTGGAAAACTATAGGAGCTTATCTGTCTGACTGCTAAACTAAATTATTAGTTATACGAACTAAATTATACTTAAAGTTTTCCATCAATTGGGGTATTTCCTTCAACACCTTTTCCAAGATGATCTAATAACATTAGGGAGCAAAGAATCTTGGGCATGATATAAATAAGATATTTGAGTAAGGAATCTTAATATGGCTATAACTCTGTAACATGGAACAAAGTCCTATGAAACTTATTAGGCTTTCGTCGATGCAATTTCTATCGCTCAATCTTAGCCCCAAGTCTGATTTGAACTACATACTCTCACTATGTTCAAGCCTAGCTCAAAATCTCAAGGTACTACACAGAACACCATACCACTAGTCTGAACCATGAATTCAATACGCCATGTGTGTTTCACATCTTTTATCTCATCAATAATTCCTATTACCACTTCAACAACTACATTTAACCTCTTACTAGGAATTTACTAACGCACAATGCATTCTTTCACCTATGTACCAACATGACATTCTAGCCTATCCTTATAACACCATATGAACTTCTAAACAAACACTCATAAAAACATTTTTCTCATATTCTCTAAGCTCCTATCAATAACAGCTTTCTAGCATTATCTTTAGGAAGACACACATAGAATTCCCAACTAACCATGACATATAATAAACGCTATACCTCAATCATCCTTCACACTTATAGCCTGAGATACAACAAGCATGTAACAATCTTTCCCCCCACATGAGACATTTACTCTCTTCCATCTAAATAATTACTTATTACCACTATCATAAGTTCACACCATCTAGAATTTCTAATCAATAAACTTTAATTCTTGCCTACACTATTTTAAGCCTACTGGTTCACCTTTCACACAGTATCCCATGGATACATAATATACTTACCTCAGATAAACACTATCCCCACTTCACTTCTGCTAAACTTCTTGCTTCATACTTCTAACTCTAGATAATATACTGTCATAGGATTCTGAGAGGGAATTCGAAAGCACATCTGACTTTGTATTAGTGCACGATTCTCATGAACATGAACAAAATCTTTCAAACTTTAGAACTTAAAAGCACTGATGGAATACTTTCGAATCTGCATGGAATCCCATAACTATCTATCAGGTCTGCCTGAGAAAAATCTATGTGGAAGGATTTAAATTGGGCTATTTCTATTGACTCAATAATAAGGGAGAGTTGGAAAGAATAAATAACGTAAGAATTTGCATAAGTTCATTAGAGAACACTTCTACTGCATGATATAAGGCTAGTAAAAAGGAAAATATTTCTTAAATACCCTGTACCCTCTCGAAGAAAAGTATAGACATCTCCTTACTATTCCACAAGACTCTACTATACATGACTTTATTGACACCCTAGGATACTTGAAATCTAGGCTCTGATACCAAGTTTGTCACGACCCAAGACTACCCCTTAGTCGCAACATAGTTTTTAGAACCATAAGTGATCCCAAGCTAACCCATGAACTGGCATGATACTTAAGCAACTGATTTAGAATAAATAAAAAAGATAAATTTATTGTGTGGAAAAATAATCATGACATAATCTGGATAAATAAAATACTGATAAAGTTTACAACCTGATAAAATTAAAGAGAGAACTTGAATTTACATTTCATTACTCTGACTGACTATTTAGGAAGCCTCTACTATACTAACTATAAATAGTTGGGACATGTCTCCACATGCCACAAATCAATACATATGAATAATCAAAATAAAGCATACGAACTACAACTGACTTGAGTCCCCAAAATAGGAGAACTCATCATTTGCTAGCTGGAAGCTCCAACTTTCTGATTATGATGTGTAGGCTATAACTGGTACCAACATTAGAAGACAATGTAGCACATTGACATATATGTGGATAGTACATCTGTAATGTACTGAGTAAGTGGGGGTGAACATGATATAAAAAATTGAATAGGTACATAATCTTAAAAACATGCATGCTAAGTGTTAGTAGACTCACCAAGAGATTGAGATAAATTGAAAATTGAAGTATCTTAAAACATGCATAACAAATAGAATATGATAAGATGGTGAATCACTACACCTAGTTTCTTAAAATTTTACTTTTGTAGAATGAATAGAACTGAAGTTGGGAAGTGATGAATTAAGAATACTATAAATAAATCTCATATAAAACTGAACATATTGTAGAACTATACTGAGGATCATGTATGAATCCTGGGTCTGAAACTATGGGATGGAAACTGACATAACTCAAGGATTTGAATATACCAATATACTTATATGAATGCATAAACATACAAAACCAGTATAATATGTACTGAGTTGATCTTATTAACTGAATAACTGATGCCTATACGAATGAATGATTGAAATCTAAGTAAGAGGATAACTAATATATATATGTACTAAGTAGCTGATATCTGAATACGAACTAATTGATTTATAAACACTAAATAGCTGATACTGAATACTGAATTACTAACATCTGAAAACTGATTTACTAGTATCTGTATATTGATTAACTGATATTTGTATACTAACTAATTGATATTTGAATGTTGATTAATTGATAGTTGAATATTGATCATGTAATACTAAGCTGTAATTAGTCTGAATAAGTGGACTAAAACTATTGAAGGTATCATATAATCGACATACCCCAATCTAAGTCAATCAGGGTCCAACCTGTAATCCTAGTTGGATTGGTGTCAGTATCGTGCCATGGGTACTAACACTGGCTATGTGGATTCACTAATATGATGTCCAAAAATACCAGGGTATCAATCCTAAACTGACGGGTGTCCTCTGCGAGAAAGTCAATACTAAATTGTTGGGTGACACCTTATAGCCTACATTGGCTACGTAGTTTTGGAATACAAGAACTTCTATTAAGGACTTTGCCTAACTGAAGGGGAAGCCTCCATTTCTGCATTAGCTCAGTGCTAAGCCCTACTTCTAACTTAACTAACACTGAAATCTTAAACTGGTGCATGCACTGAAAACTGATATGCTCAAACATGGTTTTATGAAAACTAACTGTGCATGCATAATCTGAAGTAACCATGAACTTCTAAACTAAGGTATTTAACATGAAATAACATTGGTGGGTTTATTATAAAAATGATAATCTGAGTATGGGGATAAAATCATGGTTCGAATAGACTTATTACATGAAAATCTAAAATCATGTAAGAACATATAGGTATCGGGTGTTCATAACCTGCCATCACTGAATGACCATAAAGCACGATTTCAATACTTAAAACTAAAGGATGGGAATCATGGTTCAAAGACCCAAAACACAAACATCTCACCAAGTAATTAAAGAGCATGAACTTTAATATGGAAATGTGTTAAACATGAGAAATCAACATAATTACACGTCTAAATTCATAAATTAGGGGTTTAACTTTAAATTCACTTGAATATGACACGTGACATTGAAACTTGAAGTATGAGATAACATAACTATCCATGGATTCATACTTGGACATGAAATAAGTTCAAATAACTAAGGAAAAACATAAAATAAATCCATCTTTAACATATGAATCTTCATATTAAGAAAAAACTCATCTTTTTAATCAAAGGAAGGTTTTTGGGCTCAATGGGTGAAAGGGACCCATGAATGAACTCCCACATACCTCAATAAGATGAAATCTTAAAGATATCTTACAATTGATGCTTGAATCTTTATGTTATTGAGTGGAAAAGATTGGATTATTGTTCATGGGAAAGGGGAGGGTTTTTATGTGAGTTGTTTTGGGGAAGATGGGCAAATAATGCCCCTTTTTGAGTAATAAATCATGTTAAAATGACTAGGGTTGAGGGGAAAATATGAAACTGTCCCTTGGCCTATTTTTCCTGTGGAAATAACCCTCGTAGTGCGACCCCCAGAAAGGTGGAATGGTCCTTGCGACGCGACCCCCAAAAATGTAGAATAGGCCTCGTGTCAGGAGCCTATCGTGACCTCTTATTGCTTTGTACCAAAAAGGTCATAACTTTTTTCTCGGGTATCATATTAAGGAAAAATTGGTATCATTGGAAAATTAACTCAATTATATATCATTTGGTTGGTATTGAGATGAAAAATTACACATATATAATAAGTTGTACACGTTCAAGGTTGACTCTTGAAGAATCAAATACCAATTTTTGGACAAATCAAAGGCTCGTCGCTCAACTTTGTTCTAAGTGATCCTTATGAATATTTTTCACCTCATAAGCACTTCACACACTAAGATAAAGATCCTGACATATGTATTCATATATAAATCATGGGATTAGAGTTTACATATATAGGAACAACAGTTCAATGTAGAGCTAAAAAATGAGGGGTGTTACACAGAGCTCAATTTATTTCAGCATATCGACACTTAGACCCATATGAGGAGAAGGATGAAAATTTGGGTTATGTTACGCCAACCGAGTATGGATCCATTGTTCCTTATGATTTATCCCCTAATGTGAAATTCGATACCACTAGTTCTATAATCTAATTATTGAATTTGAAAGGTATATTTTCGGGAGCAGCTAAGGATGACGCAAACATGCACGTTGTAATTTTTTTTGGGATCTACACATCTTATACTATTATAGAGGTTGATCAGGAAGCATTAAGATTAAGATTTTTTTATTTTCTTTGATAGGAGAAGCATCACTATTTCTAGGAGAACTTCCAAGACGATCTATCACTACTTGGCATGAGTTGAAGAAATAGTTTTTGAGAAGATTTTCCCTTCTGCACGGATGCGACAATTGAAGGATGAAATTTATAGTTTCAGGAAGTTACCTGTAGAACCTATGAATGAGGCATGGTTTTGATTCAAGAAGAAGCTGAGCATGGTATCAAATCACAGAATCAAAGGATCTAACATGTCAAAAATATCTTATAGATCGCTGAATGACAGTTCAAGAGCTATGGCAGATACTATTTTAGGAGGACCATTTATGCATCTTCGTTTGGATGCTATGTAGGAAATGATAGATGATATCCCTATGACAAGTAGGGGATACCATACTAGAGATTCAAAATATGATGGTGGTATATATGATAATGGAGAAAAAAATACTTATAGAGTCGTGAATTATATATTAGTATAAGAGGTTGCATAGCTTTGTACAGATATTAGGTTGCTTATAAAGTAATTTGCATAAATGAGTGCTGAGAAGGTGAATACAGTTGTGATATTGGGGTCTACTTCTAAACAACTCAAGATTGAATCTGAAGAAGACGTAAAGTATCTTGATCATAGATTGGTGGATTTCCACGCCCAAGGGCAAGGAAATCAAGGTCGGAACTATTATGATGATAGATACATAGATAGGAGTATTGACAGAAATGGTGATTCGCAGCATAAAGATAACTATAAGGAGAAGAGTGACACATATACTCCATCAGGTAGTTGAGATATAGAGTCCAAAATGAAGGATCTTTTGTCTAAGTTGGTCAAAGGACAAGAAAGTCAAGAGAACTTCCTAAAGGATATCAAAGCTGATTTATCAGGATTAAACCAGAAAGTTGAGTCACATTCTATAGCAATCAAGTAGTTGGAGCAACAATTTGCTCAGATATTACCCATAGTAAATTAGAGATAGCCTACCAATATTCTAAGAAATATAGTGGTAAACCCTATAATTGATAGCCAATGTCATGCCATTACCATTCTAAGTGGTAAAGTCACTATAGATCCACCTGTACCCACTGTGATGAGTAAAAGAATGATGATAAGTCAATTGATGTAGGGAGCAGTAGCAAGTAGATTGAAGAAGAACAGAAGGCTACAGAGCTTGTTCTAAATCCCATTCTGAAGCCTCTTCCTTCTTATCTACAAAGGCTAAAAAAGAAATAAAAAGATGGTAAGTTCCAAAAGTTTTTTTATCTATGGTAAAAGAACTGTCAGTCAACATATCGCTAGTAGAGGCATTGGAGCAAATTCCTGGATACATAAAATTTATGAAGGATTTGATCACCAAGAAGAGAGCAGTCAGTTATGAGTTGATTGACAAGGTTTATAATCATAGTGTTGTAGCAACTAGGTCATTGGTAGAGAAGAAAGAGAATCCTGGTGCTTTCACTATACCTTACACTATTGGATCTTGCAACTTTGTGTGTACTTTGTGTGACTTAGGTGCTAGAATCAACCTCACTCCATTTGCTATTTTCAAGAAATTGGGGTTGGAAGCTACAAAACCCAACACCATGAGACTAGTAATGGCAGATAGGGGCGTGAAAAAGCCAATTGATATTCTCTATGATGTATTAGTGAAGATGGCTTCTTTCATTTTTCCTATTAATTTTGTGGTCTTATATTGTGAAGTGAACTTCGAAGTCCCAATTATTCTTGGAAGACCATTTTTGGCTATAGAAGGACGTTGATTGATCTGGAGCCAGGGCATTTGATGCTGAGATTGAATGATGAACTGGTGATATTCAATGTATGCAAATCCATGAAACAACCTAATGAATTGAGAGTGATATTTGTTATTAATATGGATGATGAGAAGGCAGATTCATTCCGTGATGTTGATGTAGTGACCCTATAGGACGGTGGTTCTGATTCAGTTATTTTGATTGAAGAGAGTAAGTGTTGAAGAACTTTCAGCTGTGATCATGAATTTTGACTTTATAACACTCAAACTACACCTCTTTAATGAGAATGTAAGTGATTGTTATCAATATAAAACCCAACTAGGTTAGGATCGAATCCCACAGGGGAATATGGTGTGAACTTAAGTCATTTGCAATTTAATCAACTGATAGCTGGATGTTTCCTGAAATGGTGGTTTTTATTTTAGCAAGTAATTTTTGGTCACTTTAGTTACAATGTTCGTAATCAAAAGTTTATGGAAAAACTAGAATTATGCTCACTAGGGATTTTGGTACTAGACAGATGCTAATGGTGGTTCAAGATTCTCATAGTAGGTAGGACAAAAAGTTATCTTTATCGAAATTATTCCTAAATGTCTCTTGACCTACTTAAGTATTTAATTACCTAATCCTCTCGGACTTAGGGAATTTATATTCATGACCAGATTTTACCTCAGATTAATCAACCTTGTTACAACGTTAATTATTAAATGAAAGTTTTTAGTGCTTCCAAGTCCCTGTTAGTAATTCACTTCCCACTATATTTGATTTTTTTAAAGCAAATCAAATTAGGTGTTATATATCATTTGCAACCAATAGACGATACTTAAAATCTCAGAAATATCAAGGATTCTTACCACCTTTTAAATCTTGAACACTCAACACTTTATCAAGACTTAACCCTAGATCCCATAATTCAAGTTAAAGGAATTTATTTGCTCATGATGTAATAATCGAAAAAACTAGTTATATTTATGATTTGAAAAACAAAATTACCACAAGATGAATAGAAACTAGAGATTCTCAGATTAGATCATAGTAGTAATCCCAAAATAATGATGATAATCTCTTCAAAGTAATTGCTTGTTTAAGTCAAGAAACTAGAGAGAGAAAATATCAAAATACGTGTCTCCAAAAAATGTTTGGAACTCTCTAGAAAACCCTCAACAAGACTTTAAATAGTTCATCCTAAATAAAGAAACAAAATCAAAGATTTTAATAATCCATCAAATTAGGTGACGACATTCGTCACAACCTATCAGGAGGCTGACGACTTATCATAAATGTTGTCAGCTCCCTGTTGCTTTTGATACTCACTACTTTAGGCTGATGACAAACTGTGATGAACTATCAAATCCTTAACGACTTATCACGAATGTCGTATAGTCTCTACCTCAGCTCTCATGTTCTGCCTTAGGCTGACGACAATTTTTATGACCTATCAGCTCCTTGATGGCTTATCACAAAATGTCATCACAACTCTCAACTCAGGTGTATTCTCTGTCTGAGGCTGATGATGAAGATGATAACTTATCACAGGGATGAGGACTTATCAAAAATGTTGTCATCCATACTTCTCTTCGAATTACTTCAGATTTTAACTCTTTTGCTTCCATCCTTGTTGGTTCTCTTGCATCATAGTTTCTACTGCAAAATCAAACATAAAACAATCAAAAAAACATTAGTCGCTTAAGACTTTGCAATTATTCTTAGTTAAAATCCTCAAATATGTTACCATTAGCTTACACATCAACACCCTCAACATAAAATAATTGCTTGTCCTCAAGCAACTTAACACAACTAAGAGAATAGAAAGTAAATTTGGCAGTCAATTATCCATATTATCTCTAAACACTTTCACCTCTTCAAGGTTAGTTAATTCAAGAACAATGAAGAAAACCAATGAAACACATAGAAATCAATATACGACATTAATTTAGTTACATTAACCATGCATATACCAGTATTACACTCTCCAAACAAGTTAGCAACTAGCAACACATCTGGTGTGCCCTCACACAAAGAAATCCCCCTTATCTCATATCAGTAATCCTATACGTAACCATGGGGACAATTAAAACACTCACTCTCATAACAAAGTTCCAACCAATGTATGCCAAGTACCATAGGCTTTCCCTTATTTTCATTACCTAGATCTTCAGATAGGTTAGCTAAGATCACTATAGGTCTTCTCTTAGGCTAGTGATATAGGTTAGGGGATGGTATGATACTCGATGGTATTTAATGTGACTAAGCCTCCTTGATACTACACTAGCTTTTTGGGGTTTCACTTATCATCCTTTTCTACTTTTCTCTTTTATTGATCACACTTATTTAGGCTGGGTGCAGTATTTTCCATAATCATTTATTTTTTTTCTCAATTTTTTTCTATTTCTTGCTTTTTTTCTCCGTACCCAGCTTTTTTGTATTCTTTTCTTTTATACTACCTTTCTTTTATACTCATTCTGTATCATGCACCCCTATGATAGCCACCCTCAACTTAGGCCATTTTCCTAAGTCAAGGTGCATAGTGTCCAAGAAAGATCAGGGCCAAAATAGGTTTATTGTGATCTAAATAGGAAGGTGACAGGTGTCATAAAAAGCAATAGGATAATCAGGCTCAAAGCAGGGATCAAGGGATATTATGCACATAGGGAAGGTCATTTAGGCTAAAGTAAGCTCATATTAAAATATGTTACGATCCTTTCCTAACCGTTATCCTTCAACCTAGGTAAGACTAACCGGGAAAGTTCTAACTTCAGCACACAGAGGGAACTAAGTAATATCTCACACATACTTGGCACACAGGTATATCATAATATACTACTCATTAAGTTCGTGCAGCTATTTAGCAATGATTATTGTGTTACTATAACTAATGCCATACAAAGATGCATAGTGTTCACACTTAAATACAAATCACATAGTTAAAGAACTAGACCACTTGAAGAGGTATACAAAAATCACAAAACAATTCAACTACCTTAAGTACAAGTATTTCTCCTAGTCGGCTACAAAATTTTACAAAAACAATTTACCATACACCCTCAACTTAAAATCAATGAAAATCTAAACTTAGAATTAGAGTATACCTGGAATAGATCAATCCCGGGGATCATGGGTTTCTAAACCTTCTACCGTATCCTTAGCTACCCTATCTCCATCAGGAGCCTTGCTCTATTTTGGTACAGCTAGTCTATCAATCTCTTAAGGCCTACTAGTAGAGGCCCCTATGGCTCTTGCTTAGATGGATGCCTCCCATCTCTCATTATTCACTAAGGACTCAATCATCTCCTTCTTCATTTCCTCTTTTTAGACTTCTTTCTTGCCCTCTTCTCGTCTTTATTTTCTTCATCACTGTCAGGCCTCTCTCTCTTACCTTTGCCTTTCTTCTCACCTTTCTTCATATTTTTCATCACTATCTCCTCAGGGAGATTAAGCATCAAGATTTCTCTCTCAGACTGCTCAGCTGTCGGATCTACTGACACCTCAAAGTGGTGTTATTATAGCTTCCTAACCTCTGCCTTTACTTTGTCTAGGTTTGATCTGAATAATGCCATCTCTAGAGTATACCTCTCTTTTGACTGTGCATTGAAGCGATTCTCTAATTTATCAATTCGGCCCGACAAAGACTTGTAGGGCTCGAGTGCAACCTTAACCCTCTTGTCCACTCCAGCCGCAAATTGCTTGGAAAAGAGTTTAAGCTGAGCCTCGCACCACTTGGACTGCTTTTATACTCTTCTGAAATTCATAGGGTTGAAGGCAAATTCTATTGTAGGCACCGCAGCTAAAGTATTTGTCTCAATTCTAGACACTAGACCTGTTTGTACTGAAGATATTGGTGGTGCAGCCTCGGAATCCTATACTTCTATAGTAGGCACTGAGCTGGTACCTGTAACTAGTGGATCATCTAGAATCTCTGCACCCCTGTCAAGCATTAGCCTCGGCTGATTTTCCTCATTTTGGATAGGATTGTGGGTCTTCTTGGAAAGGAGTTCTTCTTCCAACCCTACAATCTTGGGCACATTGGCTGCCCTACATAACCTTGTAATCAAACAAGGGAAGTGATATGCTAAATTAGACCTTGAGCCCCAAATCTTTATCTCTTCGGTGATGATTTCTCTGAAGTTTAATTTGTGGTTAGCCACAAAACTTGCGACTAGTATTGCTCTGTTATCCCCGAGGATATAATCGTGATCTGTAGGTATCAACCAGGTGCATACAATGCCCTACAAAAATCTTGCCTCTGAATTCAGAGAGGCCTTGAAGATTCTTTCACTTGGGTTGGTCAGCCATTCCGATTCTCCATTAACTATAATCGTGGCTAACCAAAAACTTTGATTTTCCTGATGCTTCAACTGGGCATAGAAAGCAGGTAAAGTGGCCTAAGAAGTGAAGTTTGGACCATGAAGGAACCTGTTGATTATTTCTTCAGAAATATCCACCATTACACCCCATACCGGGACTTTATCCAACAAAGGTTGGTCAGCTGCTTTCTTTCTTTCTCTACACATATTTTCTAAGCGAGCTTGGTAGTTTGAATAGAACTCCCTAACTAGTGTAGGGTAAAATGAATTTCCTTCTCTTGTAGTCCATCCCAAATTATAATCACAAAATTTCTGCTCTACCTTGGGGTATCTTCTCAACCCTTTAAAGATGATTCTTTTCTCTTTGAAGATTAGCCTCTTAACAGCCCTTCTGTTAGTTTTGTAAATCCCATCAAAGAAAATTTTCTGAGCTTTGGTAATTTGCCTAGTGCCATCTCGGACTTCAGGATTCTTGCATTTTACCATAGTTCCCCTAATCAGAGATTCTTCCTCATCTTATGGATCGATAGAAGGAGACTCAGTTGATGGTACCATGGATTCAGGTTTCCCAGACTCATGCTCCCTGAATCAGGATGATCTGAATCATGTTCTTCAGATTCAGCATGTTCAGAATCTTGTTGCTTAGAGGTCGTCTACTCAAAAGCTATATGTTTAGATGTTGTTGGCCCAATGTCACTCTCCTCCACTTTGACTGGTGGAGGTGGTGAAGGATTTTTAGGGCTTTTCTTCTTTTTTTTCTGCCGGAGTAGAGGCTTTTCCTCTTCATAATTAGACTCTTCATTGAAGAGTCTCCGAGGTACATTTCCCTTATTCACTTTCCTTGTAGATTTTGAGTTCTTTTATCTAGGTACCATTTCACAACCTGTAGAAAGAGAAAAACCATTATTCGACCCTCAAGAGTATAAACACAAACACATCAATTATTTGAAGTTTCACACCCCTTGAAAGAGATTATTCATGTTTCAGATCCTAGGTGTGATAACATTTCTGATAAGCCATCACAAATATGATAGCTTATCACAAATGTTGTCAGCTCTAAATAGAAACCATTAAATTTTATCAACTTCTGACGACATTTCTGATAAGCTATAACAGTTGTGATAACTTATCATGAATTTCGTCAGCTCTAAATAGAACCCACAACATTTTTAGCAACCTTTGATGACATTTCTGATAAGCCGTCACGGTTGTGATTACTTATATGAATGTCGTTAGCTCAGGATACAACTCTAACTTGACTTTAACTTGTCTTTTAATCTGCTCCCTAAAATCCCACACGTTCTCATTTTTGAGTAGAGTTTGTAAGTCCCAAGCTTGCACAACAAACCCTAGTTCCTGATTTTCAGCCATTTGAAAGATGACTTGATTCAAGATTCTTGGGAACTTAGGTTCACCTCATTTTATCACTTACCAATTAAAAAGAAGGGCTAGGTTTCGAGCATACCTGGTGGGTACCTTCACTTTGATTACACGAGCAAGAGGAAGTAAAGAAATATTCTTGATTTTGATTGCAAACCCACACACACAAGGAAATTTTCTTTTGTTTTAGTTGTTAATACTTTGAAAAAAAAGAAGAAAATAAACTAAGTACGGAAAGGAAATAAAACTTTAAGTAAAATAGAGGAAATAGGCAGAAAGGTGGAAAGATAGTGTCTTGGGCCGTGTCGGATCTTTTTACCTAGGCCCAGACTTTCAGCTAATTTTAGGGTTTTTTGTGGGACAATATTTCTGATAAGCCATCATAAATATGATAGCTTATCAAAAATGTTGTCAGCCTTAACAGACCCAACCTCAGAACTGATGTCTCTAACGACAAATCTGATGGGTTATCACAATTGTGATAGCCCATCAAAAAAAATATTGTCAGGAGCACTTGGCTGAATACATAGATTCCACCTTATTTGCACTAGAACTAACTATAAAAATAAATAATTTGCTGCAACATAAAAATTTTGGGTTGCCTCCCAATAGCGCCTGATTTAATGTCGCCGCATGACTTGGTTATCTTGACTACTCAGACTTCACCAAGACAACCTGCTGATACCTATTTACCATCTTCATAGAATACGTCTACAATTGAGAAAACACTCATCTCTTTTTGTTGTGTCATAGATGAGTGTATTTTGAATTGTTCTTCTTTATCATTTAGCCAGATCTTCAGCTCATTCAGCTCCATATCTACGATCACTCTCATGGTTCCAAGGAATGGTTTTCACAAGATGATGGGCACTTCAAAATCAACCTCACAGTATAGGACTACAAAATTAGCAGGCAAAATAAAGTCTGCCACCTTTACCAATACATCATGTAATATACCTATTGGCTGCTTTACAGACCTATCTACCATCACCAATCGTTTGTTCTTCGGGGTAGGACCCCCAAACCCATTTTCTTGTACACCGCAAGTGGCATTAGGTTTATACTGGCTCCCAAATCGCATAGTGCTTTTGTGAAATTCAGGGACCCAATAGTGCATGGGATGCTAAATGCTCCCAGGTCTGCCTTTTTCTACACTAAAGACTTTGTAAAGATAGCGCCACAATGAAGAAGATTGTCCTCCAACTCATGGATAACCTTCCATTTATTCGTGACAAGGTCTTTCATAAACTTTGCATATCCTGGCATTTGCTCAAGTGCTCAACCAAAGGCACATTTATTGTCAATTGCTTGAGCATTGCCATGAATTTGCTGGATTTTGCAACACCAGTTTTTTCTACAACCACTGAGGAAAGGGAGGTAGTGGTCTTGGGATAGTTTTCAACACTACCTCCTTTTCCTTTTCTTTCTCTTTTTCTGGAGCATTATCAGAATTATCCAACTTCTTAGACTCCACTAAACAACATTCTTCTGGTTCATCATCAACTACCTCATCAACTATATATTTTCCCACGGAAGAGACAAGTAATATCTTACCACTTCTAGTGGTAATCTCCATACATAAGCCATCATTTCATGAATTTTGGACCGTATCACTTGGTAATGTTCTGCTCTTTCTCTGGTTGAATGTTGCTAAGAGTTGGCTCATCTGCTGCTTTAATTATTTGATTGCGGTGGAGTGTAAGTTTACCAACTGACTAATAGATGATAGATCAATCTTCATAGTAGTTACACCAGAGGTTGTAGCTTCCACTCCCTTCAACAACTAAGCCATCATGTCCTCCATAGACATCTTTTTAGAACTTGTTGTAGCAGCCTCACAATTTCTAGGAGGGACATCGAGCCCGCTTCTGTCATTGTTGTTCCTCTAATTTCCCTACTCTCTATCTTTATAACTAGGATTATTATAATAATTTCAACCTTGATTCCCTTGGCCATTGCCTCGGAAACCCTCCTGATTATTAACATAGTTTGCCTCTTCTTCTGCATCAGTATCAACTCTATCTTAAGATTCCACAGCTTTTACCTCTCAGTCTTTCCTGATAGCAAGTGCTTGGTTAGCAAGTCCATCTATGTTTTAAGGTATGACATGTCTTTGTCACGCTTCTCATCTATTCTATGTTGTTTTGTAGTAATACCACCAGACATAGTAGGGATAGCTGCCACAGAGTCTCTAGTATGCCATGCCCGACTTTATTTGGTCATTCTTTCTAGCATCTCTGAAGCATCTTGGAATGTAAGATAAACAAACGAACCACTAAAGCATTATCTATAATTGTCTTTATCATAGAGTTAAGAGCCCTGTACAAAGTATCCATCAAGTGTATGTCTATCATATTGGGGTTCAGACACTGTGTCAACTTTGTTTTTTAATATTTCCCAGGTTTCATGCAAGGCTTCAATTGGGAGCTACCTAAAGTTGCTGATCTCATCCCTCAACTGTACCCTCCTAGAAGGCAAAAAGAACCTTTTTAGGAAAGCTTCTTTCAACTGCCTCTTATTGGTTATAGAATTGAGTGTCAGGTCATTTATCCATAATGTTGCCTCCCTATACAGAGACAACAAAAACAATCTCAACCGAATAGCATTTTGGTCCAGTACTGGGTTATCAAAAGATTTACAAATGGTGACAAAATTCACTAGATGCAAGTTTGGGTCATCCCCAGAAAGGCCACCAAACAACCCCTTCAGATTGAGGAGTTGAATCATAGTACTCGTAATGTTGAATTTAGCCCCAGGTACCAACGGTGGAGGAATGATTGAACCCATTGCACCTACTTTATCTATTCCATCATCATCATCATTGAGGTTATACTGGACTAGCTGGTACTCTTGCCTTTCTCAGAACGGATGGTTCCTGTTAATATTACGCCGTACTGGTACAACTACTTGCTCTGCACGCCTTGGGTTACCATGATTTAGCAACTCCTCATCTCCAAAATCTTCATCCTTAGGATTTTGATATCGTTCTTGTTGACCGACATTTTTCACATTTACCTGAGCTCTAGCTAAGGCTGCTAATCTGTCAGCCTCTTACTATTCTGCCATTCTTCTAATTCGTTGCGGTTCAAGATTAAGTGGTAATAATGGTTCTATGAAGCTTCTGGAGCTTGGAATACACTACAAATATCCTACAATAAAAAAAACAACAAATGAACATAAAACTAGAAAACTTGACTAACAATCAATTAGCGCACCCAACTTTAATTTACAACCGCATTCCCCGGCAACGACACCATTTTTTATAATACTCAAAATACACCCCTCTAATGAGAATGTAAGAGATCATTTTCAATATAAAACCCAACTAGGTTTGGGTTGAATCCCAAAGGGAATATGGTGTGAACTTAAGTCATTTGCAATTTAATCAACTGATAGCTAGATGTTTCCTGAAATGGTTTTTTTTAGTTTAGTAAGTAATTGTTGGTCACTTTAGTTACAGTGTTCGTAATCAAGAGTTTATGGAAAAACTAGAATTATGTTCCCTAGGGGTTTTGGTACTTGATATATGCTAATGGTGGTTCAAGATTCTCACAATAGGTAGGACAACAAGTTATCTTTATCTCAGACTTATGGAATTTACATTTATGACCAGATTTTACCTTAGGTTAACCAACCTTGTTACAACGTCAATTATTAAATGGATGTTTTTAGTGCTTCTAAGTCCCTGTTAATAATTTACTTCCCACTATATTTGATTTCTTTCTCAAGCAAATCAGAGCAGGTGTTATATATTATTTGCAACCAATAGATGATACTGAAAACCTCAAATTATAAAGGAGTTCTACCACCTTTTGAATCTTCAACACTCAGCACCTTATTAAGGCTTAACCCTAGATCCCATAATTTAGGTTAAAGGAATTTAGCCGCTCATGATGTAATAATCGAAACAACTAGTATATTCATGATTTGAAAGATAAACTTACCACAAGAAGAATAGAAACTAGAGATTCTTAGATTAGATCACAGTTGTAATCCCAAAATAATGATGACAATCTCTTCAAATTAATTGCTTGTTCAAGTTAAGAAACTAGAGAGAGAAAATATCAAAATATGTGTCTCCAAAAGATGTTCGGAACTCTCTAGAAAACACTCAAGAAGACAGTAAGAGTTCAGCCTAAATAAAGAAACAAAATCACAGAGTTTAATAATCCCTCGAATTAGGTGACGACATTCGTGACAACCTATCAGAAGGATGAGACTTATCACAAATGTCGCCAGCTCCTCTTTGCTTTTGATACTTGTTGCTTTAGGCTGGCGACAAACTGTGACATCCTATCAACTCCTTGATGACTTATCACGAATATCATCAAGTCTCTACCTCAGCTCTCATATTCTGCCTTAGGCTGACGGTAATTTTGATGACCTATAAGCTCCTAGATAGCTTATCACAAAATATCATCATAACTCTCAATGCAGATGCATCCTCTATCAGAGGCTGATGATGAAGCTGATAACTTATCACAGGGTTGACAACTTATTAAAAATGTCGTCAGCCACATTTCTCTTTAAATTACTTCAGATTTCAACTCCTTTGCTTCCATCATTATTGGTTCTCTTGCATCATAGTTTCTACTTCAAAATCAAACATAAAACAATCAAAAACAACAAAATTTTCTTGAGACTTTGCAATTATTCTTAGTCAAAAGCCTCAAATGTATTAGCATTAACTCACACATCATGACTCTGATGGTATCGAGGAGTATGAGGAGTTAGTAAGTGTACTATAAGGGAGTGGTTCTTATAATTTTGCACCAAAGAAGATTGGCTTAGACTTGAAAAATAGAATGACTTCACCTGCTCGCCCATCCATTGAGAAACTACCCATATTAGAGTTAAAGGCCCTCTCATCTTACTTGCAATATGCATTTTTGGTGTCCAATAACACTTTGTCAATTATTATTGCAGCTAATCTAAGACAGTTAGAGGTAGAAGCATTACTTTCAATGTTGTAGAAGTTAGAGAGAGCCATTAGATAGTGTATTACAGACATTATAGGTATTCCATCTGGTTACCGTCAAAATACAAATTGAGCCAGATTGTGTTCCATCTATTAAACATTAACGTCGACTTAATCCTCCTATAAATAAATTTATCGTTAAGTGGTTAGATATTGGTGTGGTATTTTCTATTGCTGAAATCAAGTGGGTCTGCCTAGTATAAGGCATTTCGAAGAAAGGTAGAATAACTGTTGTGCCTAACAAGAAGAATGAGCTAGTACTTATGAGGCCAGTAACTAGATGGAGAGTGTGCATGGATTATAGAAAATTGAATGCATGGACTCAGAAGGACCATTTTCTAATGCCTTTCATGGATCAGATGTTAGACATATTAGCAGGTAGAGGGTGGTACTATTTTCTTGACGGGTACTCAGGCTATAATCAAATAACTGTTGAACCTAAGGACCAAGAAAAGATGACTATTAAATATACTTATAGGACCTTTGCATTCAAATGAATTCTATTTGGGCTATGCAATTCCCCATCCATATTTCAGATATGTATGATATTTATTTTCTCTGATATGATAAAAGACACCATTGATGTTTTTATGGATGATTTTTTAGTGCTTCGTGACTTTTTTTATAACTCACTCATTCACTTGGAAAAGGATCTACTAAGGTGTGAAGAATTAAACTTGGTACTTAATTGGGAAAAGTGTAATTTTATGGTCAAATAAGTAATTATGCTTGGGCATAAGATTTCAAAGAGAGCCATAGAGGTTGATCGATTAAAGATTTAGGTGATTGAAAAATTGCCTTACCCAATTTTTGTGAAGGGAATTCAAAACAGGCAGGTTTTTACATGTGATTTATCTAGGACTTCTCAAAGATTGCTAATCCTCTTTGAAAGCTTCATGAGAAAGAGGTAAGTCGTCCAATCATTGTGTCTCCGGATTAGTCCTCACTTTTTTTTAATTATGTGTGATGCTAGTGGAGTGGACATAGGGGATGCACTAGGACATTGGAAATAAAATATTCTTCATCTCATCTACTCTGATATTAAGGCACTAAATTCTACTCAAAAGAACTGTACCGTGACGGAGCAACAGTTATTAGCAGTGGTTTTTGCATTTGAAAAGTTTAGATCTTATTTTATTTGGACAAAGGTGAATGTGCACACTGATCATGCAACATTTCGATACCTAATAGATTAAAAGGATGAAAAGCCTAGGCTTATTCGGTGGGTTTTGTTGTTGCAAGAAATTAACTTTGAGGTAAAGGACAAAAAAGGCACAAAAAATCAAGTTGTTGATCACTTGTCTGGACTGAAGGAGGAAGCTATACAGAAGGTTGCTAATGGGTTAGAGATTAATAACAGTTTTCTAGGTGAACAGATATTGGCAACTTCCCAATATCTTATTCCATGGTTTGTAGATTATACAAATTACTTAGCCAATGATCTAGTCCTAAAAGACCTTTCATATCAGCAAACGAAGAAGTTCATCCATGAGTAAGGAAATTTTTCTAGGATGAACCTTACTTATTTAAGATATGTGCAGATGGAATCATTTGCAGATGCATACCTGAGGTGGAGACGATGATCACACTTGAAGCTTGTCATTCATTGCTAGTTAGGGGTCATCATGAAGGGGCCCGCACAGCTAATAAAATCCTACAATGCAGCTACTGTTGGCCAACCATATATAAAGATGTGCATGATTACTCTTTTGCTTGTGATCAATTCTAATGACAAGGTACGATTTCTAGAAGACATGAACTACCTATGACCCCTATCTTAGAATTAGAAGTGTTTGATGTATGGGTCATAGATTTCATAGGACCTTTCATGAGTTCATTCGGAATGAAATACATACTTATGGATGTAGACTATGTTTCGAAGTTGGTGGAAGCTATTGCACTTCTTAACAATGAAGCACACATTGTCACTAAATTTTTTAGAAAGAACATCTTCTCTCGATTTGGCATGCCATGGGCTATTATTAGTGACGAAGGGTCACATTTTTTCAATCATCTTTTCAAGAGTCTTCTTGAAAAATATGGAGTTAAGCATATGGTGGAAGCACCCTATCATCCATAGACTAATGGACAAGTTAAAGGATACAATAGAGAAATCAAGTCCATAATGGCAAAGACTATGAATGCCAACATGACTAATTGGGAAAGAAATTTAGATAATGCATTATGGGATTACATCACATCTTATAAAACCACCATATGTGACTCACCTTATCAGTTGGTGTATCATAAAGATTGCCACTTACCAATAAATCTTGAGCCACTTACCAATAAATCTTGAGCATAAGGCACCATGGGCGTTAAATAAGTTGAATCTAGAGTGGAAGGATGCATCCAAGTCAAGGTTGAAGAATATCAATGAGTTGGATGAATTCCTACTCTGGGCATATGAAAGTTCAGCACTTTACAAGGAAAAGATAAAGTTGCATCACGATCGTAAAATGAAGAAAAAAGTATTCAATAAGGGTGACCAAGTACTGCTCTATAATTCCAAGCTTCATTTGTTTCTAGGTAATCTAAGGTCAAGGTGGTATGGTCCATTCACGGTGATAAGAGTCTATCCCTATGGTTCTTTAGAATTCAAGAGGTATGGTGAGCCCCCATTTAAGGTAAATTGTCAAAGAGTGAAGAACTACCTGGGAAATATAAAAGACATAAATGAAGTAGCTAATATTGAATTTAACGTAGACTATGTAGTCAAGGAAATTACGTCATTCCATGATGTTAAATCAAGATTGTATGGGAGTCAACCCATGTTTGTTTCCTTATTCAGTTATAGGGTAATATGTTTGTTTAATGTGCAGGGCTAAGAAAATTAGAAAATACTCAAGGAAGTTGAAGAGAAGTAGTCATATAGACTCTTTACGAGTCGTATCTATATGGTATGACTTGTGAGTAAGAATAGTTTGACCTCAGTGAAAAATCAAAATTAGGTAATAGTTTCTACAATGGATACGATTCTCAGAATAACTCATACTGGCTAGGTACGATTCATCACCTTGAGTCATACCCACTCTAGAACCCAGCTAAGGCTCAGGTCTATATGAGTCAAAGAAATGACCCGTAAGCCTAGGTACAAATCGTATATACAACTCGTACCCATGATTACGAGGGAAGATCACGGGTTGACCTGGACTAGTTCTTCAATTAAAAAGAAAAAGAGGCACGCGATCGGGCACCCATTTGATCTAACTCGTACCCACACTACATTTAAATCTAGTTCCAACCTTTAATCCACAAAATCACTTGAAATCAACGTGATTAAACTACCATAAACTTCGAATTTCTTAATTTTATTGATTGGAACATGAATTTGAAAACAAGTACAACTTGGAAGAAAGACTACTATATCTTCCAAACACCAAATAATTTTTTTTAACCTATCTTTTTTACTTTTGAAGTTAGAATGGGTTGTGGTTGCTACTATAAACTTGGTTGAGTAGGATTTATGAAAATGTTCAATTGTTGGTAACCCAGCTTAGGTATTCATGTTGAAAATTGGAAATTGGGGTAGATCTAGGGTTTTGGAAATGGATTTGATATGTTTGTATAAATTGATATTGGAGTCAAACTTTAAAGTTGGACTTGTATGTTGTAGTTGCTATTAAACCTCTTACGACTCATATCAATTGGTATGACAGTCGTAATGAGATTCATACCAACTAACAACATAGAAGTTTAATAAATTTAAAGTTATGAAATGGATACAACTCAATAATACGAGTCGTACCCAGACCATACGACTCGTACTAATTAATTCATACCTACCTAGGATGATTTAAATTGGAATAAATGTTTTTGATCTACTTACGACTATTTATAATGAGTCATACCCTTCTGGTACGACTGGTTAGGAAGAGTCATAAGCTAACCAGTGAATAAAGGTCATGCACTTTATAGGATACGACTCGTGCATATAAGTTGTACCCAGTAGGTACGATAAGTACCCACCTCTCGTACCCTATGAATAACAAGCACATTGAAATTTAGTTTTAAATTTTTCTTTTCTTTTCATTACGTAGTTAGTAATAAGCGTACATTTGCAGGAATAATGCCTCCAAAGAATGTTTCCTCATCCAAATAAGATAAGAAGGTGACTAAGCAAGCACCAGTTGTGAGTCTAAAATCCAGTGATTCTGAGTTCAAGGTTTCCATTAATAGCAGTGGATAATTATATGAGGACTCCACCATAGGACAAACTATTTAAAAATAGAAAGAAGCTAAGAAAGCAAAGGGGGAAAAGGTGATTCCTCAAGAATCAGACTCACCTTCAAAAGGGTTGAGAAGGAAAAATCCCACTATATCTCAACCGCACACACCATAGCCTACTAATAACAATGATGATGAGGCTGAATCTAGTTCCATAGAAGAAAGTTCTGAAGAAGCTCAGGGTTCAAAAGAGATGGATGAGACACCGATCGACAGACAGGACCCCCACTTGTACTGACCTCTACACCGGTGCCCATCATTGAAAGATGGGGGTACCCCAATATGTAGAAGACATACAACAGTGGGTTGTTCCAATTTTTGGGTGGAAAAATAAAAATAGTACTTTATCCAAAGCAAAAATGGACTACCACTGGGATGTCTAAGTTATCATGTTTTAAAGAGCACTTCAGACAGTATAGATTTGAATGGATGACATGAGCACTTGAAAAATATAGTGAGGTCCTCGTTCATGAGTTTTACGTAACATATAACGGTGGGCTTCAGAGGAAATAGCCTCAAGGCCAGTTTTGAAAGGTAGGTGAGCCTATAACTTCCCTTGTGATTCATGGTGTGTAGGTAGATATATCCCCCAACACTATTGGGAGATTCTTTTATGGACCAAATTTTTAGACTCCAGTCAACACAACAAAGATGGATTACGGGATGGCAGAGATGAGGAAGATAACTCGATAGACACTAGGTTTTGAGGAGAAGATGGTAATTTTTGTATGGATAGCAGAACCAATAAATTCAAATAGCATGAATGATATTTGGGTTGTAGGAGGCCCCAGAGTGGTCTAACAGTATATAAATAAGAGTACCCCCAACTTTGAGGGTAAGGCTAGGTGAAAACTAGCCTAAAACTTATTGTGTCCTACTACTGGTGATGATGTTCTGAGCCCAATCCGAGCATTAATGATAGCCATCTTCACGGTTGATTACCATTTTGATATCACTGAGTTCCTATCCCGATAGTTGAGGGATAGGGCAGTTAAGAGTTAAAAGGCATTACTAGCCTACCCATGATGATTAGACAGGTATGTTTAGCTAACCGAGTGCTAGAACTTCCTAGGATAGATGAAATTATTGAAACTCAGATGATATTTGATATTGGCCTGATTAGAGAGGTGGCTAACCCATTGGCCCAACCAGCAAGATAGGCAATAGATATTTTTGAAGGACTATTCCCTCAGGATGGTTAGACTGAGATCCCTATTGTAACTGAGGCTACTAAGGCAAGAGCACAGACAGAGGGCTTTCATACTAGCATAGCAGATACTTTTAGTGCCCGACCACCAGTCTAGTCTATGCCACCTAGGCCATGGGGTATGCCTTTTGGCATTATGATAATTTCACAAGTATCATAGACCGAGGTTATGACCAAATTAGCTACGCTTGATCCAAAGGTAGGCCACATAGAAGGAGAAGTAAAAAAATGGTCAGACAGGCAGTTTGAGGACCACGATAGGCAGCTCTAAGGGAACCTTTATTCTTTCTAGTCAAGCATCACTTGATAGTTTAGTGAAGGAAAGGTGCTAAATATTGTTGATATCAAATCTGAGTCTATTGAAATTAAGAAAATAGTCTCAGAGCGTTATGAGAGACTAGTGGTTGCTAAGCTCATTGTAGAGACAGTGATTCCTACTATCTATGTGCCTAGTATTAGGTCAGTCCTGGATGATTTAATGGTCGCGAAGATCAAAGAACAAAAAAGAGAAAATAATAAAAAGAAAAAGAAAGATAGAGCAACCAGTAAGAAGGCTAGACTTGAGAATATTCAGGATTAGCGGGACTGAGAGACACGGGTCCATGAGATGGCTAGGGGAGCTAGTAGATTGAGAGCTTCCATTGTTGATGCTATGGGGGTTTCTGTGGTGTCCCCTACTACTATTAATATAGTCCTGACTGTTGGGATAGTGGATGATGAAAGTGGGATCCGACCTGAGGGGCCACGTCCTAATATTGATGTACTGGCGCCATGAGCGTCTAGGTATGACCTTTATCCTTACTCTATTTATTTTTTGTAGCAATGGGGACAGTGTATAAATTTTAGTTGGGGATGGGGGTTATTCCAAAAAATCTGGGAGTAGCTAAAATATATAAGTAGCTAAGACTGGAAGTTTGTTATAAGTTTAATGCAGGCAGCTGAGATAGGGAGTAAATCAGTGCACCTATGGAAGAGGATTATTTTTTATTATGATTTTTTGAGGATTTTAAAAAATTTTAGTTGTAATGAAAATTTTTGAATTTGTTGTAGATTTTTTAGTTTGATTATTAAAACACTGCTGATTTGATATGTTATTGTACTAAAATTATGGCGAAAAAGTTGATACCTCTTAGAAATTTTGTTTAATTAATTGTGTGATTTGTATACTTGTATGAGACTGTTGTGAATTTGATAATGGCATTAGGATTAGGGATTGAACAGTTAGGGACAAAATAGTTGCATGGTTAGATGACTAGTACTTAGTAATGTAACCATGTGAAATTGTGTGTGAGGTCTACTAAGTTTCCCAGTGTGTTGAAATCTAGAACATGCCTGGTTGCTTTTACCTAGGTCTAGAATAGTTAGGTAGCAGGTGATCATAGGCCCTATTAGTGTGAGTCCAATTGAGCCTAAAATACCCTAACCAAATGAATAAATCCCTTTGATCCAAATATTTGATCCTTTATAAACAAATTTTTCTTATTACACCTATCACCTTCCCATTTAACTTACGATGAACCTATTTTAGACCTAGTCCTCCTGTGGATACTGTGCACTTCAACTCAGGAAAATCACTTAAGTTGAGGGTGGCTATTATAGGGTGTGTTAGGGAGAATAAATATAAAGAAAGTAGGTTAAAGAAAATTAGTTAAAACTTGAGTAGGTGTGGTGAAAAGAAAAGAAAGAAAATTTACAATGAAAATCAAAAGAAAAGGAAGAATAAATGCTAGAAAACCACACCTGGCCCAATTAGAATGTGCTTAAAAGAAAAAGTGCGATAAAGGCTAAAATGAAAAAAAAAGTTAAAAGTAAGTGGAACCCGAGAAAGATGGAGTGCCCAGGAGGCTTAGTCACTAAATGAGTCTCAAAAGATATCATACCAGCCCTAAAACTACGTTACAAACCAAATAAAGTCCTGTAGTGATCTTACTATGACTGTCTGACAACTTAGGAAAAGAGAATAAGGGAAACACTATTATATTTTGCACATACTAATGATACTTCTTTGTGAGTGAGAGAGTTATTCATTATATCCTTGAATAGAGTGGTTTATCCAAATGAAGAGTGAAAAGGATTTCCTTGACTGTGAGCGCACATGGGTTATGCTGCTAGGTTGCTAGATTGTTTGATAAATGTAATTTATGTCTATGCCCAAGTGCCTATTGCTAATGTAATTCCATCATCGGACTTCTTCGTGTCTCTATGTGTGCTAAATTGCTATAGACAGTATGAGTTGAAGAGTTAAAATTAGGAGGGAAACAACAAGATTTGAATCAAGTTCAAAATAACCGCTATGGGTTGTTTGACATATTCCTATTTAAGCATCATCTCTGTGCTAGAAAATAGTTATTTGGTTATTTTTGCCTGAGGACATGCAAAAGTCTAAGTTGAGAGTGTTGATGTGGCATGAAAACACGACACTTCCAATGCTTAAAACCATGAATATATGCGTGAACTTAGGATATTTTGTTATATATGATGCACTTTAGTGTACATTATAGGTAAAATAGGTCTACAACAGTGTCTGGCTGATAAGAAGAGAAAAAAACTAGCAAAGGACCAATTCTAATTAGGTACGAGTCATCTCTTGAGCCATGAACATCTGATATGACTCATATACTGAATCATTTGAACAGCAGAACCAAAAGCCAACCTGAAGCTACAACTCAAGTATCCAAGTTATAAGCTATGATAAGAGTTGTACAAATCAGCCATAAGAATAACAGAACCTAAGCTACCATCCAGGAGTTAAAGTCTCAAAAATATATGAGTCGTAAGTCTGAGTGCGACTCATATAGGAAAGACATACACAAACTTATGTTTAAAGCTTGGAAAGACAAAATTTCCTGGTGAATACAAGTAAAGGACACGAGTCATACACTAAGGTACGACTCATAAGCAGAAGTCATGAGCTAAAAAGAAAGTTGAAGCCTTGTGAGATTAGACACTGAAACAGATATGAGAAGCCAGGGTATGACTCGTATAATGCTGGTACGAGTGAAAAATGAGTCGTATCGACTGCTGACATAACTTAACCTTTCCTATTTTTATTAGGATTTTTATGTTATTTTGAGATACTATAAATAACCCAGGTTTTATCTTTTATTAGGTTACGCTCTTTTACATATTATTACAATCCTCTTACAATTGCTCTTGAGATTTTGGGTTTTTTTATTCAATGAAATACTTTGGAATTTATTCATTTTATTCTTGTGCAATCGATTTTATGTGTTCTTTAGTGATAATCATGGTTTCTTGCACAAACATGAGTGGCTAATCTCCATAACGAGGATTATGAAAACTCTGGCGGATTAGCTACATAGAGGAATTGTGAGACTCGTCAATTTTAGGGTTTTTACATGTATCTTAATCTTCTTCATGATAGTTAATCTCAAGTAGTTGGAGTAGCTTGAGATATCATGTATTTGTATCCATCCCTACAAGGGAGTTTGTGATTTGGAAAAGAAGATTAGGACAGTGATTTGGGATTCACCTCCACCCTTTATTCCCCTTCATCTCATCTAATCATTTGATCCCAAAAGGTGATAGTGAACTAAGGTCGTAGAAAGAATCAACAAGACAATGCCCTGAGACATAACCGGTAAAGGGTGAGATTTATCTTCACACCTATAAGATGGCTTATCATACTTATCTTGTAGACTTTACATGCATAATAATAGAATAGTTAGGTTGATCTCAAGAAATTTACAGAGTTAAGAAGCCATAGGGAACACAAGCCTAGTGTTCGTCTCATATTGTCTACAACTCAAAAGCACTAAGATTTTGTTTCTACTTACAATTGAAACTAAAATCCCCTAATTTACTTTTCGATACTTCTCGTGGATTACAAAAACTAAAGCAACTATTCATATTTTTCATGTGGGATTGACCTAGTTAGATTTTTATTTGCAATTGACTTCATTATACTTCTAATTAGAGTGTATTTTGTGCAACATCAATAGCTACCCCATTGACTAAGTTGACCCAGATGAAGGTTAAGTTCATGGTCTGATGCTTGTGAGGGGAGTTTTGAGAAGTTGAAAGATAAGTTGACTTTAGCACTGATTTTGACACTGCCCGATGAAACTGATGGTTTTGTTTTCTATTGTGATGTGTTCCGTGTGGTACTTGGTTGTGTGTTGATGTTAAATGGAAGGGTGGGTTTTTATGCTTCTAGGAAGTTAAAAGTTCATGAGAAGAATTATTCAACTATGACTTGGAGTTGTTGGATATTGTGTTTACATGAAGATTTGGCATCACTATTTGTATAGAGTCCATGCAGATATATTTTATGATCATAAGTCTGCAATATGTGTTCACCTTAAAGGAGTTGAATGTCAGGATAAGAAGGTGTCTTGAGTTGCTGAAAGACTACGACATGAGTCTCCACTATCACCTAGGTAAAGCTAATATGGTTGTTGATGCCCTTAGCAGGTTATTAATGGGGATTTTAGCTCATGTGGATGGGGATAAGAAGGAGTTGGTGAAATATATTCACCATTTAGCTAACCTTGGCGTGTGTCTCTTGGACTTTGAGGACGGTGGTGTGTTTGTGCATGAGGTGGCGAAGTCATCCCTTGTTTCTGAAATAAAAGAGAATCAGGTATTGGATCCTATCTTAATGAAGATTAATGGAGATATAGTTCAGTAAATAGTTGTAGCTTTTAAGATTGGTGGTGATGGTATCTTGAGGTACCAAGGCATACTATGGGTTTCCGATGTTGATGGGTTGAGAGAACGGATCTTGGTTGAGGATCATGAGTCGCATTATGTCATTTATCTTAGTTTGACGAAGATGTAGTATGATATTAAGAAGATTTATTAGTGAAACAATATGAATGGAGATGTGGCTATATTTATGGATAAATGCATGGTATGTTACCAAGTGAAGATTGAGTACTTGAGGCTCGGTCGATTGACTCAAGAGATCAAACTTCCGGTATAGAAATGGGAGATAATTAATATGAATTTTGTCACCGGTCTTCCTCGGTTTGAAAATTAGTTTGATTTAGTTTAGGTTATCGTGGATAGGATGACTAAGTCAATTGCTAGTGAGGACTAATTATTCAGCAGAGGATTATGCAAAGTTGTTCCTCCAAGATATGGGAAGTTGTATGGGGCGACTGTTTCTATCATGTCAGATTGTAGTAGTTCTCATCGCATTTTTGGTATTCGCTCAGAGAGGTTTGTGAACTAAGATAAGCCTTATTACTGGTGTCCACCTACAGTTGGGGGCAAGCAAAAAAGACTATTCGAATATTGGAAGATATGCTTTGAGCTTACATGATTGACTATGGTGGTAGTTTGGTTGATCATTTGTCTCTTAAAGAGTTTGCGTATAATAATTCACTACAAGAAGAAAGGCATTTGTCAATAATTTTTTTCATTGCTATTTGCTGGATGTCGTTGCCAAAAGTACCTATTCTAACAATAAAATAGTTGTTGCATGTCATTGCAATAAACCCCGATGCAAAAAGTTTACGCAATAACAATTGATATTGTTTCCCAAAATTAAGGCTACAAATTGTTTTTGTTGCCATAGAATATATTTTATTGTTAAAAGATCATTCTATTTGGACTTAAGAAAACATTTCATAAATATATTATTTTTTCAACAATATTATGTTGCCAAAAATTGGAGGGAGAGCTAGTCACCTGTATATTTAGCAATAACTTTATGTTATAGCTACAGGCATATATTCATATTTCATTATAAATCATAAATAACCATAATTC
>JAPEIP010000009.1:51127041-51147012 GCA_026120095.1 Capsicum chinense | reverse complement strand
TATATTATTAAAAGTGTGAAGACCCTTAGCAAAGTAATTTGAACTTTTTTCCTTTCATTAAAAGACCACTTTTAGACAAAATCGTCTTTACTTTCCTTTTTTGGCAATAAAGTGCAAATATTACCATACCAATGCATTTTGAGAACACCTAAGGAGCACCTGATCAGCCAATCCATCATAAGATCAGCCTAATCAAGCCTCAGTTTCACTAATTACATATTGTCATAAAAAACCTATACATTTTCTAGCATGTTTGGATCCTATGTACATTTCAACTCTCTCTCACACTGCTGTTTGTATTTGTTGAAACAAGAACTCTATATTTACGTTGTATTTCCTAAATATTTTATCATTTCTAGATAACCAAATACCATGTATCATTGCTCCAATTGCAGCTGCAACTACTTCTATTTTGAACTTCTTCCACCGCTGCTTCCTAATCAAGAGAATGGATTGCTTGATGTCTTTTTATGCAGACTGATATGCAACCAACTTTCTAATTTTTTCCAAAGGTTTTGTGCAACTTCACATACCCCAAATAGATGTGTAGTATTTTGTACCTACTGCTGCTCGCACAAGACATAGCAACTAGAATCTTTCTCCAAGCCAAGCCTTTGTAGTCTCTTTTTGGTAAGTAGTTTTATTTGCATTGCCATCCACATTATAAACCTATGTTTTGATAGTGCTAATATGCTCCATATTAGTTCTGCTTCTCTCCAAGAATTTTTCATACCCAATAGTTTAGAATAACTGTCAGAGATGGAGTATTTCCTAGAAGCAGTCATACTATGTCTATTCTAATTATACCAGGTATGCACTCCAAGTTTAGTTTATGCAGTTGTTTCCAGTACCAGCTATAATCCTGAGGTAGTATATGCTCCCAGAAGTCTACCCCCTCTTTCATATAAATATGGTTAACTCATTGTATCCAAAGTGTTTCCTTATTATGATGAATCCACCAAATCAGTTTCCCCGCAGCTGCAATATTCCAGAGTTTACAACACTTGACGTTTAAACCACCCTGAGCTTTGGAACAACAAATTGATTCCCATTTCACAAAAGCAACTTTCCTCCTTTCATCAGTACCTCCCCATAGGAACTTTCTGCATTTAGCCTTCAGTTGCTTAACTATACTCTGAGGGAGAAGTAGTACTGAACTCCAAAAATTCTGCAGTGAAAATAGCACTGAATTGATAATTTACAGCCTACCAACATAAGACAAATGTCTATTTAAAGTAGCTTAAAGCTTAGTAGTGATTTTGTTACATGGCTGATGGTAGCCAATCTTTGTCTACTTTTTATGGGAAAGAGGCAATCCAAGGTACCTAATAGGAAGCTTACCCAATTTGAACCCTGTAATTGAGAGAATTTTATCCTGCACCCTTGAATTTGTTTTAGCTATAAAGATATTAGACTTCTCTTGATTTGCTTCTAATCTAGTTGTTGCAGTAAAGTGCTGCAAGGCCTCTATAATTCTCTCACTGAAGCTTCATTGCCTTTACAGAAGATTATAAGATCATCTGCAAAAGTAAGGTAAGTTAGTTTCATCTTCTTGCACATTGGGTGGTACCTAAAATTAGGGAGGTCAGTCATTCTGCGAAAAACTCTTAATAGGTATTCCATCACCAACACAAACAACAGGGGGGATATAGGGTCCCTTTGTCCCAATCCTCTTCTTCCCGTAAAGAATCAACGTCCTTCACCATTCACTTTAATGGTTTAGCTTGTTGTAGACACATAGTTCATGATCAACTGGACAAATTTAGTGGGAAAACCATATCCCTGCAGAATATCTTCTATGAATTTCCATTGCACCATGTCGTATGCCTTTCTGAGGTCTATTTTCATAAAACATCTCGGAGTTGTCTTTCTGTTGTAATGTCTCATCGGGTCATGACAAATAAATACATTTTGGATAAGTGTTCTCCCTTGGACAAACGCAGCCTGAGCATGAGTTACAAGACTGTCTAATATCTTCTTTATTCTATTACACAAAAGCTTGGATATACACTTGTATAAAGTGTTACAGCATGAAATTGGTCTGAATTGGCTAGCATACTCGGTTTTTTCCATTTTAGGAATAAGAGAGATTATAGTGATGTTTAATTGTCTTAGTAACTTTTCATTATGAAAGAAGTCCTCTATAGCTATACATACCTCAGGACCAATAATGTTCCAAGTAGCTCTAAAAAATCCCCCTCCATTCCATTCAGGTCTAGGACTTTTGTTGACATTCATACTCCACAATACTTTCTTAATTTATGTATCTGTAACTGGTTCCAGCAGCAACATTTTTTGTTCTTCATTTAGGATGTGGCCCTGGGCATAAATGCTATATTAGACTTGATTCTTTTCCCGTTAGATTTACCCTAAAGACTTTGGTAGTACTTGACAAAAATTCTTATAATGTGTTTCTAATCATATTGCAAACAATTATTTTCATCCTTTATCTGAGTAATAGAGTGTTATAACTCAATTCTTTTCAATACTGAGAAGAAATACCTAGTGTTGTCATCTCTCAATCTCAACCAGTTGATTTTACTCCTTTGCAATAATATTGATTCAGCTGAGAATGAGGACTTTTGAAACTGTTGTCTCAGTTGTCTCTCTTCTAGTTGCAGTTGCTTATCCATAGGATTTACTTGAAGTTTATTCTACACTTTCTTGAGATCTTCCCGATCAATGTTTACTTGGTCCATCATGTGACCAAACTGATCTCTATGAAGACTTCTTAATTTCCTTTTTAATAGTTTCAGGTTTGACACTACCTTGAACATGTTGTATCAATTAATTTGAATTTTCCATACATCATCAACCATACTCTCAAATGAAGTGTGTGTGTTCCAGATGTTGCAGGTTTAATCTTTTTCACCACTTGTAGCAAATTTATTAAAGTTGGGCAGTGATCATTTACTCCCTCCGATAGTGTGTAGCTTTTGATTTTTGGCATGTTGTCAATCCATTCTCCATTTATAAACACCCAATCTATTTTGAAAATGACTCGACTAGTTTTTTGCCTATCATTCCATATGTATTTATCTCTTTTGCTAGGCATTTCTTCAAGTAGATTATCTTTGACACAACATTGAAAGTCATGAACTTCTGTTAGAGTTACTGTATTACCACCCATCCTATCCTTTTTATGAAGAACAATATTGAAATCTCCTAAAACCATCCATGCTTTGCTACATATTTGTTGTACCTTCCTCAAGTAGTCCCATAATTCTACTCTTTGCTCTCTTAGATTGAAGGTATACACAAATGTAACATCAAACTTCAGCTGCAATGGGATGAATTTAACAGCACATGTAACTGCTTGTGTTGTTTCTGAATGTATATGCTCATCATACTTGTCCTGCCTCTAAATAATCCATATTCGACCATTGTAATGACTTGCATAATTAATATAATAAGAACAACCATTAAACATTCTATCAGTTATCTCCCTAATCTTATTAGCCTTTATTCTTGTTTCTAGAAAACATATCATTCCTACATTTTCTTTGCTACAGAGGAGTGTCACTTCCTTCTACTTATTGCGACCATTAAGGCCTCTTGTGTTCCAGAAAATGATCTTAACCATTAGGCTTTAGGGAAATAATCTTCGCCTCTTAAATAGCTTTAGTGGTTTATTGTTCTTGTTACTTCGAACTTTTACCTAACTGCTGAAACCTGTTGGTAATAAGAATTTGTTGTTTTTTCCAGATAGTTGTGTGCTTCCCTTAACCTATTTTACTCTCATCCTTCTTCACTGGCTTTATTTGCATATTTCTTAGATTGACCATGTTCGGATCTGTCTCTCACACAATCTCCTTTGTGTTAGTCATTATTGGCTCTTGAACTTTGTTCTTCCTACAATCCTTTGCATTGTGCCCATACTTCTGGAATAATTCACAAAGACTTGGTTTCCAATCATAGGTTACTTTTTGTTCCATCAGTTGCCCTTCCTCATTCTTGAACTATATTACCTCAGGTAATGGCTTCCCTAATTGCACTTCAGTTAGTAATTTCACATAGCTTAAGCCCACCTTTTTCTCAGTATTCTTTTCCACCATTAGCGGCTTCCCTATCAAGCATCCTATCTTACTCAAAACTTTTTGCACTCCAGTACTTGAATTCCAGACCCTATAACTTGATCCAGATAGGTACCGAGTACAATTCTTCCCTCGAAAAATCTATCTCAGACACCCATGTTTTTACAATCAGTGGTTTGTTATCAAAGTGGTATATTTCACCCTATAATACCTCATTTTTTTTCCTTCTTCGGAGTTGAATCTCACCATCAGAATGTCATTCTTCATCATAGAAACCTTGTTAATTCCAAGCTTCCCCCATTTCCTCTGAACAAAACCATTAAGAACATTAATAGGTGGAAATGTACCAAGCACATAGAAGACTATACTACTTTTCCAGAACTCAATCTCAGAATTGATGTCCTTATCCTCAATCTCAACTAATACCCCCTCTTCGGCCTTAATTGGTATGACATAATCTAATTTAAACCCTGTGTTGTTCACCTTGTTAATAGCAAAGTTATCCCATACAGAAGCTTTGGGTGTGCCCAATTTCGTTACAGACCCATTCATTGAATCTGAAGTCCTTTCTACCTCATCAACCCATGATTGAGTTGGGGATGTAATTTTCAACCATTCCCATACATTTTCCTTTGTCAATTGACTATTCGATTGGGTTTTCTCTACCCAATTCAATTGCTTTTGCTTTATTGCTACATCCTACTTTGTGATTGAACTTTGCTCATTTAACGAACCTTCACATCTTATTTCCTTTCTCGTTGTGTTTTTACCTATTTCCCCCAGCTGTTGATGCAGTGATTGATTACCAGCTGCTGTTACTTTTTTTTTGTACCAAATCTGGTTGAATACTGACCTCTCTACTACTCACCATAGTTGTGAGCTTCCTTTTACCATTTTCCGTTGAAGTTACAGCAAGATTTAAAGCTTTCTCTCGCCTTTCCATGGAGTGTGCACGTTAGGATAACATACGCTAGGAGAGAGAAAACTTATTCTAATTATTATATTATCATCTTTATAATGTTAATAAATAATATTAATAAAAATTTAAGGAGTCCTAAAAATATATAGTAAGAAGTATGAAGAGAATTAAATAATTGAGCCTTAAAATATATGGTAAGATAAAAAATAATTTAAAAATTAAAAAAATCCTAAAACATATGGTAAGAGTTCCTAAAATATATGATAAAGAGAAAACTAGAATTTAAAAATTAATAAATCCTAAATAATATGGGAAGAGTTCTAAATTTGATTAAAATTGGATTTTTCCTTTTATTATAGTTTGTTAAATTTTTGTGTAAATTTCTTCCTTATTTACATTGTATACCATAATTAGAGTATGTCTCAATATTTAAAAAAAAATTTATATTTTTATTATAGTATTATTTTGTGGTAGTTTTCAGGTTGTTGATGAATGTCGATCGGCTTTGAGAATTTCTTTGTGTAAAGATTAAGTTTAATTGTATTATTTGAGATCTCTATTATCGTATTGTTTATTGTAGTTTACAGGTGGCCGATGAATGTCGGTCAGCTTTGAAAATTTTTTCTATAAAGGTTAGTTTACAAGTGGTAGATACATGTTGTTCGTATTTGAGAAAGTTTGTAAGGTAAACGTTAGGTTTAATTTTATTATTTGGATATCTCTATTATTGTATTAATTTGTGTTAGCTTGCAGGTTATAAACGAATGACGGTTGGCTTGAGGATTTATTTTATAAAAATTAGGTGTTGATTGTATTATTTTAATATCTACATTATCTTTTTATAGCTTCCCATAGATAGATTTTCAGAGAAATTTTGTTAAGAAATTTGAATAATTCTTATTTCTGAGTAGAAGAAAGAATTTGTATTCCTAAAAAGTTAATAAAGAGTAACAAAAATATCATCGACTTATGTAATTCACAATGGGTCAAAAGAAGAACGCCACTTTCTTTTTAGTTCTGTAACTGTGAGATGTAAATTATAATATAAATGAAAGTGAGAGCAAGTTGGTCAAATATCATAAATCCCTGAATTTTCACATTAATAAATTAAAAAGAGTTAATTTAATTAATTAAACTATGTATATGTGTCTTTCATTCAATTTATTTTGTTGATACATCAATAGTTATATAATTAAAATTATATATATATATATATATATATTGAATTATATATTTTAAAATAATATATATTTGTCTCTCCATTCACATAGAAATTTACTAAAATTATTTGATTAGCGTGAGATTATTTTCTCAAAAAGATGTGTATTTTTTAATATTAGTCTATCAATATTTATGTCACTTGATCAAATCTGATTAATATTTTTTTCTTCTCTAAGACTCTATTTTCTTGTTTTGTTTTTCTAAATTCATGTAACAAACTAAATTTTAATATTGTGGGTGAAGTGCAGACAAAGAGCATGACTATATTGGAAGCGATAGATACGAGATATCAATTATTTAATCAAGAAGAGGGATTGAATTGGCATAAATCTACATCGCAAATATTTCACTTTTAGGATGGAACCAAGTCAAATTGCACAACTTTATGGATTATCAAGCACTAATCATCGGTTTATTGAAGACACCAACCGTAATTTAAAGGGTTATCAAGTATTTCACCTACCTCATTTGTATCTTAGATATATACAATAATTATATAATTAATTAAATAAATTCTCCATCTTTACATATTCAAAAGATGTTGAATTTAATTATTGTATTCATCCTTATTATTTAAACAAATATCATATTTCTTGTAATGTTTAAACTCATTAAAGTGAGGTACACACGCGAGGCACGTACACCTAAACTAGTATATATATATATATATATATATATATTTATGCATTTGATTATGAGCATCAATTTTGAATGATTCTAAATTGTTGAGCATATCATTATGTTATCTTTATTTCTGAGTTTCATGCTAGCGTTCACCCCACTAACCATCTTCGGATGTTGTATTACCATGCGATGCAGGAACTGGTCATACTTCTACACCTCTTGCTCATTCACTTGGATTCAGGATCAACTAGTGAGTCATATTGAAGTGGTAAGCTTCCATACTTTGAAAGACCACATTTCATGATTATGGTTTCCTTTACATTTTGACTGTTCCGTTGAATTTGGTTTTTGACTATTGTTGGGGGCATGTCCTGATACTTTATTGATATTCAATTTTGGATCGGAGTTTAGAATGCTTTTTGGGACTACTATGGTTATTAGATGGTATCGGTTAATCGGTTGACCGGTATGTCGGTGGTTGGTTATGGACATGCATTTAACCTTTCTTAGACTATTGTACGCTATCTTGTTATATGCTTGAAATTCAGCCAACCTTAGGGTATAGTATGTTTGGTTTGATCAGGTACAAGGGGTGATCTCCGATTTACGTAGGACTTGAGATACCCGTCACGACCAAGCCCTGGTTCAGGTCATGACAACTGCGCAGGAAATCCTTTAAGTTTTAAGCAATATGGATGTCCCACCCAGAACATAAAATGTTATTAGAAAAGTTTGGGCTAATAACAGCTCACTTCAATATTTAGTCGCCAACATTGAGCATATGGTTACACAGTGGGCCTGGAATAACTTTGGAAACTTATTCAAAATGACAAAAAAATTACTTAATAGAATTCAAGGAATCCAAACCTCTCCAAATTATTACAAAATAACCTTTCTTCAAAATCTAGAGCGCCAATTAGTAGGTGAGTTTAGCGAGGTTATTAAATTGAAAGAAGACTTTTGGAAGTTAAAATCGCATATTAACTGGCTAAATAAGGGAGACACGAGTACAAAATTCTTTCACACCTCTACTCTTATTAGACGATAAAAAAATTGCATTGTATCTCTTAAGCTTGATAATAACATAAAGATCCATGACCAAAATGATATTATAAATCATACCTATTCTTACTTTAACCGACTCTTTGCCACTAGCCAAGAAAAATCTTTTATCCTCTCTATCTCGAAAAGTAAAGTCAAACTCTCTAAAAGTGATAGTGACGATTTGGCTAGGTCGTGAGGATTTGGCTAGGTCCCTCACTGAGGAAGAAATTAATAATGTAGTGTTATCCTTTAAACCACTCAAAGCACCAGGAGATGGGATACACCCTATTTTCTACCAAAAAATTAGGATATTGTGGGACCTTTAATTTCTAATTTTTGTAAAAAAACTTTTGAGATGGAAAAGATTGCTGAGAATATTAATAAAACTCATGTGTTCCTGATTTGAAAGTGTAACAATCTACAACTCTAAATCAATTCCATCCTATTAGTTTGTAACACATCATACAAAATTATTACAAAAATTATTTCTAAAAGAATTTGACCGCTCATGAATAAAATAATTGGACCCTGTTAGACAAGCTTTCTAAAAAATATGCAAGAATTTGACAACGCTACTATAGTCCAAGAGACTATCCATCACTTCCAAGGAATAAAGGGTGAAATGGAAAGTATCATTATGAAGGTTGACTTGGAAAAAGCTTTTGATAAGCTAGAGTATTCCTTTGTGAAACACACCTTAGAATATTTTAATTTCCCAAAAACCTTATCATGTCCTGCATATGTGCTAGCTCCATATCCATCTTAGCCAATGGAACAAGAACAAATTTTTTTAGTCCCTCTAGAGGAATACGTCAAGGTGACTCCATGTCTCTGTACATATTTATTTTGTGTATGGAAGTACTATCCCACAATAATAGCCAACAAGTAGAGTTAGGTAGCTGGATCCCTATTAAAATAGCTAGGAATGGGCCCCACCTTTCACACCTATTTTTTGTAGATAACCTTGTCCTCATGTCATTAGAAAAGAAAACCAGTTGCATCAACATCAATGATACCCTCCTAAACTTTTATCTTTGGTCTAGTCGATGCATAAACAAAAAAATATAAAATTATATTCTCTAAGAACTATTCGGCAAACACTATAGTGGAGGCATCAACTATTTTTAACATAAAGCCTTGTATGAGTTTTGGAAAATATTTGGGTTTTCCAATATTCAACAAAAACTGGCAAATAGGGATTACCAATTCATACTGGATAATCTAAAAAAAAAAGCTCTCAGGTTGGAAACTAAATTTCTTACCATAGAAGGTAGAACAACTCTAGCAAAAGCTTGTCTTAACAATATCCCCACTTATGTAATGACTTATATTAAACTCCTAAAGGAAATATGTGGAAAAATAGATCAAATCCAGTGTAACTTTATTTGGAAAACTACGAATGTAAAAAAGAAACTTCATATACATAATTGTAAACTACTTACCCATCCCAATGAAATAGGAGGTCTGGGTCTTCAAAAATGCAGAAATAAAAATCTAGATTTTTTGACCAAACTAGCCTAGAAAACTTATAAAAACCCATCTTTCTTATAGGAATTCATATTATGCAAGCAATATGAACACAATAGTATCATATGGGAGGAGTCAAAGCTTTGAAAGTATGGAAGCCACACTTAAAACAATATTCTATTAGAATGGAAAGTTTTCCAAGAGTGCTCTACATGGGAACTAGGGAATGGGGAAGATATTAAGCTCTGGAAGGATAAATGGATTATGAATTGAAGTGCTCTAGCTACCACTCTTAGTACCCCTCTAATCTATGATGATGGAAAAATGATTGTTAGTGATATCATAGAAAATATGGGTTGGAAGCTAGATTTAATTAGTCATCCTCTACCAAAGGAGATATATAAAAAGATTGCTAAAATGATTATACCAGAAATGGTCTTCGAAAAATAACGACATGTTCACTACAAAATCTTCCTATGAACACATTGTTAAAGGGGAAATGAATGGCATGTAGAAAGGCAAAAACTTTAAATGGATTTGGGCACTCACATGCCCGAATAAACTAAAAATTTTCATCTAGATTTGCTACCACCATCGACTCCCTACAAAATCATACATCAATAGCATAGGAATCAATGTGGACCCCATGTGTAATACATGTAAGTACCCAAAAACTACCAGACATATATTCTAAGAGTACCCAGTTCAAAAATTATGGAAGAAGAATAAGCTTGTAACGCCCCACATTTTGGGCTACAATATAGACTATGATTCCGATATGTTGGTAAATCTTGAAGCCATAAAATCTTATGCCAATACAGCATGTTAATTATTTGTGTAGCATGTGAATCCATTCAATCTTGAATTTATACTATAGGGGTCTTTGAACTCAAGGACGAGTTGAAACTATTTCGATTAGCTAAGTTTTAGTGGATGTTGTAAAGTGTGTTATCTTCCATCAACCATAATTCCCTGTATATGTCAAATAAGGGAGCCTACTATGTTTCAAATGATAGGTCTTCAATTTAGCTTTCCAACTATACCAATTTATCTAAAATCCGACACTTGAGCAAGAAGTTGTGGCCTTCCAAAGTGATATGCGTTGCCTAACCAATCGCCCATAGCCACTGGAAAGCATAATCAATAGCCTAGGCGGCGCCTATGTAAACATAGGCGATAGCCTAGGCGGCGGCTATGTAAACATAGGCGGTATCCTAAGTGGCGCCTATATAAACATAGGCAATGGGCTGGGCGGCGCCTATGTAAAGAATTCAAGTGACTTAAACACTCCATTTTGGGGACAAAATGGTCCTTTTCCACCCTTACTTAGCCCTAAAATATGAAATTCAGTTCCAAGGACCCCAAAATACACCTCCATTCATTAAAATTGCTCAAGAACACTCCTTAGGGTTTCAAAATAAAAACCCATATAGTTCAAGATTCGACCATAGGTTTTTGAAGATAATTACATATTAGAAATCACAAATCCACGAGCTTCAAGAAACATCTAGTATTTTTGGAAATAGAGGTACGTGGGGTTATCCTAAAATCTCATGGGTGTAGTTTTTATGAACATGCATGCTTTTAAATGGGGGTTTTCCATCAAATGCTAATAACTTGCTTTCAATATGATTTCTAAGTTATTTACTTTATGCCATGGGAATTGTTTGCCTATATACTTCAATGGTTGAAACCATGCATATGTGATTTGACATTTTCCATAGAAGTTTGATAAATATGAATGATAAATTGCTTTCAAATTCTCATGATAATGTCTTGATACCCCATATCATATTGTGGCCAACAAAAGAGAGCATGAATTTAAAATAAATATTTTTCACCACTTGTAAATGATGAAGCACTTTTGTTTTTACATGATTATACATATGTGGAAGTGATATTGAGGACTTGCAAGTCGAGTATGATGATATCCTAGAGAATATGATATGTGATTGAATCAGATGAAATTTGAATGCATCAATTTAACATGAGATAGGTGGATTCCCGAAGAAGGCATTTGAGTGTAAGGGCTCATCGATGGAAAAACGTGTTTGCCGACACGAAAATTTAGTACCAGGATAAGTGATCTTGTGTACTTGACTTTATGTCATTCCCAAATTGGGATTATAGGTAGGAGCCCGGGCTAAGTGATCTTGGGCATTACCATTGGATCGAGACACCATGCTTCGTGGTCTTGTGTGTCTCTCCCTCACTTATACTCTAATCTCGGTGGCAACCGAGGTTGGAAAATTGGTGTAAATTATGTAGGGTATTCCACCTAGCTCATTTGTATTTCATTGTTGTTGAGGAATTATTGCATTACACCCATGTGTTTTCAAATAATTTGATATGAAATTTCTTTATAATGGCTCTCAACTATATTTTGTAAAAATATTATGTTTTGTTTTGATATCTCTGCGTGCCAGTACTTTTGTGTTGACCCCCTCCCCTCTTCAACCTCTCAGGTTCAGAGGCCTAATCTAGGGATCAAGAGAATTAGTAGATCATTCAGACAGAGTTGCAAAGACAAGTGGTGAGCCTTCTATGTTTCAGAAGGTCTTATGTCCTACAGTCCTTTTATCTTATATTCCGTTTTGGGGTCTATTGGGGGCCTTGTCCTAGTTTATATACAGTTACTTGACTCAGTCATTTGTTAGAGATTTTTGCAGATAGTTTTTTAATGGTTGATTGATGTTGGGGGAACCTTATTTCCCCGTTATTGTTTCTTTTTATATTTATGACCATGTTTTCAAATTATTGTGCTTCCTCCGCATTACTTTAATCATATGAATTAGGTGCATGATTACCAGACAGATAGGGGTGTTTCGGGCCTCCATGGCTCGAAATGATCGTCACGGCCAGGCCCAGGTTTGGGTCATGACAAACTTAGTATCAAAGCATGGTTCATGGTCCCAGGGTATCTGCAAAATCACATTGGGAAGAGTCCTATTTGTGGGTGTGTAGTGCACCACACTTATAACAGGGAGGCTGCTAGGCATTTAGGAAATGTTTCCTTTCTTTGTGATTTAGTTCGTGCTTCAGAGTCTGAACTGTCTCCTAATCAATGATCACTTATGTTTCAGAAACACAGTTATGCCTCCACGTCGTATCATTGATCAGAATAGTCAGGCAGAAAAGGTCCGTCCCACCTATGGGATGTGGACCCATAACTAAGCTCATACTCCAGAACCTTTCCCTACTTTGGGAGTCCCTCTAGTCCTAACTAGTCCACCTCAAGCTCCGCGGACTAATGTCAACCGTCCCCAACTGCTCAGGGAGATATTTCAAATGTAGAATTCAGACGTTCTATTTATTTATTGACGTAGTTGGTAGCTAACAAGGATCAATGATTAGAATATGTTGGGTCTGTATCTATTACGTCTGAGGATACTAGGGTCGGACATTTCATGAAGATCAACCCACCTAAGTTCACTGGCACCAAGGCAGAGAAAGATCCATAGGTGTTCGTGGATGAGATGGTAAAGATCTTTAAGGTAATGCATGTGGATAAGTTTGAAGGGGTGGAACTAACAACCTATTAGCTCAAGGATGTTGCAAATTAGTGGTATGTAGACTGGGAAGATGCAAATGGTGATAGTGCTGAGCCCACAGTTTGGGGCGAATTTATGGAAACTTTTCTTGATCGATTCTTTCCTCTAGAGTTGAGGGAGACCAAATCGGAAGAGTTTATGAATCTGAAGCAGGGTAGTATGAGTGTCCAGGAGTACACTTTGAAGTTTAATAAACTAGCTCGCTATGATCCAGAGTTGACTAGTAATATGAGAACAATGATGAGAAAATTTGCATCTGGCCTTGCTGATAACCTGGTACTTGAGTGCCAGGGGGCTATGTTGAATAAGGAGTTAGACTTTGCTCGACTGACAGTTCATATGCAGTAGGTGGAAGAGAAGAAGAAAAAGATTATTGAATCTAGAGAGAAAGACAGATAGGCTAAGAGAGCTAGATCTGCGGACCATCACCAGAGTCAGCTGCAGAGTGGTAACTGGGGTGATAATTTGTTGAAGAAGAAGAATTTTTAGAATAATACATAGTCAGCAGCCAGCGCCGCAGCACCCAGACCACCGACAGACAGACAAACTCAAAGTTTTCAAACTTTTCATGGATCCAAAGCTCTAGGTACATAGTCTCAGGACAGTGTGGCCCTGCAGCATTGTACTTATCCGCGGTGCAAGTTTTGAGGAGGGAATCATCTAAGGAAGTGCTGGTTTGAAGGGAGAAACTACTATACTTGTGGCAAAGTGTGTCACCTTCAGAGAGATTATCCTTCTGTTAGAGAAAATACAGGGGTGGGAGAGGGGGAGGGGGGGCTAAGTCCCAAGCCACCTCCACAACTCCTCTTCCTAAGGGTTCTCCTTCAGCTGATAAGAGCGGTCGCAACCGGATATATTCTTTCACTAACCGCCAGGAGGCAGAAGCTTCACCATATGTTGTCATCGGTATTTTACGAATCTTCTCTCATGATGTTTATGTATTGATTGATCCCGGGTCTACATTATCTTATGTGACCCCTTATATGGCTGTTGGTTTTGAGTTTGAGCCTAAAGTTATTGTAGAACCCTTTTCTGTTTCTACTCTAGTAGGTGATTCGACTGGTGCTAAAAGTGTGTATAGAAATTGTGTCGTGTCTATTCATAGTAGGGAAACTGTGGAAGACCTTATAGAACTTGATATGATAGATTTTGATGCCATCCTTAGGATGGACTGGCTCCATTCGTGTTATGCCACCCTTGATTGCAGAACCCGAAAGATGACAATTTCTTTCTCGAATGAGACACCAATTGTATGGGAAGGAAGTTTCATGGAACATAGAGGTCACTTTATATCTTATCTTAGGGCCCGAAAGCTTATCTCCAAAGGTTGTATGTACCATCTAATTCGAGTAAAAGATTCAAAAGTTGAAAATCTTCCTCTACAGTCAGTCCCTATAGTGAATGAATTCCCCGAAGTCTTTCCCAATGATCTCCCAGGGATACCTCCTGATAGGGAGATAGATTTTGGCATTGATGTGTTGCCAGACACTCGTCCTATTTCTATTCCACCATATAGGATGGCTCCCTCAGAAATAAAGGATTGAAAGGATCAACTTGCAGACCTCCTAGACAAAGGTTTTATTCATCCTACTGTTTCCACATGGGGTTCACCCATACTCTTCATGCGAAAGAAAGATGGGTCCCTTCGTAGTGCATAGAATACCACCAGTTGAATAAGGTCACGATGAAAAATAAATATTCTTTTTCTAGGATTGATGACCTTTTTGACCAGCTTCAGGGGTCCAAGTGTTTTTCAAAAATAGACCTTCATTCGGGTTATCATCAATTAAAAGTTAGGGAGTCAGACATACCAAAGACAGTCTTTCGAACCCAATATGGTCACTACAAATTTCTAGTCATGTCCTTCGGGTTGACTAACGCCCCTGCAGCCTTTATGGATCTTATGAATAGAGTGTTTCATCAGTTTCTTGACTTGTTCGTTATTATATTTATTGATGATATTATGATCTATTCTAAGAGTAAAGAGGATCACGCCAATCACCTCCGAATTATTCTTCAGACCCTTAAGGATTATCGATTGTATGCCAAACTTTCTAAGTGTGAATTCTGGTTAGATGCTATTGCCTTCTTAGGGCATATTGTGTCCAGTGATAGGATAAGAGTGGATCCTCAGAAGGTTGAAGCAGTGAGAAAATGGCCTAGACCCACGACTCCAACTGATATTCGGAGCTTCTTGGGTTTGGCGAGGTATTACAGAAGGTTCGTAGAGATTTTTTCTTCCATAGTTGCTCTGCTTACTAAACTGACTCAGAAAAAGATGAAGTTTGTGTGGTCTGACTTGTATGAAAATAATTTTGAGAAGTTGAAGGACAAGCTGACTACTGCTCTTGTTTTGACCCTTTTAGAGGGTGTAGATGATTTTGTGGTTTATTGTGATACGTCCTGTATGGGACTTAGTTATGTATTGATGCAGTGTAGTAAGGTAATAGCTTATGCATCTAGGCAGTTAAAGGTGCATGAGCGCAATTACCCCACTCATCACTTGGAGTTAGCAGCCGTAGTGTTTGCACTTAGAATCTGGAGGCACTATCTCTATGGAGTGCATGTGGATATTTATACCGACCATAAGAGTTTGCAGTATGTTTTCTCACAGAAAGAATTAAACCTCAGGAAGAGGTGATGGATGGATCTTTTGAAAGACTATGATATGAGTCTGCATTACCATCCAGGCAAGGCAAATATTATAGCCGACACCCTTAGCAGGTTGTCTATGGGCAGCTTTTCTCATATAGAAGAAGGAAAGAAAAAAATGGTGAAGGATATTCACCGCCTTGCAAATCTGGGAGTGCGACTCTTTGATTACAAAGATGGAGGGGTGATTATTCATAAGTTAGCTAAGTCATCTCTTTGTGCTGAAGTTAAGGAGAAGTAGGTTGAAGACCCCATCTTGATGCAAATCAAGAAAGATGTGGGTCAACAAAAGGTTATCTCATTTGAAATTGGTGGTGATGGTATTCTAAGATTTCAGTGTAGGTTGTGCATTCCGAATGTTGATGGGCTACAAGAAAGAATCCTTAATGAGGAACACACTTTGGGGTATGTCGTTCACCCAAGCTTTACTAAGATGTATCATGATCTGAAAACCTTGTATTGGTGGAATAACGAGAAATGTGATGTAGCTGATTTTGGGTCCAAGTGTTTGAACTGTCAACAAGTGAAGGTAGAACACATGAGGCCAGGTGGTACTTCACTCGAGATCGCCCTACCTTTATAGAAGTGAGAGATGATAAACATAGACTTTATTACGGGACTTCCGAGATCCCGAAACCAGTATGATTCTATATGGGTGATTGTAGATCGGTTGACAAAGTCAACCCACTCTTTGCCTGAGAGGACTAATTATTTGGGAGAGGATTATGCTAAGATTTACATTGAAGAGATAATTCGATTGCATAGGCACCAGTGTCCATTATATCCGATAGAGGTACGCAATTTTCATCTCAGTTCTGGTGATCTTTTCAGAAGGGTTTAGTTACACAACTGAATTTGACATAGCTTTCCACCCTCAGACGGATGGGCAAGCTTAGCGTACCATTTAGACCCTCGAAGATATGTTGAGGGCATGCATCATTGATTTTAAAGGTAGTTGGGTAGATCACCTGCCACTGGTTGAATTTCCTTACAACAATAGTTACCATGCCAGCATCAAGATGGCTCTTTTTGAGGCTTTGTATAGAAGAAGATGTAGGTCTCTGATAGGATGGTATAAAGTTGGTGAGACTCAGTTGTATGGGCCTGATCTTGTTCATCAGGCGATGGAGAAAGTGAAGATCATTAGAGAAAGATTCAAGGCTGCTCAGAGTCGTCAGAAGTCCTATACTGATATTCGAAGAAGAGAACTACAGTTTGAAGTTGGTGATTGGGTGTTTCTTAAGGTTTCTCCTTTGAAAGGTGTTATACGGTTTGTAAAAAGAGGAAAATTGAGCCCTCGCTACATAGGGCCAAATCAGATTCTGAAAAAGATTGGTGTAGTTGCTTATGAGCTAGAATTGCCTGCAAGTTTGGGTTCCGTTCATCCGGTATTCCATGTATCCATGTTGAAGAAATGCATTGGAGATCATTCTCTAGTATTGCCAGTAGAGGGTGTCAAAGTGATAGACTCCTTGCCTTACGAAGAAGAGCCTGTTGAAATATTAGATTGCCAAGTTCGAAAGCTGAGGAGCAAAGAGATGGCCTCAGTAAAGATACTGTGGAGGAATCAGAAAGTCGCAGAAGTAACTTGGGAGTCAGAAGATGACATGAGAATTAGATATCCCAATTTGTTTGCTTCGATGGAGAAAGAGCCAAAAGGTACTATTTGTATCTTATCTTTCCTAGTCCTTTATTATGCTTGAAATCATTTCCGTCTATGTCCCGCATCATCATTCGGGGACGAATGATCCTAAGGGGGGATAATGTAACGCCCCACATTTTGGGCTACAATATAGACCATGATTTCAATGTGTTAATAAATCCCGAAGCCACAAAATCCTATGCCAATACGGCATGTTAATTATTTGTGTAGCATGTGAATCCATTTAAGCTTGAATTTAGACCATAGGGGTCTTTCAACTCACGGACGAGTTGAAACTATTTTGATCAGCTAAGTTTTAGTGGACGTTGTAAAGTGTTTTAGCTTCCATCGACTATAACTCCCTGTATATTTCGAATTAGGGAGCCTACTATGTGTCAAATGATAGTTCTTCGAGGTATCTTTCCAACTATACCAATTTTGCTAAAATCCGACACCCGAGCAAGAAGTTGTGGCCTTTTAAAGTGATATGCGTCACCTAACCAATCGCCCATGGCCACTGGAAAACATAGGAAATAGCCTAGGCGGCGCCTATGTAAACATAGACGGTACTCTAGGTGGTGCCTATGTAAACATAGGCGATAGCCTAGGCGGCGCCTATGTAAACATAGGCAATGGGCTGGGCAGCGCCAATGTAAAGAATTCAATTGACTTAAACACTCCGTTTTGGGGACAAAATGGTTCTTTTCCACCCTTACTTAGCCCTAAAACACGAAATTCAGATCCAAGGACCCAAAAATACACCTTCATTCATCAAAATTGCTCAAGAACACTCCTTAGGGTTTCAAAATAAAAATCCAAATAGTTTAAGATTCGACCGTAGGTTTTCGAAGATAATTATATATTCGGAATCACAAATCCGTGAGCTTCAAGAAACATCTAGTATTTTCAGAGATAGAAGTACGTGGGGTTATCCTAAAATCTCATGGGTGTAGTTTTTATGAACATGCATTCTTTTAAATGGGGGTTTTAAATCAAATGCTAATAACTTGCTTTCAATATGATTCTAAGTCATTTACTTTATGTCATGGGAATTGTTTACCTATATACTTCATTGGTTGAAACCATACATATGTGATTTGAGATTTTCCATGGTAGTTTAATAAATATGAATGATAAATTGCTTTCAAATTCCCATGATAATGTCTTGATACGCCATATCATATTGTGACCAACAAAAGAGAGCATGAATTTGAAATAAATATTGTTCACCAATTGTAAATGGTGAAGCACTTTGGTTTTTACATGATTATGCATATGTGAAAGTGATATTGAGGACTTGCAAGTCGGGTATGATGATACCCAATAGAATTTGATATGTGATTGAATCAGATGAAATTTGAATACATTGATTTAACATGAGATAGGTGGATTCCCAAAGAAGGCATTTGAGTGTAAGGGCTCATCGCTGGAAAAATGTGTTTGCCGACACGGAAATTTGGTACCAGGCTAAGTGATCTTGTGTACTTGACTTTATGTCATTCTCAAATTGGGATTATAGGTAGGAGCCCGGGCAAAGTGATCTTAGGCACTCCCATTGGGTCGACACACCATGCTTCGTGGTCTTGTGTGTCTCTCCCTCACTTATACTCTAATCTCGATGGCAACCGAGGTTGGACAATTGGTGTAAATTATGTAGGATATTCCACCTAGCTCAGTTGCATTTCATAGTTTTTGAGAAACTATTGCATTACACCCATGTGTTTTCAAATGATTTGATATGAAATTTCTTTATAATGGCTCTCAACTATATTTTGTAAAAATATTATGTTTTGTTTTGATATCTCTGTGTGCCAGTACTTTTGTGCTGACCCCCTCCCCTTTCCAACCTTTCAGGTTCAGAGGCCCAGTCTAGGGTCCAAGAGAATCAGTAGATCATTCAGAAAGAGTTGCAGAGACAAGTGGTGAGCCTTCTATGTTTCGGAAGGTCCTATGTCCTGTAATCATTTTATCTTATATTCAGTTTTGGGGTCTACTGGGGGCCTTGTCCCAGTTTATATGCAGTTACTTGACTCAGTCATTTGTTAGAGATTTTCGCAAATAGTAGTTTAGAGGTTGATTGATGTTGGGGGGACCTTGTTTCCCCGTTATTGTTTCTTTTCATATTTATGACCATGTTTGCGAATTATTGTGTTTTCTCCGCATTACTTTGATCATATGAATTAGGTGCATGATTACTAGACAGATAGGGCGTTTCGGGCCTCCATGGTTTGAAATTCTCATCACGGCCAGGCCCTAGTTTGGATCGTGACAAAGCTATAGGATCATATAACTACTATACCACATGACACAAAAATTGAATGGCTAAATAGATTTACAAGGTTGAAAATTGCAAAAATAAACAATATCATTAATTGGAGACAAGTCTTCCTCTTCTAATATGGTGCAGTTGGATCACTAGAAACACTAATTTGTTCAACACGATTAAATTAGATATTCCTATAAACAGTTCATATGAGTGGGCGGCCGAATTCATCTACCTTACAGATAGAGGCAGCGACTATAGAAAGGGAAATAATTTGAAGGGTGGTTGGAAAGCCCCTCTAATAGGTGTAAAATTAAACATTGATGATTCTTGTAACCATCAAAAAAAGGTGGGATACTGAAGGGATGTGGCTATATGGTTTTAGTGCCACAACTAATGCCAGCTCTGCCTTTAAAGCGAAAACAATGGTACTGATCCTTGGGCTGAAACTTTCTATCAAAACTAATTGCACTCAGCTAGTAATAGCGACCAACTCTATACAACTTTCAACAATAAAAATTCAAAATAATGTAAATGACACCGATTTAATATAT
>JAPEIP010000009.1:51100391-51117679 GCA_026120095.1 Capsicum chinense | reverse complement strand
TATATAGAATTTCTTAATGAAAATATGCAAGAACTACTAAGACTAAAACAAACAACTACAAAATATTATAATAAAATATTTAGTCAATTTTAAATAATAGATAATCTTAAAGTCTTAATCTTATTTTAGGCTCACCCCCAAGTCACTCAATCCCTGTGCATAAATAGTTTGACCAAGGGTAATCTGCAATGTGAAACTCCCTGGATCCTTCAATCTCGTGGGCAGTTTATTATGAATTTTAGAAGTGCACTCCTGAGTAAGTGCAACTGTAGCATATTCAGTCAACTGATTCTTATTGGAAACAATATACTTTAACTATTTTGCATATTTTGGCACACTCTGTAGAATTTTAATAAGAGGGAGGTTTACTTGAACTTGCTTCAAAAGATCTAAAATCTTCTTAAAACTTGATTTCTCTTGATGCTTTCTTGACCTTTGAGGAAAGGGCAAGGCAGGGAGTCTTGTTCTCTATATTAATCTCTTCAGTAGACTTTTTTCTTTTAATTCCACTTCTACCCTATCTTGCAAACTATCATAGTGATCTTGGGATTATCCTGCTCCTGAACCATCTCCTTCATTTACAGCACACTCCTCATTTTCACCGCATTCACTTGTTTAGGATTAGCCTCAGTGTCACTAAGCAATGCTCCTTGTGGCCTTGTATTCTGTGATTTTGCGATTTGACCTAACTGCAACTCTACATTTCTTGTGAGTAATTATTGACTCTTTAATTCAGCTGCAAACTGTGGCTGTTGAGCCTTCATGTCCACTACAAACTATTCATATTGAGCCATAAACTGCTTAAGTATCTTCTCTATATTACTATTTAAGGCAGTCATCTGATTATTCTGAACCAGCTGCGGACTTGGTTACACTGGTCCCTTATACTTATTTGTATTCTGTGCCTGATTTCCACCCCATGAGAAATTAGGGTAGTTCCTCCAATTTGGATTATATGTATTGCCAAATTTTTTTTAACCCTGACGATTTACATTCCTCACGTAGTTGACTGAATCTGTATTAACAGAACATGCATCTGCTTTATACTCATTACTTCCACAAACTTCACACCATGCATATACCTATTGAACTACATTTGTTGTGGCTGCTGGTTTAGTTTTACTAAATTTTAAGTTGTTAAGTTGAGCATTCATATGGTTCTATATTGCTGCAATCTGTGATTGTAAAGTAGTGAATGGGTCAACCTCTGAAACACCTGCAACTTTCTTGGGAGCATTTCTCGAGTCTGCATGCCAATCAGGATTACCTTGTACAATTTGATTCAGCAAGGTATATAATTGTTCATATGTTTTCTCTATAGCTTGACCCCCTACTGCTGAATCCAAGAGAATTTTTGTATTAGACTCAAGGACTTCTATGAATGTATGCACCAAAACATCATTCGATTGATGGTGATGAGGACAACTTTTGAGCATTCCCTTAAATCTCTCCCAAGCTTGGTAGAGATTTTCTCTATCTTTCTATCTGAAACTCAATATCTCACTCATTAATCGAGCCGCTTTATGAGATGGAAAATATTGAATGAGGAACCTTTGAGCACATTCTTCCAATGTAGTGATGAATTTATATAGTTCAGTAAGTAACCATCTTTTTGCTTCCCCTATAAGAGCAAAAGGGAAGAGTGTCAATCTGACATAATCAACAGTCACATCTTCAGGAATATATATGTTTTTTTATCTCCAGAATGGTTTGTAAATATTGCTATGGATTCTCATGTGAAAGTCCTTGAAATTCTCCCATAGATTTCAACAATTGCACCATATTTTGTTTCAATTCTCATCGACCTCCTTGTTCAGGATTCAGGATACTGTTAGTCACAAGGTGCGTAAGTAGGATTTCCACTTCTCGAACAGGTCTTGCGACTGGTTGAACAGGAACAGCTTGAGATAGAACAATTCCAATATTTGGATTAGCAACTATAGGATCGAGTCTTTATTCCATCGATTGTGCTCTTCATCTCTGATGAAAAATCACTTCTGGTTCTGCAAAGGGCTCTACTAACTCTTTGTCTCTCGCCAGTCCAACATTCAGCTAAACTTGCAAAAATTCAGCCACTAAGATCAAGTTGTTAACACTTAAACTTATGATCAATAATAAAAAATTAAAGTAATTTATTAATTCTATTTGATCCCCGATAAAAACGCCAAAAACTTGTTGAGTCTCTACGTACACGCAAGTGTACGTGATCGTGCAAGTAAAATAAATACTTAGACAGTCAGATATCGTTCCCTCGAGGATCAATAAACTAGAAATTCATTCAATCTTTAGTTTAAGACAATTGAGTATTAAGTGTTTGATTGTATCAAGATTAATATGCTTTTGTAAATAAAATTTAAATTACTAAACAAGAAATAATTTATGAAGACTTAAGCAAAGTAAGAAACGGTTATAATCAATAATGAGGATGATTCTAGGGTTGAGGTATTTTGAACCATCATACAATTCTCTATTCTATTCACAATCTAATTGGTTATCGGGTTGGTAGTTCGCAAGGTTTATGCCACAATCTTAGTCTCCCAACCTCAGATCTTCTATCAATTGAATGTTGTAACTACAACTCCCGCAGAATTACAACAAATCTTCTAGATTCATGAAGTTGTCTTCCTGCAAGTGAACTAAGCAAGGCTTCTAGGTATATCCCTATCCTAAATGCTAATTCAAATCCCTTATTTTATAAAAGAATAAGAACCTTATGCCCTAATTTCTTCGTTCTATCCTATGATTCTCCTCCCATATTCACATAGAAATATAAATTTATTCTAATGGTGGCCAATCATTAAAATAGTAAGCTCAATAAATTAGGAACAACCCATGTAATAATCCAAAAAAAAACTATGAATAAGAATATTAAATAGTACTCGTGTTCTTAGCCTCAACCTCAGAAAGGGGGTGTTTAGCTACTCATGTATGAATTAACCCTCCAAAATAAGTAACAAATCATACCCAAATCAATCCTTGAAATACAGAAATTCAAAAGAATGTTTATGAACCCTAAAAGAGAGAAATTTCTATTTTTCCGCCGCTGCTCTACTTGAAAAAAGTCCCCCATATTATCTTGGATTTTTCCTTTTATAGTTGGGACATAAAATACTTAAAATATTTCTGATTTTTCCACCCGGCGCATCGCGCCATGACTAAGATTGCTATTTTCCATTAAAATCTAGGAAATCATGGAGCTTAAGTATTCCCCAACAATTGTAAAATACACCCTCACCGCCACACGCCACTATCGCGATGAGCCACTGGATTGGGATAATTGTGAAATGATCATCCTCCACGATGCGCTAAACCTTCAGGTCACCAAATCTGATAAACTAACTTTCTCCGCGACGTGGGGGGTTTTGCGAACCTTCACTGGAATTCGAACACTGTTATTTTGTTGCTCTTCATGATGCAGAGTTTCTTCAAATGCGAATTTCTTCTTCTCAACTTCCTTTTTCCAGCTTAATTTTAGTCCCTTACATTCCTTCACTACTTTCATATCCTCGTTGTATCCAATTATGCATAATTCTTCATGATTTTGCACCTAAAAGTACTAATCATATCCATTAGCTACAAGACGAAATAAAAGTTGAATTATACTTAAGAATTCATACAAAAGTTCTTAAACTAAGTTCAAATATGGGTGTATAATGGTACTTTGAGCGTATAAATATACCCAAGATCAGTTGATATGATGTATTACATACATATTATTTTGATGGTTCCGAATTAGTTGATAATCATAAATTGTGGACATACTAAGTTAATTTCTTGGTGGTGCGTATGCGCGCACGCACACACACACATATACCTGTTGGATGGATTGGATATCATCATATTGAGTTGATTCTGAGCATTAAATCATCATTTCATACATATACATTCATAAGATAATGTTACCATTGAGGAATACTAATTTTGTAAAAAGAAACCTTTTTTTATAAAACCCTCTTTCTAAAAATGAGCCGTAGAGGTGGATTGAGCTTTTAGTTATGAGATATAGTATATGGGTTACAAACCCCCATGGTTCCTACTTAGGAGCTTCAATCTTGGTCAATGTATACAAAAAGTCATGTGATGACTTTCACCATTTTTCATATCCACATTGCATTTGCATATTTATCTTCTATGATTATTTTAGTTTCCTTGACTTGTGTTAGTTTCGGTATATTTTTCATGTATATCTATGTTGTTTCTATTTATGTATATATATATATATATATATATATATATAAATATATTAAACTGTTGGTGGATGTAGTGTGAGCTACCTTTTGGGACTTTTCTTCTTGTAGGTAAAATATTCCTATTCTTTCATTATTTATGGTTTTTTTCTGCTTTACTCAATCGGCCTATAATACCACTAATTACAAGTGGACCATACTCATTCCTATTGTTCCCTTTTGGTGCAGATCACCATTTGATCGCCATGCAATATAGTTGATTTATCTGGAGATTCTTATTTGGAGTTAATGATTTGCTCTTGAGTATGACGCTGATTCAGACCTCATCTATCCTTGCTTGTCTTTAGTTATGACTTGGAGATTGTTGTGTATTTTCATATAATGACCCTCCAGGTTATTTTTGGAATTTTTGTTAATTTTCACCATTTAGATCTTTTCTATAGCTACCCCAAGTCATTTATGACTTTCCAGAACTGATAATTAAGTAATTGGACAGTTCATTTCATTTTTTGAGCCATTTTCTTATTTTGATGTCTTCATTGGATAAAATTGGTTATCGGGTGAAAACCTCAGTCAAATGGCCTTCTATTCATACTAAAATAGTTCCAAAAGCTTAAAAACATCAATTTTAAGCTTGGAGGACCTTGGTTCGAGTCTTGAGTCTTTCGAACTCATTTTGAACAATTGGCCGGAAGTTAAGAAAAATGGCATGTGGGAGTAGGACCCACTTTTCATACAAACAACCATGGATGGAAATTTAGACTGTTCCATTGAGTTTGGAATGTCTTAATTGGGTATCATAGTACTTTGGCAAATATAGGATCCTAAATGGATCCCGATGGGTCAGTGGAGACTTAGAAATTTCCAAGTCTCAGTTGATGGTGGTTCCTCGCTTAAGTACCTATTTGGTCACTTAAGTAAAGGCACTTAAGTCTCAATTGGTCACTTTAGCAGCCTAGTTTTCTCAATAGGTATTGCTTAAGCAATTTTTTAGAGCTAAAAGAATGGCCAATTAAGTGGCCAATGGTGGCTTAAGTGACATGTACAGGCGGTTAAGGTGACACTCTATTTCTTACATGATGACTACTTAAGTGAACTAGTGTTTTCTTAAGCGACACCTTAGAGCCTTATAAATTCTCCACTTAGCCATTATATCTCATTTTCACCCATTTTTAAGAGTTTACAACCTTAAATATTATGAAAACTGAGGAAAACTATCAGTGAGATTTGGAGTGTTCGTTAGCTTGAGAAATACGTTTCTTCTTTGTATTCTTGTTAAGATTCCATCAATTTCATGATTAAATCCTTTATTATATTTCAAAATATCTAAAATATTAGTGGGTTGATTGTAGCACCATTTGATCTCGGAATTTACCCATTCCTTGGGGTAATTATTCCTTGATTATTGAGGGACGTGATTTTGATTTTAATAGTACAATTCTACAAATGGGCCCCATATGAGATTATTAAATAATTTTGGAACCGATGCACAAAAGTGCAATATGGGTGTTATTGTTCTAATTTTGATGAGTTGATTGTGATTTTGACAGTGTGGCATATTATGGAAGCTTTTTGAAATGGGAATTTGACAGTTGAGCTGATTTCTTTGGGCTTTTTTAGAATCCAGGTATGCTAGGTTTACCTTCCTCATTGATTGAGTTAATTTGTATCATAATTATGATATTATTCTAGATATTATATGGGATTTAGGTCTTTGAGGTAATAATCAATGGCATTATTTGGACGTTTTAGACTATTTAGAACAAAAAATCTAGCGTAATTGGCTTAATTACTAATGTTTGGGGTAAAATTACTACATTAGGGCTAATTATGGCTTTTAACATTAAGTATTAAATTTATATAACTTAGCCTAGTCTGGGTTAGAATTTGGCTTTATACAAATCATCGAGGATTGGAATTGGGCCCCTCTAGGCCATCTTAGACCAAAACTCTTGATAGTTCCTTGTATAATTAATGGGTGTATTTTATACTTAATGTTGCATATATAGATCTTGAAGAGTCTAGATTCTTTATGTTTATATTATATGGTACTTAGGAGTTTGTGCCAGTTTTGAACTAAGTCTTGTGATTTATAGATATTAAGTTTCGATTCATGTCCGACAATAACGTCATGAGTTTTGGTTCAAGCCTGGAAGATCATGATGGAAGTGAATGAGTTTTGGTTTGATTATAGCATTGAGAGATTATTTATGGTATGTTATGGCATGGATAGATTCATGATAATTGCTTGATATTTAATAATATGTGAAATATCGATTATTTACTTTCTTTATTGCACCCTCTGGGCTTATAGGGACCCATATTGGGTCATTTACTTTTCAATACTTATTAGATTATGGGGTCTAGTCTTTTAGTACTAATCAAACTTAAATTCATACTATATTTGTTCCGATCAACTATTTACTGTATTAGAGCACTATTCTAGGTTTGCCTCTTTATCTTAATTAACTTATTTATCTTACATAATATCTTACTTATCTCATGATTTAGCTTAGTTGGGCGACGATTCTTACTGAATATCTATGGCTTTGCTACTCATACTACACTTCTATACCATTTTGCTGTAGATTCGAGTACTAGTGGCCACTTTTGTTATTGAGATTATACTGAGTTAAGTTTGGAGATAGGTTGAGCTCTTGGAGTTTGATCCTCCCTTTACCTTTTATTATCTGTATCTAATCTTTATTATTCAAGACCTAGTTGTCTTTGACTATTTAATTACTTATGTTTCTTTTGTTAGTAGCTCTTTTATCGACATTACTATGTCGTAGGATGGTTGTTGATGTTTTAACTATATTTCATATTATTATTATTATTACTTAAATTATTGTTGTAAGTCTTTACTTGCAAATTTCTGGATTTTTTATGCCTTTTACTACAAACTTAGCCCATTGCTTATAGCTCTGGGCTATGATGTGACTAACCTGCTTAAGCGTCAGGTAGGTGCCATAATAACTCATCAATTGGGTCCCGATAAATTGGAATTAAAGAGCTAGGTTCACAAGTATTGTTAGTACCGGAGAAAGTGTCTAGTAGAGCAACGCAGATTAGAACTATGGCGTCTGATTCTTATTTTTTAGAGGCTTTAGGATATTCTTAGGATTTCCTCACTAATTTCACTTATTTTATACGAAGGTTTTTAGTTTATTTCTAATGAATTCTTTGGTTTTACTCTTTTACATATGGTTAGACAATTAGCTACTGCTATACGAGATGAGGATTTTAAGTTCGAGCCTAGAGATTTTGTCTCTGTTACTGGATGACCTAGAGGTCAAGGATAGACTAGGGATGCACTCCATCTATGGACCTGGATAGAGGGCCTTTACCAATCCATATTCCAACTCCCAAGCCAGAGACTCTTCCTTCCCCGCCAGTAGTCAACTAGTGACTAACCCATGCTCGACAAGGGTTCCTATCTTCTTCATTGCTTAGGTATTCTTTTATTCATCTATTGGAATTAGTTAGTGGTACACCAACTAATAGTGCACATTCTATGGATCAGAATGGTATTGAGGTAGGGTCATAAATTATAGCTTCAGCTCACAGAATTGATGTCCCTCCAAGACCGGTGGTTGCTCTGCTCATAGTTTCTCAGCCAATGGTACCTCAATCTTGTATGTCTATTGAGAAGAAGATGATACTAGGCAGATTCTTGAGATTTACTTTGTCAAGGTTTTCTAGTGCAACAAGCAAAGATGCTTATGAGTTCTTGATTACTTTCGAGGATATGATTTATAATTTGGGCCTAGTTATAACTCACTTTTTGGATTACATTTTTTTTAGTTTGACTTAGCAGTTGTACGTTGATGGAGAGTCCATCTTTATTGTAGGCCAACTATATCTCCCCCTTTGGCATAGACTCAATTATGTTAGATCTTCATAGAGAAGTATATGACTTGTAGCCTTAAAATTATTTGAGGGATCAATTCTTGAGGTTTGTGCATGGATCCATGGTTGTTATGGAGTTTGAGGTTTTAATTTACGAGTTGGATAAGCATGCCACATATAGCCTGACTATCGAGTATGATAGGGTTCAATGCTTAGTACAGGGATTGAGACTTCCTCTTTGTATGTCTACAAAGAGTTTGGCTACTATAGGTATGGCTTTTGCTAAGATTTTTGTTCATTCTTAGTGTATAGAGGAGATGCATCACGAGGCCCAAGGGGGAAAGAAAAAAGGCAATAATATCAAGGTAGTTTCAGTGGGAGGCGTTGCGGATCATAGTTCAAAAGTAGTGGTTTTCAGGGTAGGTCCCCTCAATATTAGGGTCAGTCCAGTAGGCCCATTCATGCCGCTCTTTAGATTACCAAGAGAGACAAGTCTTGTTTTAGTGATCAATCTAGCGAAGGTAGTTGTCATCATTTAAGGATTTTTTTTCTTCTTCTTATAGTTGTGATGGTTATTCTGTGTCAGTAAAATCTTGTAGTTTCAGTGCAACGCTTGAGACATGTTATGGTTATGGGGCCTTTGGCTATTTCTCAAGAGATTTCCCAGTCGTGAAGCAGTGGTTCCTTCAGTTTGGAGTTTTCCACTAATAAGAATAGTTTCTCCCCCAACAAGAGGTGGTATGTACGGTCATTAGTGTAGTCCCTAAGTTGCTCAGGAGGTTCTCCGGTAGGTATGACAGGAGATTAGTTAGGAGCACAACAAGGTGGTAGGAGCAGTCAGTTGTATGTTGTACCTTCTAGACCCAAGGTTGAGTCTTTAGATGCTACTATTATAGATACTATTTTAGTGCGCCATCAACTATCTTTTTCTTCATTTGATTTAAGATCCACTTATTGTTACATATCTTCTTATTATGCCCCATGTTTAGAGTTATCTTGGGATTCTTTATCTATGACATTATATGTATCTATGATGCGTCATGGAAACACGGCAATTTCGATGCTTAAAACCATGAATATATGCCTAGAATTCAGTTGTTTTAGGCGATATGATGTGATTTTTTGCCTATTACAAGTCAAATCGGTCGATGACAGTGTTGGGATGAATGATGCAGAAAAAGACCTATTTAGATGAAGTTTGAAGATTATATGAGTCACCACACGAGTCTTCAATATCTCATATGACTCAGACGCTGACTTGTAAGCACCACATAAACAAAGGCTAGGAAGTAAAACTAAGTGTATAAGAGATACGCCTAAGACTGAGAGCCATATGATGAGTGTATGAGATATATCATGAAGTTGTACAATGAGCAGAACCCAAGGAAGCAAATCAGAATTTAAGTATCAAAAGAATACGAGTCAGAGGTCTAAGTATATCTCGTATGATCAAAGTAAGCAAACCAGTGTCCATACATTGAAAGACAGAAGTCCCAGATGTATTCGAGCGAATTCCACGAGTCGTATTGTCATCGTACGACATGTGAGAAGCAATTGTAAGAATAACAGAAAGTTTAAGCCTCAATATATCAAACACTAGAGTATATACGAGAGGCACAATACGACTAGTAATATGAGCATACGAGTGAATGACCGAGTCATACCATCTGATGACATAACTTTTCCTTTCAGTTTTTATTAGGATTTATGGGTTATTTTTTGATACTATAAATACCCTAGGGTTTATCTTTTATTAGGTTACATTCTTTAACATCTTTTTGCGTTCTATTATACTCTACAACATAGTTTTGCATTATTCTTGAGATTTTGGATTTTTATTCAATTGAAGACTGGATTTTATTCATCTTATTTTGTGCAATAACTATATCTATTCTTTCTTTATTATCATACGTTCTTGCATGAACATGAGCAGCTAACTTCCCTAACTAGGGTAGTGGGGATCCTAGCAGATTAACCACGTTACGGAAGTGGGAGATCCATCGATTCAAAAGTTGGTATATGTATCTTAACCTTCTTCATCATAATTTACCTTAGACATACTGTAAAACCTTGAGTATTTCCTATATTCGATAACGTCCTCACAAAGGAGTTTTAGATTAGGAAAAGTAGGTTATGATAATAATTTGAGATTTACTTCCACCTTATTATACCACCGTCTCATCTAATCAACTCGAGACTTAAAAGATGAAAGTTGAGCTGAAGTCCTAGACAAGGATCAATAAGGCAACACCCTAAAACTCACAAGGTAAAAGGTAAAATTTACTAAATTGTTCACCAGACTATTGATAAGACATAGCTTATTGAATTTACAAGCGGAGCAGCAAAATAGACGGGTTGAACACGAGAAACTTATAGAGTTAAGAAACCAAGGGGAACATAGTCGTAGTGTTCATATTCTATTGTATAAACCTCAAAGAACTAAATATTCGGTTACTACTTAATATTAATTTTTGGATCCCCTATTTACTTTTCCATACTACTCGTAAATTATATCAAAGTTAGGCAATAGTTCAACATTTTCCCTGTGGGTTCAATCCCAACCTAGTTTGGGTAACTATATTTGCCATCGATTGAAGCATACTTCTTTGGAGATTAGTTTTGGGCCACATCAAATTTTGGCATCATTGCAGGGGAAGACGGTGTGATTTTTTTATTGAATTTGGTGAAGTTCGCCGGTTTTATTTTCTATTTTTAATTTTGAATATGCCAGTGTATTTCAAACAATAGGAGAAAAGACAATTCCTTACTCTCTTTTGATCCAGAGCCTTAAAGAATCCTCCAAACACCAAGAAGGATGTCCGGTAAAGTTCATGGTGGTATTCCCACGGAGGTTTATGATCCTTAGATTGTGACTCCTCCCTTACCTAATAATCTATAAAATGTTGTTAATAGACAAAATTGAAAACATATTAAAAATAACAACTGATGAAACTAGAGTGGCCAAGAAAGAACAATTAGTTTAAAAGGCCAGGCTAGCTTAGAATACAGTCCTTGACAGGACAAGACAAGTGCCTGCACAACAATGAATAGTTCAAAGAGGAAGAGCCAAGATGATTTCTACTTATCAGCATATCAACCATATGATAAAGATAAAGACATGGGATATGTTTAACCTGCTGAGATAGGAGCCATCATTCCTCCTGCATTACCCGCCAATGTTATATTTTACATTACTAGTGCTATGGTCCAATTTCTTAATTTCAATGGTACATTTTATAGGTCAGCAACCAATGATGCAAATATGCATCTTGCAAATTTTACTGGGATCTATTCATCATATGCTATTCTGGGGGTAGATCATGAAGCTTTGAGAATATGGTTGTTACCATTTTCTTTGACTAGATAAGCATTACTAAGTTTAGGTGAACTTCTAAGAGGTTCAATCACTACTTGGCATGGGTTGCGCAGATAGTTTCTACATTGATTTTTTCCTTCTATAAGGTTGTTATAATTGAAAGATGAAATCTATAATTTCAGATAATTACCTATAGAATCCATGTATGAGGCATGGTTTAAATTCAAGAAGAAGTTTAGCTTGGTACTTAATCATAGAAACACATGGTGGAACTCTTGTATAGGTCACTATTCTAGATCAATGGTAGATACCATTTTAGGAGGTGCATTTATACATCTTTAGTGCGATGCTGCATAGAATATGCTTGATGATTTTTCGATTACTAATAGAGGTTAGCATATTAGAGATGTTGAGCGTTGTGTTGGTACATATGCTATTGGAGCAGATAATACATTTACAAATGGTCATTTTATGGTAGCATAAGACATTATATAGCTTTGGATAGATATTAGGCGACATACCAAATTGTTTACAATAATAAGTGCTGAGAAAGTTAGTATAGTTGTGGCATAAAGTTCTACTTCTAGAAATTTTGAGATTAAATCTTAAGAGGAAGCGAATTATCTTGATTGTAGGTTGGAGTATTCCCAACCTAAGGGCTTGGGAAAGAAAGGTCAAAACTATTATAATGACAAATACAATGACTGAAGTAGAGAATAAGAAGGTGTTTTGCAGCGAAAAGATGATTAAAAGGAGAAAAGTGTCAAATATGTTCCACTAGGTAGTCTTGATTAAAAATCCAGACTAGAAGAAATGTTGTCAAAGTTAGTAAAATGCCAAGAAAGTCAAGAGAGCTGACATAAGGAGATGAAGGCAGACCTGTTAGGGTAGAATCAAAGAGTCGAGTCACATGTTACCGCAATCAAGCAACCAGAGTAGCAGTATAGTTAGATGTCGGCCAAATCAAATCAAAGGCAACCTGACACTCTTTCTAGTAACATGGTTGCAAATCCAAGGAATGATGGTCAATGCTATGCTATTACCACTTGGTAAAACTACCATAAACCCGCCTGTACCTATTCTTTTCTATCAAAAAATGATGATGAGTCTATTGATATGGAAAGAAGTTGCTAACAAAATAAAGAAAAGGATAAGGCTGAGGACCTTATGTTGAAGCCTATTTCAAGACATCCTGTCTTTTTCCTCAAAGTTTGAAAAAAAAATCAAGAAGAGGGTAAGTAGAAGTTTTTTTTTATCTATAATAAAGAAGCTATTAGTGATCATCCCACTTGTGAAGGCATTGGAGAAAATGCCAAGATATGTAAAATACTTGAAGGATATAATCACCAAGAAGAGGTCAGTCAATTATGAGCTACTCTACAATATTCATCATTGCAGTTCTATTGCTACTAGATAATTGCTTGTGAAAAAGGAGCTTCCTTGTGCTTTCATCATACCTTGCACCATTGGATCTTTCAACTTCACTCAGGGACTATGTGATTAGAATGCTAGCATCAACCTTTTACCATTAGTAGTATTTAAGCAATTGGGGTTTGGGGCTCCTATACCAACCACCATAGGACTAGTAATGGTAGATAGGATAGTGAAAAAACCAATTGGTATTCTGTATGATGTGTTGTTAAAAGTGTCTTCTTTTATTTTTCCTGATGATTTTGTGATATTAGACTGTAGAGTGGTCTTTTAAGTCCCAATTATTTTGGGAATACCGCTCTTTCATACAGGAAGGGCATTGATTGGTTTTGAGATAGGACATCTAATGTTGAGACTCAATTATGAATAGGTGATATTCAATGTATGCAAATTGTGAAACAGCCTGATGTGTTTGATTAATATATAGACATTTTCCATGATATTAATGCAGTAACTACTTGGGAAAGTACTTCTGATACTAGTCCTATTAAAGAGAGGTTGGGTGTTGAAGTTTTAATAGCCATGATCATAAACTCTGATATTAAAGGTATTGAGGACTATGATGAGATGTATGTGAACTCTACTGTAGTGATTCTTATACTTATGCACCGAAAAAGCTTGATTTGGATCTTAAGAATAGAACCACTCTACCTGATCATCTATCTATTGAGGAGCCACTCGTCTTAGAGTTGAAGGCCTTTCCTTCTTATTTGCGATATAAATTTTTTGGGGCCAATAATACGTTGTTGATAATCATTACAGCTGACTTGAGTGAGATAGAAGTAGAAGCTTTATTATTAGTGCTACAATAATTTAAGAGTGCCATAAGTTTGTGCATTGCAAAAATTATGGGTATACTACCTGGTATCTGTACTCATAACATTCAACTAGAGCTGAATTATATTCCAAGTATAGAACGTTAGTGTTGACTTAATCCACCTATGCAGGAGGTGGTAAAGAAAGAGATAATCAAGTTGTTAGATATTGGTGTAGTGTATCCTATTGTTAATAGTAAGTGGGTCAGTTTGGTACAATATGTTCCTAAGGAAGTTTGTTTAATTGTCGTGCCTAATGATAAGAATGAGCAAGTGCTAATGAGGCAACTTATAGGATGGAGAGCATGCATAGTCTACAGAAAGTTAAATGCATGGACTCAGAAGGACCATTTTACTATGACTTTTATGGACAAAATATTGGATAGACTCGCGGGCAGAGGATGGAACTATTTTCTAGATGGGTATAAGGGTTACAACCAAACCACTATAATACCCTAAGACCATGAGAAGACAACCTTCACTTTTCCTTATGGGACCTCAACATTCAGACGTATGCCATTCAAGTTATCTATCGTTCTAGCCATATTTTAGAGATGTATGTTGTAAATATTCTATGACATGGTAGAAGATATAATCAAAGTGTTTATGGATGATTTTTCAATTGTTGGTCATTCCTTTGATGACTTCTTAGTTCATTTGGAAAATCCTCATAGAAGGTGTGAAGAATGAAACTTGGAACTAAATTTGGAAAAGTGCCATTTTATGGCCACAAAAGATATAGTGCTTGGACACAAAATTTCAAAAAGGGGTATTTAGGTATATAGAGAGAAGATTGAAGTGATTAAGAAATTACCTCTACTAATTTCTGTGAAGGGTGTTCGTAGCATTTTGGATCATGCAGGTTTTATAGGTGATTCATCAAGGAATTCTCAAAGATTGCCAACCCTCTTTGTACGCTTCTTAAAAAAATATGAAATTTGAATTTACAGAAGCAAGTTTGTAGGCTTCTGATTGCCTAAAAGAGAAGTTGACTCCTCCTCCTATCATAGTATACCCAGACTGGTCCTTTCCATATGAGATTATGTATTACACGAGTGGTTTGGCATTAGGGGATGTACTAGGGCAACAAAAAGGAAAGATCCTTCATCATATATACTAAGCTAGAAAGGCACTAAATCCTTCTTAGAAGAACTACATTGTGATGGAACATGAGTTCCTGACAATGATTTTTGCCTTTTAGAAGTTCAGGTCTTATTTGATTAGGACAAAGGTGATTGTGCACACTGATCATGCAACAATGATATACCTGATGTCAAAGAAAGATGCTAAGCCTAAACTAATTTTCTGGGTGCTATTGATGCAATAATGTGATTTCAAAGTAAAGGACAGAAATGGCATTGAGAATTAAGTTGCAGATTATTTATCTAGAATTTAGGAGGAAGCTATGCATAATATTGATGTTTGGATCTAGATTGATGATAGTTATCTAGATAAACAAATATTAGCAGCTTCCCAAGATCTAATTCCATAGTTTGCAGACTATGCAAATTATATAGCAAGTGATCTAATCCTAGAAGATCTTTTCTTTCAACAAAGAAAGAAGTTTATGCATGAGGTAAGGAAATTTTTCTGGGATGAATCTTAGTTATTTAGTATTTTTGAAGATGTGATAATTCGTAGATGTATAACTGAGGTAGAGATGATGAGTATACTTGAGTCTTATCATTCTTCGTCAGTTGGGGGTAATCATGGAGGAACCCGCACAGCCCACAAAATCATGCAATGTGCATATTATTGGCTAACAGTTACAAATATGCTCATGATTTTGTTTCTTCTTGTGATCAATTTCAAATACAAGATAACATCTCTAGATACCATGAACTTCCTATGACTCCTATTTTTGAATTAGAATTGTTTGATGTATGGTTGATTGATTGAATGGGTTCTTTTGTGAGTTCATTTGGCCTAAAGTATGTAATTGTGATTGTGGATTACATTTCTAAATGGGTGGAAGCAATTGTACTCCCCAATAATGAAGAGCATAGAGTCACTACATTCCTGAAAAAGACTATATTTTCTCGAATTGGCATGCTACATGCTATCATTACTTATGGTGGGTCATATTTTTGTAATCATCTATTCAAAAGTCTGATTGAGAAGTATGGAACGAAACACAAGGTGGCAACACCTTATCATTCACAAACTAGTGGACAGGTTGAGGTGTCCACTAAAGAATTTATGTCCATCTTGGCGAAGATAGTAAATGCCAATAGAAATAATTGGTCATGAAAGTTAGATGATGCATTATGGACTTACCGATCAACTTTAAAGACTCCTATTGGACCTTCTACTTATCAGTTGGTGTATAGAAAGGCTTATCTCTTTCCTTTTGAACTTGAACATAAAGCACTATGCGCTTTGTAGAAGCTAAATTTTGAGTGGCTAAATGAATCAAAGTCGAGGATGAATATAATGAATGAGTTATATCAATTCTGACTCTGGGCATATGAAATTTCTGGACTTTACAAAGAGAAGATGAAGCTTCTTTAAGATCTCAAAATATAGAAAAGTGTAATACCGTATATTTTGGACTAGAATGAAAATCCATCATTCCTATGCGTAGATGTTTAAAAAGCCTCAAATTCTGTATAAATTTAGTGTATTAATCAATTATATAGTGTGGGAATCTATTTGAGAATGAATTTGGATTAGAGAGGTCCCCTAACTCAAGTACAAGTTGAAAGCTTTCCTATCGTTCAAGATTTATTGAGCATCAAAACTTGGGTCAACTTCAATCGACCATAACTCATTCTATATGATGAACTGGGTGATTTAATATATTTCATAAAAAATCTATTTGAATTATCTTTCCAGCGACACCAATTTTGCGTAAATTCGATATCGGAGCAAAGAGTTATGCCTATTTTACTCCAGCATATCAGGCTGGAAACAGTGTGACGACATTCGTGATAGCTTATCATATTCGTGACGCCCTATCACGATGGTCGTCAGCCTTAGGCAGAAACCAGCTCCTAAGTGATGACATTTGTGATATCTAATCACATTTGTGACGCCCTATCACGAAGGTCGTCCATCTTAGGCAGAAACCAGTTTCCAAGTGACGACATTTGTGATAACTTATCATAAATCTGACAATATTTTTGATGACTTATCACAAGTCTGATGCCCTATCACCAATGTCGCCAGCTATGATTTTTCAAAAATTATTTCATAAGGGTATTTTGGTCTTTTTCTTCACCTTCCATGACTTATAACCCTAAAGAGGCATAATTTTTCCTATTTTTCTTTAGTTAAGCATCTCTAAAACCCTCTCTTATACTCTAAACCAAATGATTAGGGTTTCCATCAAACTTATCTCTCGAAAGAAAGATTCAAGCCTTTTTCTAAGATAATCAAGAATTATGTTTCCCAATCCAAGAACTCTCCATCAAATCATCAAGGTTTCCTTTCTAAGGTATGCGTGTGTTCATTAATGGAATCCTTTCGTCCATGAAGTTCAAGAACCCTTTTCTAAAACTATATATTATGCTTTTCATGTTATGAATGGTTATCATGTTTATGTGTTGAGTGATGCCAAGATAGAATCTTTATGTGTTATTATGAATCTGTGACATCATATGAGTTGAAAACATGTAAGTTTGATTATTTATGATGAGTAATTGTATGATTTACACCTATGCCTAAGTTGTGCATGTAAGGTGTTTGATA
>JAPEIP010000009.1:51082167-51100291 GCA_026120095.1 Capsicum chinense | reverse complement strand
ATTTACACCTATGCCTAAGTTGTGCATGTAAGGTGTTTGATAAAATACCTAAGAGACTAGAAATCATGCATTATAGCTAAATTGTGACTAAGTGAAGGATTCATGATATGCCCCCATATTCCAATGATTTTCATGTTGATATTATGTATTGTAAATATTGTTGAGATGTTCATGAACTAGTATTATGAGATTATGCCATGCTTACTTGCAAATTCTACTTATGTACAAAATATATGATATCCATGCACTTCATGGAATTCCCCAAGTTATGATATTATGGGTTGTTGATATTGGTCATGTACTCAAGTCTTTCATGTGTGTCAGTTTTCTTCCATCGAGTCCTTAGGGTATTCGTACCCAAAAAATATAGTTGTGTTCCTAGAGACATGTCATGTTATCATGATATTCTCAGTTAAGCCATGATCTATAGAATTCAGTCAGTTTTGTGACTCAGGAAAACTCAGAAATCTCAGTAGTCTCAGTAGTTCAGAAATCTTAGTTATCTCATTAATCAGTCTGTAACTACAGTATTCACAGTCAATCTTAGTAACTTTAGTACTCTCAATCAGTCCGCAGAACTCAGTACATTTTGTTAGTCATTGAAATTCAGTAAACTTAGTTTAGCTCCGCTAAATATGACTACTAGTATCAGTTCAGCTAATCAGTTTAGTTCAGTTATTCAGTTTACTGTTATTTAGTTCATCTCTGTTGTTCAGTTTAGTGTATTTCAGATAGTAGTAGGATTCAGCACCGAGTGAGCCTAGGGATGGGGACTCACCCACTAGAATAGGACTGAGATCCCAAGAAGCAATCCCTTAGTTTTAGAACTATGTAGCCAGTGTAGGTATGAGATGTCGCCTGTTAGATAGGACTGAAATACTCAGGGGTCACCCATTAGCACATTTATATGTATAGGACGGATCCCAGGAGTCACCCGCTAGATTAGGACTGACTCCACAGAAGATGTCTTTACTGGTGGCGCGGTACTGACAACCTTCCAGTCAGGGAAGAGATTGGACCCCAGTCAGCTTAGCTTGGGGCATGTCAGTTAGATGAACACATCCCATAGTTTTAGTTACAGAATCAGGGCTTTCAGACACAGTCAACTCAGCTTAGTAGTACAGATTCAGTACTATTAGATACAGTCAATACTTATCATTGTAAATAGACTTCAAGATCACCCATTAGCTAGGACTGATCTCAACTATGATTAATCAGTATTAGAATCATTAGAATTAAAAATCACCCGCTAGATAGGACTAATATCAGAGTAAGTCAAATTATTCGTATTATCAGTATACTCATGATCAGCCGTTAGATAGGACTGATCTAAGATCTAGTTACTCCAAGTAGAATGGAACTCAGATTGTTCCATTAGAACTTAGACTGTCACATACAGTCTCTTAGTATCGGTTATATCGATTAGTCCGATCAATACAGTTATATCAGCTATATCAGTTGTCATAGCTTATGTTACCAGTATTTAGTTTTAGGATTGTTAGAAATAGTTATTCAAACCTGTTCTTCATAATTTGAACTGTCAGAAATAGTCAATAATCTATTCAGTACCTCAGTAACCATAAAGTCATGTCGTCAGCATTCAGACTCAGTATTCAGCATCATCACGAGATTAGTTATAGTTGTTTATGCATGTATGTATTCTCATGTTCGTATTAGTTAGCATTGTTCATGTATATAACCCCTTATATTTAGCCTACCTCACTCGTATACCAAGTATATTCAGACGTACTAACGCATTTGTGCTATGGTTCTTTCTCTTATGTTACACCATAGGATCAGAGGCACGAGCTCCAGATCAGCAGTAGCATTTTAGTGATTAGAGTTTGTAGTGAGTCCTTCTCATTCGAGGAAGATATGATTATTGCTATATTTAGTATTCAGTTACTAGATGGAGTTAGTTGGAGACATTTTTCTTCAACTCCTTATTCAGTTCAGCTAGAGGATTTTAGACTAGATGTCAGATTAGATATTCAGATCTAATTATTTTCAGTACTTATGACTTGTTTTTTTATTGTTATACCTTTTTCAGATATTTTTTAATCAGATGTTTATTCAGTTTGAACCTTATGGCCTTTCATGTTCATGTTTCCACATTTTATGATATATTATGCAGTATACAGGTACAGATATTAGTCATGGATTTGCTTGTAGTCCTTCGGGGTCATAAGCATTGTGTAGCATTTCGGTTCAGAAAATCAGGGTGTTAGAAACTTGATATTAGAGCCTAAGGTTCAATAGAGTCCTAGGAAGTCTAAATGCCGCATCTGGTAGAGTCTTGTACATGCGTGTGTTGTGCACCACACTTATGTGCAGAAGGAAATGATATGTTTTAGGAACAGTTTCCCTTCTTTAAGTATTCATGTCGTGCCAGTGATCATAATGTCAGCCTAATCTATTTCTCCCTTTCTTCTACAGACATGGCTCCTAAAAGAAGAAACGGGAATCAGTCAGCCCCTCAGCCCAAAGACCCTTTAGGCGGTCATGTTTCTCATGTGGAGTTTACGGCACATTCACCACTCTAGCTTAATCAGTCATTGCATAGAATGAACGACCAGCTATCGTTCTGGCCAACCCAGTGGCCAATTTAGCTGCAGCTAGATTTTGGGACTTCACCCAAATAAATCCTCCTTCCTTCACAAGGTGTAAGTCAGATGAGGACCTGCAGGAATTCTTAGACCAGGTTTAGAAGGTGACAGATGTTATCGGGGTTACTACTATTTAGAGTGCTAAGTTAGCTGCATACTAATTATAGGATGTCTCTCATACTTGGTACAAGCATTTGAAGTCAGAAAGTTTAGATGATGCAGGCCCTATAAAGTGGGAGGAATTTGCCTCTACTTTCCTTGATAGATTCTTTTTGCTCGAGCTTAAAGAAGCTAAGGTACTAGAATTCATCAACCTCAGGCAGGGAAGTGTGATGGTAATGAAGTATTCTCTCAAGTTTACTCAATTAGCCAGATATGCCCCTCATGTGGTTATAGATGGTAGAGCTAAGATGAGTAAGTTTGTGTCAGGGGTAAGGAGTTGCGTCAATAAGGTACCAATAGTAGTCAGCGTCAGAATACACTTTATGCACTCCAGACCCGTCCTAATCCTGAAAGTTCCCTAACTTAGATTCGGGTATGTTACCAGTCTTTCATGTTCATAGTATGAATTATTAGAACTCTTTCTCTCATTCGAGCATATGTTGTAGTATGAGTTAGCTAGTAAAGACAACAAGTCAATTTAGCAATCGAGCAGTCAGATTTTTATGGCTTGTTTTCTCATCCTTGCATCTATTCATGCTATACAAAATCTCAGAGAATGTAACTATTTCAAGGTAGAACCTCCTAGTAGTTGCAAGTTCAGTTCATCTCATGCATCATGCATTAGTTTCAGACTCCCAAAGTTTAGTTATAATTTAGTTCGTAGATGCCCTGTGCATCACCCAGTATCACCGTAAGGTAAGCGCTCTTGGAGGGACATAACGTCCCAAGGGGGAGATACCCCACTTTCTCTTAACGCTCTCATACCTTCGATCCTTTAATTTTTCCCTACATAACGAATTCAGTCTAGAATAGAGGGTATAAGTTTACCTTCAAGTTAGACCTCAGCTGTAAGTCAAGTATTCAGAGGTTATGTTTAGTTCATGATGTTCAGTCCATATGTCACGTAGCAGAATTAGTCATGTTCTTATGTTTCAGTTCAATCTTAGTGCCTTTACTATTGCATGTTCAATCATATGTTCGTGAGTCAGTTTAGTCATATATTCACTCATCAGATATGTGTGGTCAGCTTATCAGTACTTTCAGTCATGCATTCATGTGTCATGTCAGTCATATAATCATGCATTAGATATGCATGGATTCATCTTATCATTTAAGCATCAGATATGCATTCTCAGTATGAGAAAATCAGTTTATCCAAACACTCAGTCCTACATTCATAAATCAGCTACCCATGCATCAGATATGCATGTACAGTATGATATGGTCAGTTTTCAGTCATGTTATCCATGAAATCATGATCAGCCATTCATGCTATATATTTGTGTAAGTTGTCTTTTCTCTCATCTCAGCTAGTATCATTCGAGGACGAATGTTCCCAAGGGGGAGATATTGTAATACCCCACATTTTGGACTAGAATGAAAATCCATTATTCCTATGCGTAGATGTTTCAAAATCTTCAAATCCTATGTAAATTTAGTGTGTTAATCAATTATCTTGTATGGGAATCTATTTGAGCATGAATTTAGATCATACAGGTCCCCTAACTCAAGTACAAGTTGAAAGCTTTCTTATCGTTCAAGTTTTAGTGAGCGTCAAAACTTGGGTCAACTTTAATCAACCATAACTCTTTGTATATGATGAACTGGGTGGTTTACTATATGTCAAATGAAATCTATTTCAATTACCTTTCCAATGATACTAATTTTACCTAAATTGAATATCGGAGAAAAGAGCTATGCCTATTTTACTCCAGCATATCAGGCTGGAAATAGTGTGACGATATTCGTGATAGCTTATCATATTTGTGATGCCCTATCCCAAAGGTCGTCTGCCTTAGGCAGAAGCCAGCTCCTAAGTGATGACATTTTTGTTAACTTATCACATTTGTGACACCCTATCACAAAGGTCGTCAGCCTTAGGCAGAAATCAGCTCCTAAGTGATGACATTTGTGATAACTTATCAAAAATCTGACGACATTTTTGACGACTTATCACAAGTCTGACGCCCTATCACCAATGTCGTCAGTTATGATTTTTCAGAAACTGGAAAATTATTTCATAAGGGTATTTTGATCTTTTCCTTCACCTTTCACGACTTATAACCCTAAAAAGGCGTAATTTTTCTCATTTTTCTTTAGTTAAGCATCTCAAAAACCCTCTCTTATACTTTAAACCACAAGATTAGGGTTTCAATCAAACTCATCTCTCAAAAGCAAGATTCAAGCCTTTTTTCAAGATAATCAAGAATTAAATTTCCCAATCCAAGAACTCTCTAGCAAATTATCAAGGTTTCCTTTCTAAGGTATGCGTGTGTTCATTTATGGACTCCTTTCATCCATAAAATTCAAGAACCCTTTTCTAAAACTATATTATGGTTTTCATGTTATGAATGGATTGTTGATCATGTTTATGTGTTGAAAGATGCGAAGATAGAATCTTTATGTGTTATTATGAATCAATGACATCATATGAGTTGAAAATATTTAAGTTTGATTATTTATGATGAGTAATTGTATGATTTACACCTATGCCTAAGTTGTGCATGTAAGGTGTTTGATAAAATACCTAAGAGACTAGACATCATGCATTATACCTAAATTGTGACTAAGTAAATGATTCATGATATATCCCCATATTCCATTGATTTTCATGTTGATATTGTGTCTTGTAAATGTTGTTGGGATGTTCATGAACTAGTCTTATGAGATTATACCATGCTTACTTGCAAATTCTACTTATGTACAAAATATATGATATCCATGCACTTCATGGAATTCCCCAAGTTATAATATTATGGGTTGTTGATGTTGGACACGTACTCAAGTCACTCATGTGTATCAGTTTTCTTCTATCGAGTCCTGAGGGTATTCGTACCCATAAAATATAGTTGTGTGCCTAGAGCCATGACCTGTTATCACGATACTCTCAGTTAATCCATGATCTATAGAATTTAATCAGTTATGTTACTCAGAGAACTCAGAAATCTTAGTAGTCTCAGTAGTTCAGTAATCTCAGTGATCTCCGTACTCATTCTGTAACTTCAATATTCACAGCCAATGTTAGTAACTCCAGTACTCTCAATTAGTCTGTAGAACTCAGTACATTTTATTAGTAATGGAAATTCAGTAAACTCAGTTTAGCTCCGCTAAACAATACCACTATTATCAGTTCAGCTAATCAGTTCAGTTCAGTTATTCAGTTCATCTCTATTATTCAGTTTATTGTATTTCAGATGGGAGTAGAATTCAGCATCGAGTCAGCCTAGGGATGAGGACTCACCCACTAAATTAGGACTGAGATCCCTAGAAGCAATCCCTAAGTTCAAGAACTACGTAGCCAGTGTAGATACGAGATGTCACCTATTAGATAGGACTGACATACTCAGGGGTTACCCGTTAGCACATTTATATTATAGGAATGATCCCAGGAGTCACCCGCTAGATTAGGATTGACTCCATAACAGATTTCTTAACTGGTGGCGTGGTACTGACACCTTTCCCATCAGAGTAGAGATTGGACCCTAGTTAGCTTAGCTTGGGGCATATCGGTTAGATGAACATATCCCATAGTTTCAGTTACAGAATTAGGGCTTTCAAACACAGTCAACTCAATTTAGTAGTACAGATTCAGTAATGTTAGATACTGTTAATACTTGTCATTGCAAATAGGCTTCAAGATCACCCATTAGCTATGACTGATCTCAACTATGATTAATCAATATCAGAATCATTAGATTTATACATCACCTGCTAGATAGGACTGATCTCAGACTAAGTCAACTCATCCTTATTATCAGTATAATCATGATCACCCGCTAGATAGGACTGATCTCAGATTTAGTTACTCCAAGTAGACGGGAACTCAAATAGTTCCATCAAAACTTAGAGTATCAGATACAGTCGCTCAGTATTGGTTATATCGATTAGTCCAATCATTATAGTTATATTAGCTATATCAGTTGTCATAGCTCACGCTACCAGTATTCAGTTTTAGGACTGGTAGACACAGTCATTCAAACCAGTTCTTCATAATTTGAACTATCAGAAATAGTCAATTATTTATTCAGTACCTTAGTAACGGTAAAGTCATCTTGTCAATATTCAGACTCAGTAGTCAGCATCATCACGAGTTCAGTTATAGTTGTTTATGTATGTATGTATTCTTACGTTCATATTAGTTTGCATTGTTCATGTATATAAACCTTTGTATTTAGCCTACCTCACTTGTATACTCAGTACATTCAGACGTACTGACGCATTTGTGCTATGGTGCTTTCTCTTATGTTTCACCATAGGTTTAGAGGTATGAGCTCCAGATCAGCAATAGCATTCCAGTGTTCAGATTTTGCAGTGAGTCCTTCTTATTTGAGGACAATATAATTATTGCTATATTTACAATTCAGTTGCTAGATGGAGTTAGTGGGAGACATATTTCTTCAACTCCTTATTAAGTTCAGTTAGAGGCTTTCAGACTAGATGTTAGATTAGATACTTAGATCTCATTATTTTTAGTATTTATGACTTGTTTTTGTATTGTTATACCTTTTTTAGATATTTTGTTATTAGATGTTTATTCATTTTGAACCTTATGGCCTTTCATGTTCATGTTTCTGCATTTTATGTTATATTATTCAGTATACAGGTACAGATATCAGTCATGGATTAGATTGTGATCCTTCGGGGTCATGAGCACCGTGTAGCATTCTAATTTAGAAAATTGGGGTGTTACAAAAAGAATCTTCAAAAAAGGTGACCAGGTATTACTCTATAACTCAAGGCTTCACTTGTTTCTAGGTAAGTTCAAATCTAGATGGTATGGTCCCTATACTCTTGTTAAAGTGTTCCCACATAGTTCTTTGGAATTTAAGCACAATGGTGAATCCCCGTTCAAAGTGAATGGATAAAAAGTAAAGCATTACATCAGTAACACTAAGGAAATAAATATGATTTTTCAGATAGACATCCATGAAGTTGGAGTAACCAATGTAACGACGTCGTTCTATGATGTTAAATTAAGTGTTGCAAGGAAGGAACCCCATGAGTCTAGTTGGTGAAATCTGAGTATCCAACTTAGCCATGTCTTTTTGTGATCTTAAATCAAGCGTTGTGTGAGAGGCAACCCATGTTTTGTAAATATTAATTTATAGGGTAATGTGTTTGTTCAATGTGTAAGGCTAAAGGTTATAGAAAGGATTCAAAAAACATAAATAAGTTAGGTCATACTGAATCTTTATGAGTCGTATCTTATTGGTATGACTCATGAGAAATATTCGTAAGGACCAGGGAGATTATGCAATTTCAGGTAAAATTTTCTAGAGTCTTTACGACTCTTAGAATGAGTCATACCCTTACGTTATTACTCGTCACATTGAGTCATATCGACTGTCAAACATAGGTAAGTTTTCAGGTCTTTACGAGTAGAGAAAAATACCCCTAAGACTAGGTATGAGTCATATACATAACTTGTAACCAAGCTTACCAGGAAAGGGGTCAAAGGTCAAACCAACCCAAAACTTGATTTAAAAACTAGAAGGGCACCCGATACGGGTATCCAATATTAAAAAATGTAGACAACTCTATTTTTGGTTGATTCTTGAGCTTCCATCACACTAGATCAATCAAAATCACTTTGAATTAGATACCAACTTACTCGAATTCCTCTACACCAACTAAGCTCTAATTTGGGCAAGAGAAGTAAAACGTCGAGAAACCTATACTATCAACTGCTTAAGTAAGTGTTTAATCTTAATTTCTCTATTTTTTGAGTTAAAAATACAAATGTGAGATAGTTTGAAATTGGTTTGTGTTTATTTGTCTTATATGTTGAAAATTGTAAACCTAGTTTATAGGTTTTTAGTTGAAAATGAAAATTAGGGGTAAACATGATTTTGGGTGTTGATATTGTGTGTTGTTTTGATTAAATTGGGTGATATTAATGCATAAAGTAGAGGGTAGTTTGGAATATTTTTAATTAGAGTCAACTCTAAAGTTTAACTTTTATGTTGTAGTGGATACAAGACTTCTTACGACTCATACAAAAAAGTAACGGGGTTATAATGAGACTCCTACCCACTGAAAACATAAAAGTCTAACTTAGTGTAGAATCTGGTATTGATATGACTTCCCTAAATGAATCGTATCCAAACCATATGACTCATACACTTATATCGTAAGGAGTTTTGAAGATATAATATATTAGAGAATTGTTTCTTGACCACCTACAACCGTTGGTAATAAGTCATACATTGTCTGTATGACTCGTTAGAAGGAATCACAAGTAGTCCAGTGAAGAATCATCTATACACTATTTAGCATACGAATCGGTCATACGAATCATACCCAGGTGGTATAACTCTTACCCCCTACTCGTACCATGTACAGATCATGCACACTAATATTTGTTTTCTTTCTTTTCCTTTCTTTTCCTTGGTTAATTACTAATATGTGTGTAGTTTCAGGTATAATGCCTCCAAAAGGTGTTTCTTCTTCTAAGAAATTTTCCAAGAAGGGAAAGAAATATGCACCATCCTCAAATTCTTAATCCACTGAGTCATCGAGTATAGTGGTGATGTAGTTGAATTCCTAGTGAAAGGACTTGCTGACCAAAGGGGCAAAAGACCCACTCGGGGAAAGAATATAGCAAACCCAAAGGACATACCTCTATGGGGACCAAGGAGAATGAACCCGGGTACCTCACTTCTACATTCACCTTAATATTCAGAGGAAGAACACATAGAATCCATCTCTGAATAAGAGGGTATAGAAAATGCTAATGTTGCAGAAGATGTGTATTTACCACCGATTGATGTGCAATAACCTTCAATAGACCTTACATCTTCTTTGGTTCCCACCATTGAGTTGTGGGGGGTACCCCGAAATGCATAACACATATAATGATGCCCTGAGCAAACTAAGGAACAGATAAATTAGAAGGAACCTATACCTCGAGAGATTCTTGATTACTACTGGGATGGCAAAGTTACCCTTGTTCGAGAACTAGTTCAAATAGTACGATTTTAAATGGATGACTATAGTTCCTAGAAAATGTAGTCCTACACTAGTGCAGGATTATTATGCAACGCACAAGGGAGAGTTGTAGAGACAGTATGAACAGGGCCAGTAATGAAGAGGTGGTGACTATATTGCTTTATTATTAATTTGAGGAGTCTGGGTCAACATCTCCCCACTTACTATTTCTATAAATTTTTTATGGACCGGACTATAAATCTCGGGAAAACATCAGTGAAATGGATTACTGTCTGGAGGAGATACAAAATATTACTTGAAAATTGATGGGGTTGGATGAAAAGATAAGTCTATTTAAGTGGATTTTTGGGCATATAACATTTAATGGTGAGGGTGTAGTGAGGGTAATTAGTAGTCGGGTGTCAATTATAAGAAAATAGAGAAGAACATATTCAACTTTAAGGCCAAGGCATGGTGGACACTGGCCCGACATTGGTTTTTTCCCACTATTAAGAACAACGTGTTGAGTGCACTTTGAGCGGCTTGATAAGCAGATTTATAGCCGACTATAAGTTTGATAGAGGATAGTTTTTACCTCAGAGATAAGGGACCGAGTTATATATGGTGAGAAGTCATTGATGGAATACCAATACATGGTTATGCAGATATATTTTGCTATGATGGTGCAAAAAGTCCCCGACATTGATGATATGATAGATGCTATGAACACCACCGATTTAGGGCTAATTCGAGATGCAACCAACCAATTGGCTAAGCAGGAAAGCCAAGGAGGAGATATTCTTATGGTGATATATAGACAGAGTGGTCTGTCTGAGACTACTAATGCTACCAAGAAAGGGGGACATACTAAGACCACACAGACTTCGGATACAGTAGTTACATATCGTACCACACCTCTAGTGAAATTGGTGCCACCTTTCCTGAGGGGTATTTCATCAAGGCTTATTATGATATCACAGGCCAAGTAGATTGAGATAGTAAAGAGATTCACACATTCAAGGATAAGGTACGAAACATTGAATAGGGTGTGAAGCACTGGGTTAATACTTAGTTGGAAAAACAAGATAGACGGGTGTAGTCGAGACTGGATATATTTGAGATAAAGATGGCCTGATAACTATGTAGTGTCTAAACACTAGATATTACTGAGGTGAAAATTGAAGTGGCTGAGATAAAGAAAATGGTGGATAAATTGTATGCCAGACCTGTTATCTTAAAGCCTGAGGTTGCGAATGTCATACTCGAGGTACATGTTTATAATACTTGAGCTATTCCAGACCCTATAAAGGGGACCTAAGATTAATGCAACGAAAGAAAGAAAGAAAGAAAGAAGAGGAAGTATGAGGAGAAAGGTGCTAAGAATAAGGCTAAGGTAGATAGAATACTGAATGGGTTAGAACAGTAAGTTAGAATTTATGAGATGCATGATAGGACCAGTGGTTCAATACCGTCAAGTAATGATGCTGATGGAGGTAGTAATGTATACCCTCCAAGTGATAGACCCTTAAGCACAACGCCCAGAACCGGTGCCACTATTACTCACTCAGTCCTAGTAGTTAAAAGGACACATGATGATGCTAATGTGACTTAACCTGAGGGCCCACATGTTGATGATGTATGAGCTGGATCATTAAGCACCTAGGTATTTTCTCGATCCCTTACATTTTTAATTTTATATGAACTATGGACAGTGCCTGAGTTTTAAGTTAGGGTGGGAGTTTATCATGTTACACCATGGGATAGACTTGCCATATTTAAAAGCTCGTGGCTACAATCCAAAAATTTTAAAGAATTGGCATATTTTATTTATGTTTTTGTGTTGTTAGTATTTTTGTTGTGTATTGTGTGCTGGAAATAGCTAAAATAGGAGGAGAATAAGTATCTATTGCAGTTGAGTGTTTTTAATGACTATGATTGGAAGTTTTGTGTTGAAAAATTTATTCCCCTCCTAAATTTTTGTGTAAAGTATGATTGTTTATGTGTGTGAGATGTCTACGAATCTGATAATGGCATTAGGATTAGGAATAGAAAAATAAGGTAAATTTTTGTAATAGATGGATAGTTAGTGTTTAGCAGTATAACTCGATCCAAGTATGTGTGAGTTATTACTGAGTACATGTTATATTGGAATATAGAACTTGCCCGGTTTTTTTTACCTAGGTCTAGGATAGTAAAAAAAAAAGATGATCATAGACCATTTTTTTGTAAGTCCACATGAGCCTAAATTCCTAAACCAAATGAATGAATCGCTTTGATCTTAATATTTGAGCTTTAATTGACCAATTCTGTTATTTACACCTATTCACCTGCCCATTTCAACAATGAACCTATTTTGTCCTGCGTCCTCCGTAGAAATTGTGCATTTCTTCTCAGGCAAATTTCCTAAGCTAAGGGTAACTATTATAGGGGTGCATAGAAAAAATGAGTCTGAAGAAAGAAATGTGAAAGAAAAGAATGAAAATGGACAGGTGCGGTGAAAATAAAAGAAAGCAAAATAAGAAGATGAATATTTCATGAAAAGAAAATGAAGTGAGAAAAATAAAACTGGACCTAGTTCAAGTTGTATGCGCTTTAAAATAAAAAGGGAGACATAAAGGTGAAAACCTAGGAAAATTACATATAGGAAAGCAGATGGTATTCTGTATACACCGGTTGACACATCTTTGTGTGCAAGCGCATTGTTTGTTATATCCCTAAATAAATTACTTTATCTTGGCTAAGAGTTAATGGGATTTCTTCAATTGTGAGCACACATGGGGTATGTTGTTAGGTTGCTAGACTATTCGACAAATTTGATTTGGATGTGCTTAGTTGCTGGTTACTAATGTAATTCCATCATCAAATTCCTATTTTTCGTGCCATGTATCGTATTGTATAAGTAGTTGGTTATTGAAAAGTTTAAATTAGGAGGGGGAGCAAAATAGTTGAAAACTGAATTGAAAGGTCAGTGCCATAAGTATCTTAGGATCTTTCTGTTTAAGCTATTTTTTGTGATAGTTTGATTTTTTTTTGCCTGAGGACATTCAAAATTCTAAGTTGAGGCTATTGATATGCCATGGAAACACAACTCTTTTGATGCTTAAAACCATGAATTTATACCTGGACTTAGGTTATTTTTAGAGATATGATGTGCTTTTTTACCTATTGCAGGTGAAATAGGTTGATGATAGTGTTGGGATGAAAGATACAGAAAAAGACCTATTTAGATGAAATCTGAATATGATAAAAGTCACTACACAACTTTTCAATACCTTATAAGACTCGGAGGCTGACTTGTAAGCACAACATAAACCAAAGCTAGGAAGAAAAACTATTTGTAGAGAAGGTACGACTAAGGGTATAAGCCGTAAGATGATGGTATGAGTTGTATCATAAAGTCATACAAAGAACAAAACCCAAGGAAACAAATTAAAATTGATGTATATGAAGAATATCAGTCAGAAGTCTTAGTACATCTTTTATGATCAAACCATAAGTAGACTAGTGTCCAAGCTTTGAAAGACAAAAGTCCCAGGTAGATATGAGTGAAGGCCACGAGTCTTATGGTCAAGGTACGACTCCTGAGCATCAGTCATAAGAATAAAAAATGTTGAACCCTCGACAAATCAAACACTGAAGTAGATAAGAGAGGCACAGTGAGACTTATTAGAAGAGCATCTGAGTTAATGATCGAGTCGTGCCATATGCCGACATAACTTTTTCTTTTCAGTATGTTATTAGAATTTCTTGGTTACTTTGGATACTATAAATAACCTAGGGTTTATCTTTTACTATGTTACACTCATTAACATTTTTTGGCATTCTATTATACTCTATTACTTAACTTTGCTTTGTTCTTAAGATTTTGAGTTTTTATTCAATTGAAGACTTTGGATTTTATTCATGTTACTTTGTGCAAATAATTACATGTATGCATGATTGATTATCATGGGTTCTTGCGTGAACATGAGTAGCTAACATCCCTTACTAGGGTAGTGGGAACCCTAGTGTATTAACCACATAAGGGAAGTAGTAGATCCATCTATTCAAAATTAGTTGCTTGTATCTGCGCATTCTTCATCATAATTAACCCCATAGCTACTGCAGAAGCTTAGGGATTGCATGTATTCAATAACATCCTCACAAGAGAGTTTGAGATTACGAAAATAAGGTTAATAAAGTAATTTGAGATTCACTTCCATCTTATTATCCCACCATCTCATCTAATCAACTCAAGAATCAAAAGATAAGAGTTGAATTAAAGTAACAAAAAAGGAAAAATAAGGTGACACCTTGAAACTCACAAGGTAAAGGGTGTGATTTACCATCACGGTTACCAGATTTTTGATGATACATAGCTTGTTGACTTTACATATAGAGCAACAGAATAGGTGGGTTGACCACGAGAAACTTACAAAGATAATAAACCAGGGGGAACACCGTCCTAGTGTTTGTCTTCTATTGCCAACAACTCAAAAAATGCAAGATTTGATTTCCAAATCCCCCATTTATTTTTCTGAATTGCTGGTAAATTACATCAAAGTTAAGCAACAGTTCAATGTTTTCCCTATGGGTTTGATCCCAACATTGTTTGGGTTACTATATTTGGCATCAACTACAACATACTTCCTTGCGGGTTAGTTTTGGGTGATATCATTCTACTCTCATAGGTTATTCTTTATTAGTGGATAAGGTTTATAAATTATGTGTTGTGACTATTCAATATTTTGATACTCAGGCTAATCCTATTGTATTAGATATAGTGGATTTTGATAATATTTAGGGCATAGACTAGTTATCCTAATATCATGTCATCTTCGACTATTTTACCAAGCCTATTACCTTAGTGATGCCCAGCGTACCCTAGTTTTATGGAAGTGAGTTATTCACTATGAGCAGAGAAGGATCATTTCTTATATTCAGGATAGGAGACTTATTTTGAAGGTTTGCGAGTCTTATGTTTCATGTATTTCTAATGTTCATGTGGAATGTTTATTGCTTCACTCTATTCCTATAGTTCATTAATTTCTTGATATTTTCCCTACGGATCAACATGGTATTCCTCCTGCACATGATATTGAGTATTTATTGATATTGAGTCAGGTACACGACCTATTTCTATGGCACCTTACCATATGTCTCCTGCTGATATCATTGTGTATTCGAGAAGTAAAAAGGACCCTGTGTAGTGTTTGAGGATTATGCACAAGACAATGAGAGGTAATATGCTTTTTGCCAAATTCTCTAAGTGCGCGTTTTTGCTCGAGTCAGTGACTTTCCCTAGACACGTGGTGTCTAAGGATTGGATTAAGGTGGATCCAATAAATATTGAGGCTATTTTTGATTGATCAAGGCCTACATATCCACTTGAAGTTCTTAGATTCATATGTTTGGCCAATTGCCATAGATGGTTCATCAAGGGTTTCACTAATACTGTAGCACAGATGACCAAATTGACTCGAATAAGGTTCTTTTTTGATTGTCCAATGAGTGCAAGTTAAGATTTTGAAAGCTCAAAGGATTTCTCACTTTATCTCTTATTTTTTCTCTACCTAATATGATTCTTTTGGTGTTGGCATGGATTGTGTGTTGATGCATCAATGTTGATTTTTTTATGCATTAAGGAAGATAAAGGTGAATGAGCATAAATACCTCATGCATGACTTAGAGTTAGTAGTTGTAGTTTCTGCACATAAGATTTTGTAATACCCTGCATGTTTCTAATCCTATGATTCATACTTGAGTACATGACTTACAATGAATATCCTAGTGATAGGAAAGCTTATGATGCATTAAGAATGTTCATATGACTCACTCAAGGTAATACAAGCTAAGAGTTTTTGAATCCATCAAGTTTTAGTGTTAGATTTTGCAAAGGTCATCTTTGAATGAGTATAACTCGATGTTAATATTATATTTTGGCTGATTTAGACCAACCAAAATGTAGAGAATCGAATTATCTTTCCAACAATACCAATTTCTCCTTAATCCAATACTTGAGCGAAAAGTTATGCCCATTTTCGTGAGAGACAGTAAGCATAGGCGATTGGTTAGGCGCCGCCTAACCCAAGCATAGATGATTGGTTAGGTGCCACCCAAACCAAGAATAGGCGATCACTTGAGTGCCGCCTAAGTCAATTCCAGGTGTCAAAAACACTCCGTTTTGAGTTATTTTAAAGGTAATTAAGTCTTTAAATACTCCTAAAACGTCCCTAAACTTAATCCTATGAAATATATATCTTCTAAACATATTGCAACCCTATTTTCATCTCAAATCTCATCATCCAAGAGCACTAAAGGAGAAAAACAACTAGGGTTTCAGAATTAAGCTTGAAGATTCGATTTCAACGAAATTCCTCCGTCAATCATCAAGAATCTACCTTCTAAGGTATGCGTAGTGTTCATCCACGGATTCCTTTTGTTCGTAGAGTTCAAGAATCAATCTTTAAAATACTAAATCTTGGGTGATTGTGGTGATATGATCATACCCATGTTGATTCTTGTTTGTTTTCCTCCTTTTTATTATAAAGTATGATTTCTATATCGTTGGGTGTTGATGATCATGTGTTGATATTGGGTGATTCCCAAGATGGAATCTTTATATGTTTTTGTGAATTCATGATATCATATGAGTTGGATACATGTAAATTTGGTTGTTCATGATGTATAATTTGATGAATTCACCTATTCTTAAGATGTGCATGTAAGGTGTTTGATAAAATGCCTAAAGAACTAGAAAGTATGCAATATGGCTAAATTGTGACTAAGTGAAGGATTCATGATATGCCCTTACGTTCCAATGACTTCTATGTTGTTAATGTGCCTTGTAAATGTTGTTGTAATACCCATGAACTATTATTATGAGATTATGCTATGTTTACTTACAAATCCTTCTTATGAATAAGATGTATGATAACTATGCAACCCATATGAACTTCCATTCTATTAGTATATGTTGCCAATATGATTATGCAACGAACATGATATTAAGATTGTGCGAGTACTTCCATGTGATATGAAATCCTTTCCATGCAATACATTATTGATAAGCATGCATAGTATGAGATCCCTACTCATGATATTATATATTATGGACTCTACTCTTATGATTAAGTCAGTCATGTGTGTCAGTTTCCTTCCATCGAGTACTGGGGGTACTTGTACCCAAAAACTATAGCTGTGTGCCTAGATCCATGTCAGGTTTCATGATATCTGAACTCAAGCTATGATTCCATAGACTTCAGTCAGTCATGTGACTCAGGTAAACCTTATGATCTTAGTCAGTTGTCAGATATCAGTAACATTCTGCCAGTGAATGGAATTCAGTAAGATTGCATCATATACAGTTAGTTATTCATGTCCAGTCCCTCCAGATGAGAGTAGAGGTTAGCACCGAGTGAACCCAAGGATGGGAACTCACCCGCCAGTTCAGGGTGTAATTCTTAGTGGCAATATTTGTGTTCTAGAACTATGTAGCCAGCGTTGGTTGAGATATCTTAACCCGTCAGATTAGGTTGATGATGTGCATAACCCTTCAATTTAGGGTTCTCACCGTTCTTATTGAGTACCCGCCAGATAAGGTTCACTCACAGGATGTCCTTACCCGTGGCACGGTATTGACACCCCTCCAGTCGGGGTAGAGATTAGACCCCATCATAGCCATAACGGCATACATGGGGCATGTCGGTTAAACACTACTTCCCACAGTTTCAGTAACAGTCTCAATAAAAGAACTCAGATAGTTCTTCAGATTTTAGTATATATAGGACTGTCAGATATAGTCATCCATGTTATCAGTTTCAGTATCAGTCAGGACAGTTATCAGTAAACCATGAATTAGCTTGCAAGTCATGCTATCACGTATTCATGGTCCCAGTTTCTATATATGTGTGTTTGCACTCCCATGTTCATATTAGTCAGTCAGTGTTGTTTATGCATGAAACCCTTTATGTTCAGCCTACCTTCCTCGTATACTTAGTACTCTAGTTGTACTGACGCATTTGCGCTATGTTACTTTCTTTTCATGTTACACCATAGGTTCTAAGACACGAGCTCCAACCCAGCAGTAGCGGTAGCATTTCAGTCGCAGAGACACAGTGAGTCCTCATTGATTCGAGGATAATATGATTTGATTCATTTATCTTTTTCTTCAGTTCAGTCTTACAGAGTTAGTTGGAGGCATGTTCCTTCAACTCCTTATTCAGATAGTTTAGAGGCTTTCAGATTTACTGTTCAGATTTACGTTCAGATTTAGCTATTTTGGATATTTTTGCCTATATAATTTTATTCAGTTGAACCTTATGGCCTTACAGTTCCATGTATTCCGCATTATTATATTATGATTTGCAGTATACAGGTACAGATATCAGTCATGGGTTAGCTTGTGGTCCCTCGGGGTCATGAGCACCGTGTAGCATTCTGGTTCAGCA
>JAPEIP010000009.1:51040305-51052180 GCA_026120095.1 Capsicum chinense | reverse complement strand
TGCCTACAATATGTTTGATTAAATGCCTAGATGAAGAAAAAGTGCCTAACTAGCATGATACCATGAAATCCCCATGTATGTACAAGTTATGCCTATCATATGTTTTGATGAAATGCTTCTATAAATGTATTATGGATTATGATGTTAGCTATATGTTCAAGTAAGTTATTCTTGGTCAATTTTCCTTCCATTAGTTATGTGCCTAGAGCTATGTCATGTTTTCACAATACGCTCAGTCAAGATTTGATCCTTAGACTTTAAAAAGTCTTATGACTTAGGAAATATCCATGATCTCATGACCTCAGTCAGTTTTCAGATATCAATAGTATTTCGTCAGACAATAAGAATTCAAAAATTCATGTTCAGTTCAGTAAATCATGTTCAGTGTCCATTCAGATGGGAGTAGAAATTAGCACCGAGTGAACCCAAGAATGGAGACACACATTATCAGATGATTGTGTAATCCTTAGCAGTAATCCTTGTATTCCAGAACTATGTAGCCATCATAGGTTGAGACATCAACACTGTCGATGAGGGTTGATGACGTGGATAAGCACTGTCAGATAAAGGCCCAACCGTTCTAGTATAGGGGACACTATCAGATAAGGGTCTCCTATAGCTTGTCCTAACCGGTGGTGCGGTATTGAAACACTTCTAATTGGTGTTACAGATTGGACCCCAACTCATCCATAATGGTATATCAGGGGCATCTTTGTTAGATAACTACTCCCCCTAGTTTCATGTTACAAAATCAGGACTGCTAGCTATAGTCAATCAGTCTCAATAATATAACTCAGATAGTTCTTATGATTTCAAGACTGTTAGATATAGTCAACTCTGGTATAGTACAGAACTCAGATAGTTCCATCATATTCAGGACTGTCAGATACAGTCACTTACGTTATCAGTTATATTCAGATTCAGTAATCATGTTATCACAGCATTAGTGTCAGTTGTTATGTCTCATGCATTTATTCGCACGCTCATGACAGTTTGTTAGTTATTATTATTCTTCATGAATATGAACCCATACATTCATCCTACCTCACATGTATACCAGTACATTCAAAGTACTAAAGCATTTGCCCTATGGTGTCTTATAACATAGGTTCAGAGACATAAGCTCCAGAGCAACAGTAGATTCCAGATATCCGCAGATAGAGTTAGAAGTGAGTTCTCATCTTTTGAGGACATGAATATTTTCCCTATTATCTCATTAATCAGTTTATTATTTGAAGTTAGTTGGGGGACATATCCCATCAACTCCTTACTTAGACTGTTTAGTCTGTTAGAGGCTTTCTAGAATATCATGTTTCAGGCTTTAGTATGTTCAGTTTTGTTTTGGGTATTTTATTTTCCCACAGAGATGTTATATTACTCAGATCATGTTTAGTTTTGAACCTTAGAGCATTTTAGTTCTTGTTTTTACATTATTTAATATTTTATGCAGTATACAAGTATATATATTAGTATGGGTTAGCTTGTGGTCCTTTGGGGTCATGAGCACCGTGTAGCATTACGGGTACCAGATTCAGAGCGTTACAGGCATTGAATAAAACAAATGGTGTACACATTAATTTTAACCATGTAAGGAATAAATTTGGGCACTCAAGACTTCCCCATTAGTGTGTACAACAACTATAATAGCTAACCACAAAAATAATCATCAACAAGCATGTATTTTGTAATGAAAATTATATTCCAGGCCTTTCTCTAAACTACAAGTTCTAAACATGTAATTATATTAAAACAAGGGAATTGAAACAACATACAAAGTTTGATGATGCAAATAAATTGAAATGACACTTAGATATTCTACACAATGCCAAAAATTTGAGAGAATTTGAGAGGGGTGTGTGTGAAGAAATAGAAATCAGATGGTCATTTAAGTTGATTCGACCACGATCTCAGTCTTAGTTCTTCAATCGCGAGAATGTGGCCTACGAAATCGTGGTGGCACAAATTGTGGTCGCGGTAACTGAGACCAAAAATCAGGTCTCTTGCACTCCTCTGATTAGTCTCAACATTCCAATTTTACAACACCCTTTTTTAGTTTAACATCGCAGCACGATGTCTCCTATATGCCATTATGTTCTTCCACTTAGAAGACTTGAATATTCATCCCAAATTTTGTTCACTATGCAATTAGCGGCATAAGGACAGAAGATTCAGATCTTCCAAGATAAAACTTGGAAGATGTAAGGAAATGATAAAGGAGCTTCGATCTCACCATTTTGAAGACTTAAAACTTTTTACCCAGTTTCACATCAAACTTTTAATTTGGCTCCTTGGGAAAAGGTTAAGACATCAGTAGGACATTAGTTGCACATTGAAAGTTGAAGTCCTTGGCCATTGATGGTGGGGCTTCTAAGTGCTCACTTGTATTGTCAAATCTCAAAATGTAGCGATTGTACTCTATCTCCACATAATCCATCATTTTTCTGGGTAGATGGATTCTCATCACTTCCTCCAAGCATAATGTTGAAAAGTGGTTTGAATGAGGACTAACCCCTAATTCTAAAATTTTCTTCTCCGTAGCACTTTCACCCCAAAATGAACTAAAGTTGTCATAAGAGATGTGTTTTGGTTATTGTTATGACTCTAGTACTATTTTCTTTATTTGGATATCTTCCACATCATTTTATTAGGTTAATTGGGAAATCACCTAGGATTCTTCACTACTAAGTTCATCATCATAGCTTGGTTTATGTTCTTATTTAGCCTTCCTTTGGGAAATAGGAAAGGTAGTGATCTTTGCTAGTTTTGATTCCATGCTCATTTCCTCTATCTTGACAATTTCCCTTCTGAATGCCTCGTTGGATTGATGTACGTCTTGTACATTCTCCCCTATTTTTGTTACTTGATCCAAAATAGTTTAAAGAATTGCCTCTAAACTATTGGGTCTAGTATGTTTCTCTTTCTTTACTTTATCATATGACCTATCAAACTCCTAAGAATAACTTGTAACATGGTTAGCCTAATAAGGGGAGGGGGTATTTGAGAAATCACTCTAATGTCCATCTCGACCACCACACAAAGAACAAACATGCTCCTAATATGATCAATATGGTGTTCTCATCACTCTTTGAGGAGCATATGTGAAATATCTCCTAAAGTGGGGCCATCACAATATGGATATGGATCGTCAAGATAAGACTTCAAACTACCAAAATCATATTTTTTAAAAGATGCCACAGAGAAAAGTAAAGAAAAAACAAAATATCTACCTAACACAAGAAACAAAATAAAATAATGAACAAATATTTACAAGTTTGAATTAAGGTAAGTAAGCTAGAATTCAAAACTAACATGATAAGCCAAGTTGTTCCCCAGCATCAGTGCTATTTTTTAAAATACTCAACTTAAGCATTAATTTAAGTGTAAGGCGATCGTCTATATTTTACCCAACTTTGAAGTTGGGGTCGAATCCACGAGAAACAATATGAGTGATGACTAAATTAGTTTGGAACTATATATACTAGCTAAATTCAAACCAATAGTACAGAAAGATAAAACTTGGGGTTTGAAAGATGTCATACTTAATATTACTTTTTGGGGTTTTCTATTATAAATTCGTGGCTTTGAATAATTAGAGTCTAAGCAATTAGGCATATATCTTGGAATTATTATTTCCTAGGGATAACATATGCATGAGTGTAAGATAATTTGATGCAAATTCTAAGTTTTGGTAAAGTGGTAGGCTAGGACGGATCCTTAAGGCTAGTTCGTCAACAAAACCCCATGGGTGTTACTCATTAAACCTTTCGAGCATCTAATGAGTGCTTTAATCAAAACCACCAAATACCTCAATTGGACACCCCTATTTCTAGAATGGTGCCCTAAGTATAGTCAACTTTCACACAATCACCCTTATGTCTAAGATAGTGAAAATTAGTCAACCATGTTCATAAATTTATCTATTATTGACTTGGTTTCCACATCCATCTTTCAAGGATGATGTGGGTTCCTAAAGTTCACGCAAACCCCTCTTTCAAGGATGCTTTGAACTTGCAAGAGCTTGAAATTTTCATCCATCACACCCATTTGGGTATTTGATATATATTTACACCCTATTTTATCATAATACCAAGAGTGATAAATGCACAAACAAATCACATATCACATCTCACAAATCACATCTCACACATATTTAAATTGAGTAAGCCATGTACATAGAGCACTCCCACTATAGTGTCTGTAAGTGGGCTGAATGATATAGGGCAAAACAAAAGAATGGGGTAGACAAAAGGGGTGTAAAGTTGTTATTAAATATGAACTGAATGACATGTGTGATGTATTAAAGAGCTTAGGGAAGATAGTCACTATTCTTGGCCAAAATAGTTCCTACCCATCCCTTAACCTATATTATAACCATTAAAGACCTATTTTATCTTAATCTTTAACATCTTGATATTAGTGAAGTACTACACCAAGGGAAAGTCTATGGTTCATCATCTGTAACTTGTGAATTCCTTGTGAGAGTGAGCGTAACTTGATTATTCTACCCATTATGTTATAAATTGCATTTATGTGAGTGATTTTACGCACCTCTCTTGTTCTGAGGGCACATGTTTGATGAAAGGGAGGAGATTTGCATGATATCTATGATTGAACAATATGCATGAGTTTTCCAACTTGTTGTGTCGATTATTGAGACAAGGATGTTTTGAATTAGTGTTCTTGAATTCTCAATTGTGTACATAACATGCTTAGTGTAGTAACTTGCATTATGTGTAGTCATGTAGTACTAGCTTGAGTTTCTTGAACATAGTAGAAGTGTAGAGTCACCTTAGCTTATGATGATTATATTGTAGAGCTTTTCAAGGATGAATAAGGATTTAAGTGTGGGGTTATGATTTGAGGTTGATTTATGCACCTTAGTGTTGTATCCTAGCTTAATTAGCCTTATTTTGAGGACTTAGTATATGATTAATGTGTTACTGATGATATAAATAAGCATCTAAGTGTTTAAGTATGTGATTACAATATTTATGGTGTTTTTCAAACAAGTTTGGACTTAAATTGGATACTTAGAGTTTAAACGAGAAAACTAGTGTTACTAGCTTGAGCTAGGTGTTGTACTAGTCTATCTCGATGGATTCTAATGTGTTTAATGAATTACTAAAGTTTTTATTTTATAATCATGTGTGTAAAAACATGTTCATAATTTTCAATGTTCAATTTAATCAATCCAAGACTAAAACAATAAGTTAAAGATCAACATGGGCTTGCCTAGTCTTACCTAAAGTTTCTAGTTCGCCTTTATGGATGTTGTGTTGTTTTGAGCTCAAATACATGGTTTTTGATGTTATAGTATTGTTTATTATTTGATTATGATCATATATGAATGATAAAAAATCTGGAAATCAAGTGTAAACAACACAACAAGGCTGGGAATAGATCAACGGAAGCACAAGACATGACTCGACATAAAATTAGACACGTTGGATGTCACCAGCGTGTGTGGGACTTTGGAAATAGCTATGGGGGATGTTATATTCGTAGAAAGATTCATATGGGACCCAAAACAGTTTCCCCTTGCGATGATACCACAGCGCGACCTTTATCCTGGCTGAATGACCCCCGCGACGTGGCCTAGTGTAAAATTTGGCAGTTTTGTCCTCCTATAAATAGGATACTTGAACATAATGCTAGACATCTTGGACTTATTTGGGACTTGTATAGGGGATGATAAAAAATTCAAATAAGGTTTTTCTTGCTTCAATTTGGTTTGTTTATTGATTATAATCTGTTTTTCATGATTGCGATTAGAGTTATGTCTATTAGCAATTAAAAGTCCCCTTTCCGGGGTTAAGGAAAAGAACATGATTCCACTACTTTAATTTATTTGGTATTGTTTATTTATCATATTTGGTTGTTTATTTACCATTGTTATCACTATTTTAAGATGTAGTTAACCTTATAATACATCAATTGTTGTTTTTTTGAACTTGGGAAGGGGAATAAGAAAATAGAACGTGGGGTTAAATAGAGTAAGGTTCACATTATTTTATGAAATAAGGAATTTGAATTAGCATCTAGTATAGGGATTTACCTAGAAGCTTTTCTTTGTTCAGTACGGGATAAAATACAAATGCGTTTATCTTAGTGATCATATTCCCACTTAATGATGTAGTTGTGGGTCTGAGTTAGATAGGTGATTAGAGGTCAGGAGATCATGATCATAAAATCTACCCCATGAATCAATAACCAAGATAAGTAACTTAATCGAAGAAGTTCAATAGCTACGTATGATTATTCGCAGTGCTTTAACCCAGGGTTTCCACCCATTGATTGTCCAAAGTCCTTTCTTGTCCTGCATTGTTTATTTTACTTTCAATTTATAACTACAAAACTCTTGTGTTACTCTCAATAGTTAAATAGAATTGGATAATTGTCAACACAAGTCCTTTTGGGATCAATACTTGTCTTCAAAAGAGACACTTTACCACTTAGAGAGACAACGTACACTTGCGTGTCCACTGGGGCGCAACATGTTCCCTCCAATATCTTAACTCCATAGGTTTTTATGTGTTGTTGAACCAACCCAATACCTTGCATGTCGATTGATAAGTCTTGTACCTCCTATAGTCTTTAGGATGAGTAGAAGGCTTTCACCCTTTACCTTTTGAGTCTGAGGGTGTATCCGTACTAACCCTAACACTGATGCCAGTTAACTATCACATTTTTAGTCTCAAGTTACTATATGAAACATAATAATCATTCAAATATACTGTTGTACTACAACAGATCGACTATTAACTCCCAAATTATTGTTTCCTTAATCTTTTCCTCATCATTACTCCTTTTTTTTAAAGTAAGTAGAAATATCTAAGTGGGATCCTAATGTGTGCACCTAATAAGAAATCAATATTATCAAAAATAAAGTTATTCATACCATGGGTATTGGTTCCGGTCAACAATCAAACTTCCCCTACTTCGTTAATTCGGCAAGTTTTCCACAATCCTAGCTATGCATTTAGCCGCTCATTATTGTTAAGAAATTAATAACATTGGTATTGGAAAAAAAAGATGAAATCACAGTGATAATATGAAGAAAACCCACAATCGTAAGCTGAATAATCAATCAAAGTCAATCCAATTAAATCCTAAGATCAAAGATGGATGTTGAAATCAAAATATGTTGAAAAAAAAGAAAATATAAATACACATTCTATACAACTTTTAACTAAAATTATTATTTAGATACATATTTATACGACTCTATATAGTTTCTACATTCATTCTAAAAATGTATCAATATAGTATAAGAGAGCATCAATTGAGTATATGGACACTACAAGTGTATCAATGTCGTATAAAAGTGTATTAATTTGGTATAAAATAGTATCAAGTAAGTATAGGGACTGTATGTACTTGCATAAAATTTCCTTTCTTTTTAATAAAAAGTATAGAAATATGGTATAAAAGTGTATCAATAGAGTATAGAGACTGCATGTGCCAAATTGGGCCAAATGGCTAAAAATCACACCTCACACATATTTAGACCTTATTCTATCACAACCCCAAGAGGAAAAAACTAGCAACTCAAAAGATAGATAAGTAAGATTTTACCCAAAATCTCCATTTATTTGATTTGAGAAAATCTAAGTGAATGTTACTTCTAACTATTAGATCCATTAATTCTTAAATGGGACCTCACTAATTCATCACTTGGAAGTGACTCCAAAATATTCTTCACCCATAATTTATACAATATTTTCTTCTCCAAAAATGGAGGCTTCAAATCTTAGAACAATTTTCAAAATTTGGGAAAGATGGAATATCCTCAATAATAGGGTTTGAGTCTTCTTTTTGTCAAATTTGAGATCAACCACGTGCATTTACAGTTCTGCCCTTGATCTGGATGTTTCTGCCATGCAATGACTATGCAGAAATGACCATGACTGCGCTAAACTCATGTAATCGTACCTTGTTGACTGGCTTGACTATCACGATGCAGTCCTCAGACCACAACCGAAGTACCTGAGGCTATGTTCTGCTCTAAGACTTCAGATGTACTTTCTTGCTTCCTTTTGGTCATTTTAAGATCCAATCCATAACTTTCTATGTTATCAACTATGTGCCTAGAAAATATGGATATTAGTGCATTCAATCGGAATTATGTCTCATTTATTCATTCAAAACTAGGTAATGCCCATGAATGTTTAGTGCAAATGAGTGGTAAAATCACCACTCATCACATATCCTTGGAAGTCTTTTGAGTTCTGGATGGTACAGTTGTTTATAATAGAAATGCCAATGCATCTTAGTAGTAATGAATCCATTTCATTTGATAAAATATATATAAGTAATTTAACTTACTTATGGATCTGATCAATGTATGATTAGTTGGATTAGATTACTTACAGCTTACATTTCATGCTGCAAGGTTTTCCAATAAATTTAGTAACCATCTCTTTCTTTATTGATTCTTATGTTTTCTCATAAAGTTCCACAACAGAAATATTATAACATTTTCATATTATCATTTCAACAGTTATGATATATTTTCACTAATTTGCATTTATGCACATTAGTCTACCAATAGATGGGTATATTTCAGTGAAGTTTAGGGAAGAAGTTCAAATCAAGCTAACAACATAAACTGTTTCATAAAATGACTACCAATAGCAGGTAATCACCTTCCATTTTTTATGTATTTACTAGGTAAAAACCTTCTTATAGTAAATCATTTAACTGAAGACCATTTAGTGATCATGCGACCAAATTAAATCATAAAAGTAAAGAAAATTAAAAATTGATGTGCAAGTCCTGTGTATCAATTAAGGAGGGAGGGCGTGCAATGGAATCCGCATACCTAGGTCAAAATAGTGTGTGAGAGCGTTAAAGTACAAATATATGTATATTAATTTTAGGAGTGTTGAAAGTTTTTTTGATATGAATAAAGGACAATGTCTTGTTTAATCGTGTTGGTTAGCTTAGGTGTTGTATCCTTGTTTCGACTTTGTAAAAGACTTATAATTGTACTTAGCATTTAGTTCCTCGAATGTCTTAGGATTATTGTAGAAGTACATCTAGAACCTCAGAGAAAAGACGTCATGAACAAGTAGACAATTAACTACAAATGGTTAATTGTGGATAGAATGGTACTTTCCAAGAAGGCAATCAAAAAGAGTTAGACAGTGACCATTGATTACATCTTTCACAACGTTATGTAAAAATCCTCATGTTTTTGTAGCTACTCTATATTTTTGACAGTCCTTTTCCTTCCCTATAGTTGTTTTATATCATTTATGAGTTGTAGGAATAGTTGGCAAGATTTTTGATGCATAGATTTGAGCTTAGTCAATATTCTGTAATTTGAATGTTGGGTGGTGATTATGTTAGTTCTATGAGATCGGCAATGTCATTTTTTTGGTTAGTACCATGGATATATTAAGTTTTGATAATATATTTTGAGTTTTGAATGTTTAGATGAGAAACTAGTTTATTTGGTAAAAAGAGGTTCCTGGGGTATAACTTGTTAATAGCGACCAATTTGGGAAAATCTAATGGTTCTTTTGAGTCTAGATCATTAAAATAGACAAGTGGTATTATTCGATTATTTCTATGGGTGCTAAACGAATCTCGAAGATTAAGTCGAGATAATTTCTGATCTAAGATCGTTGTTGATGTAGTTTTCTAGTGTAACATCTAGCCCTTTATTGTGATTTCTAGCACATGCATTGCAATCGTAGGGCTTGATCAATTTACTCATCGTAGTCACGAGGTGTGTTACTGAGATAGTGAAGAGTTATCTAGTGGACAAGGTTGGGTTACTCATCACGATTGGGGACCCAAACTCGTGATCGTGATGACCAATTTAGTGATGGTCAATGCTTAACCTTGTGATTGGGACATCGATATCATGAGAGTTAGGTACTATTTATAGAATGGTATAAATACCCCTTTTATTTATTCCGACTCCATTTTCACCATTTTTGAGCTTTGATACATCGAAATAGGCGATTTCAAATAGAGGTTTTCTTCAAACTCGCTTGGGTAAGCTTCTAAACCTATTTTCTATCATTACATATTGATTATATTGCAAAAAACATCTTCAAAACTTGGATTCTAAACCTAGAATTTTGGATTTTACCTGTTAAAGTGAAAAATGTGTTTTTCAATGATTTCATGCTCGTTTCAACTTATTTTTTGGTGGGTTTCATATTTAGAACCCTTAAAGTATGGGCAGTATAATTCCTTATTAAAATTATAATTTTATCGATTTATGTTCAACATCAATTTTAGAAATGATTTCTAACCCATAGCAAAATATGCCAATATAAGTAATTTGATTGTAGCGACGCAGGACTAAGCACTGGATGTAACAGACACCTAAAACCAATTAAGCCTCATGAGAACCTTTTAGAATTTTTTTTGATCAAAATATGATAATTTACGACATAAAACACTGAGGAGAGAATATAATAAATGATCTGAAACCATTAAACCTTCTTCAAAAGCTCTGAAAAAATAATACCGGAAAAATAAAATGTCTATCAAACATCAACACCATTCTACGAAGCGATTAAATATAAAGAATTATGTAAACATAAGATTTGGTAACATGATTCTTTATTAAAATTTCAGTTTTATCTATTGAAGTGTATTTAGATTCAAACCAAAGTGTGCCAATATGGATATCGATAGACACCTAATCTAAAACTGAATTTATTCTAGATGAATTAGGAGAATTCTGATGTTGTTCGGAAGTGAAAGGCTACTGGTTGAGAGGTCCAAGCTTGTGTATTGGATTTTGACATAGGTTATTGTCATGACCCAAGATGAGACCCCAACCTAAAAGGGAATTTCATGACACGTATGACCAAGAAAACCCCTTAGATTTCTATTATAAGCATATTTCATAAAAGAATGAGGAAATGAAATGAAATTAACCAAAAATCTGTAAACTGAATATAAATGGAAATCCCGACTTTGAACATATCATTATAAAAAAATATCTATGAAACCTAGTTTACAAATCCTCTAATCATGACTAAAATCTCTAGGCCAAGACATTGCCCCAGCCATATCATGAAAACTGAAAATAGTAAATGTTTGAATGAAACGACTTTAAAAAGGTGGAGGGCTCACCAACTCTTATAGTTTCTGCAAAGATCCTAATGTTGCGTTGGATAGTATGAATGGTTCTTCGGACCTACATCATGAAATGATGCAGCCTCCTAGGGATGATCAAGACGTGGAATGTATTAGCATGTAGAATGACCAATAAAAATAACATTTAAATAGTACTGATGGTAAAAGTTTGATCAAAAGATATATAGGGTTAGACCATATAAACATGAAAACATAAATTCCAATTCAACAGCTGGTTTCTAAGATTCTAATATAATTTTAATAGTTCTGATCTAGTTGACATGCCCGACATAGAAAAGATAATTATGCAAAGGAAACATCCAAATCCCCATTCTCTCTATCATCCATAACCAAACATAAATTCTTGACAAAGTTTATAATTGAGACAAAAATGTGGTTTTAAATCATGTTCTTGTAGTTAACAAAATTCTATAAATTATATACTAAAAAGAGTTTAGAAAAATTACATTCAAAACCCATAGATTTTGGTTCTTCTACATACCTATTTATGTAGATAAAATGAACAAACTTGATCTTGGAGGCTCTCCTATAGATTATGCTTACTTCTTTACTCAAAGAGGGATAAGAGAATTTTTTTATGTTAATTTAGGATCAGTCTACTTAGGTAAAACATAGTGGGATATTAGGGGATGGTATTTTGTGCATGCGGACCAAAATGCCTCTTAAAATATCCAAAATATTTTAAATCCCTTAAATAGGGAGTGCGGTGTGACCCTTAAAACTTCCTAGCACGACCCCTATTATGGGGTGG
>JAPEIP010000009.1:51010086-51040113 GCA_026120095.1 Capsicum chinense | reverse complement strand
CTATTTATGTGTCAAAACACACGAGGCAATACATTATGCCCCCTTTGGGATTATTCATCCAAAAATGATTACACTGGGACCAATTAAGCATGATGTAAGGAAATTCATTGTGAAATAAGAGTAAGATTAAGATTAACACAAGTACCTTCCACAACTTTGCCTAAAGGTTCAAATAATGAGGGTTATCTAACACGTAAATAATCTTCTGATTCCTAACTAGCTTCTTCTACCTTCTGATTTCTCCATAATACTTTGACCAAAGCTATCTTTTAGCTTCTCAACATCTAAATTTGTCTATCCAAGATCGCTATAGGCACATTTTCAAAAAATAAGGAGTCTTTCACTCTAATATCCTCTATTGGAATGATAAGAGAATGATCCCCTATACAGTTCTCAAGTATTAAAACATGAGAGATAGGATGGACTAAGGCTAAGTCCATGGGCAAATCTAACTCTTATGCAACACTATCAATCTTTCTTGTAATCTAATAAGGACCTATGTAATAAGGACTGAGCAACATCAAACTCTAGCTCTCTCTATGTCACAACGACATATGACTTTTGGTGACTTTGGGTGGTCTTAAGCCTATCTCTAATAATCTTCACATTTTCCATCACTAAATGTATATGATCAGGTTAGAACAATTGGGTCTCACCCACCTTATACCAACCAATTAGTGCCTAAAACCTTCTACCATAAAGAGCTTCAAAAGGAGTCATTTGGATTCTAGAATGATAACTGTTATTGTAGGTGAACACTAAAAGTGGCAAGTGGTCTGTCCAGCTACCTTTAAAATTAATGACACAGGCTCTTAGGATATCCTCTAAGGTCTGCATAGTGCACTCCTCCTTCCCATCCATTTGAGGATGGAAAGGAGTGATAAGATTTACCTACATTCCTTAACCTCGCTGAAAGGATCCTAAAATTAAAAACAAAAATGTGTACCTCAATCGAATATAATGGATGTGGGAGCCCCATACATCCAATCAATATCCTAATTATATAGCTTCATATAATTCTTTCCCAAAAAATTAGAATAGCTATATATGGGGAAGTACCACCCGATCTCAAGTGCTTAACTGAACTTGCTGACAATTCAAAGACAACAATGAAAATTGCCATATCTCTCTTCATGTTATTCAATAAATATACCTCTTTTAGATCATGATACATTTTAATGGAACCGAGATGAACAACATACCTATAAACATGGGCCTATACCAAAATTCTCTCACGTAGTGCATCAAAGTTTGGGGCACAAAGCCTACTTTAATACCATCTTCTCCGATTTCAAATGCGAAAATCATTTTTTGGAAAACATCCTTCTTGATTTGAATCAATATGGGGTCCCTGTCCCGCTTCTTCATAACTTTGTCTCACAAGAATGATTTATATACCTCATGAATGATCACTCATCCATCTTCAAAGAATAAGATTCCAACTCCCAAATTAGCAAGTCGATGAATGTCCTTTACTAGATCATTCTTTTCCTTCTCAACATAAGCAAGTCTGTCCATGGATAAATTGTTGAGAGCATTAGTAACAACATTAGCTCTACCTGGATATTAGTGGAAGCTCATGTCTTAATCTTTAAATAATTCAAGCCAACGTCTTTGCTTGAGATTTCGCTTTTTCTATGTGAACACATACTGTAGACTCTTGTGTTCAGTGAAAATGTCAACATGTACACCATATAGGTAGTGACATAATATCTTAATAATAAATACCACAACCGCCAATTCTATATCATGGTTGGGGTAGTTCATCTCATGAATGTTGAGTTTCTTAGATGCATATGCTACGACTTTACCATATTGCATAAGCACAAAACCAAGTACCACCTATGACGCATCACAATACATAACAAACCCTTCAGTACCTTTAGGAAGTGTCAAAAAAAGCATAGTAGTCAACGTGACTTTTATCCTCTCAATATTAATTTTATAAGACTCAGACAATGAGAATGTCACCTTCTCCTGGGTTAATTTAGTCAGTGGAGTGGCTATGGATGAAAACTCTCCACATGTCTCCTGTAGTAACCTGTTTGACCAAAAAAGCTCCAGATGTTAGTCAAAATCATCTCTTTATGCTATTTCTTCACTGTTTTAATCTTTTATTGATAAGACTTAATTCCCTAACTACAAACAATATTCCCCTAAAAAGTTACAACACTAAGATAAAATTCACACTTAGAAAATTTGGAATACAACTCTTGGTCCTTAAGGCTTTGAAGCATGATTCAGAGATGATTAGCATGGACCTTCTCACTTTTTGAGTAGACTAAAATATCCTCAATGAAGACTATGAGAAATATGTCTAAAAATTTCTTGAACAACCTGTTCATAAGATCTATAAATGTTGCAAGTGTATTAGTCAATGCATAGAACATAACTAGAAACTCATAATCTCCATATATCAGCTACCTTAAACTTCATCTGATGGTAACCCAAATAAAGGTCTATTTTAGAAAAAAAAAATCTAACACCCTGAAGTTGGTCAAAGTGATCATCAATTCTGGGAAAAGGATACATACTCTTCACTGTGACCTTATTCAATTGATGGTATTCTATATACTTACAAAGGGAACCACCCTTCTTGCACTTAAAGAGTAAGGGAACACCCCAAGGAGCGACATTAGGACAGATGAAACCTTCATCGAAGAGGTTTTTCAACTGCTTTTTTAATTTCTTTAGCTCTGTATGAGCCATCCTATATGTCAGAATGGAAATGGACTGAGTGTCAGTTAACAAATCAATTCCAAAGTACAGCTCTCTATCTGGGGGAATCCCATGGAGATCATCAGGAAAGATTTTGGGAAACTTATTAATTACAAGGCTGACTGAAATGAAGAACTCTCGATATTATAATCATTGACTTAGGATATATGGTACAAACAATCCTTGGATATCAATTGACGGGATCTAAGATATGAACGTCCCCCTCGGTGCTCAAAATCTCATTCCTATTCTAAAACTAGTTCATTAGAAAAATGAAAGGTGACTTTTCTAGTTCCACAATCTAAGGTATCATAACAAGAGTGGAGCCAATCTATCCCCAAATTGACATCAAAGTCTAACATTTCAACCTCTATTAGATCTACCATAGTATCTTATTGGGAAATAGATTCTACATAATTTCTACAGATTCTTTTAGCATTAAAATCACCAATAGAGTAACAACTGAGAAGGATTAAGAGATACATTCGAGACAAAAACTAAAAATCACAGCCACATAAGGGGTTACATAAGGCAAAATAGATCCGAGATCAAGTAACACATAAACACCATAAAAAAAAGTTGTAACATACCCATAACAACATTAGGTTAAGCCTATAAATCCTGGTGAGTAGAAAAGGCACTCAGATGGTTATGACCCCCACCCATATCAGAAGTTGCATCATTACTTTGAGGGGCTGAAGAAGTAGTTTGGGCCTTAGTGCCCCCAAAAATTTTCTTTGTTGAGGGATAATCTCTTTGAAAATTATCGACCTAACTAAAACCATATTACACAAGATTTCCTCATTAACATTTCCCTGGGTGAAATTTCCCACAAGTACTGAAATGAGGATGTGACTTAAATGGCTGAGTTACACTGCCCTGAGACGGGGTGCCCAAAATTCATGACGCAATATTGGGCTGAAATCTCCAATCACTTGAAATTTTAGGAGAAGGTGTTTTGATAATTGAACATTACCCCAATATCTCTTCTTGAACTACTTCTTTCCCCATTTGCCACCCTAGTGCTAGCTGTCATCCTAATTGAGGGACTAGCCTTCTTACTTTGTCTTTTCTCCACCTGTGCTTATTTCTTTTCTTCTTCTTCTTCTTTTTATTCTCTACTTATTGCATAAATAACATGAACCTAGATATGTCCATATCGTTGTTCAACATCGCTCTCTAACTAAAATGGCTATAATTCTTTACCTCGGGTGTCGGATTTGGGAAAATTTAGTCTCTATGGAAAGCTTATTCAATTCTCCACAAGACAAAAAGTGAAAATCTTGAAAATACCACATGTATAAAAGTGGATTCATCTTAGAAATAAGTATTTGATATTTTTGGGATGAATTTAAGCTAGGTAGAAGTATGGGGTATTATAGTATACTACTAAAATATGATTCAATTTTGATCAATCTTCCTTTTTCATTACATCCTCCCAACCACATCACACAAACTTTTCATACACTAATAGCTAGTATGTTCTTGGGGCTTTACTTTCACTAATTTCCTAATTCCATTTTACACCCCTTTACCTCTTAGTTTTTTAACTAAAGAACTTGGGAGATTTGGATCAAATTACGGTCAATCAAATAAGGGGGAATAGGCTATAAACAAGCCTAACAAAAAATAGGCTAAAATTTCAATAGGGTTAACTACGATTATCCAATAAGGGCAGACAAAAAAGGTAGAAACATGGCTACTAAAAAAAATCTATATCATCTCCTAAATCCAACATTTTTGTTTAACTTTGCACACATACCACACAACGTTTGGACATCATTATGAAATAAGAAATACAACAAAAAAGCTCACATCACACATGAAACATGCTCAAATCAAGTAGGTTTATTATAAATTCTAAATAAAACAACTACATGAAGTCAAAATTGCTCCAACAACACACAAGTCATCCACATAAGCCTAAAGGTCTCAAAAATAGTTAATCAACACAATACATATGCTTTTTACATTTAAAAACACTTTCCTCATGATGTTCTATAGAAATATAACATTTTTGATTATTAAAACTACGAAAATATGCAATTTTCTTAGGTTGTTCACTTAGATATGATGTGTTGTGTGTATGTTTTGTAGGAAACTTGGTTTTGGCTGAAAATTTCAAGAAAAAATGAAAAATGGAGTTTTTGGATACTTACTTGATCATTTTTTGGGTATTTGTGACACTTTTCAAAAGTACGTGACAACAACATGTGTTTAAACTTGAAGATTGGAAGCTTGGTTACAAGATTTGGAAGGCTTGGCACTTACCTATGTCTACATGTGGACCATATTTAGCACATGTGGTCTATATCTAAAGTAATTACCAGAATTGAAGACCTAGAGGGTGAAAAGGCTAAAATTCAACTTCTGACACTTACCTATGTCAACATGCGGACCACATGAAGCACATATGGACTACATATGAGCAAGGTAACTGCCAAAAGGCTAAGTACAAAGAACAAAAAGTGGAGGAAATTTTTCTTGCACTTACCCATTTCTACATGGACCGAGTTTTAGGCCGTATGTGGCATATATGCCCAATGCTAGGCTGTATGTAGACATAAGTAAGTAGGAACAGACCCCTTTTTTGTCCTTTTTTGTGTGGGTTTTGATTTTAGGATTTCTCCATGTACTATAAATATCTTTTATATGTTTTTAGTAGAAGTTATGCACTCTTGATACTTACACACATATTTTGATTCTGGGATTTGATTTTGGTCTTTGAATTCGCTTATATTGATTTTGGTTAATTAATTTAGTTAAAGTTTTGGTTTTCAGTTGTGATTATTTTGATTACATGTTATGTTTTTAATTATGAATATTGTTGATTATTTCACAAGCAGGAGCAACTAAAACCCTTAGCTAGGGTCATGGAAACCCTGGCAGATTGACAAAGAAGAGGAAGTGCTATATTATTTTTAACTGGTACTCGTGCATGCATTGTATTATCTTCACTTTAATAGCTATCTTAGCTGTTGCAAATGCTAGGATCCCACCTAGATTATTTCTACTTACTCTAAAAGAGAAATAGTGACTAGGAAAAGATAATTACAACAGTAATTTGACGTTTAACTGTCAATCCACGTTACTAGGTATTATCTTAGTAAGATGGTTAGATGCCATCAAGTAACTAGAGACTTAAAAGGTAATAGTTAATTAGGATCTACGATAGGAGTTAGTTGTGTAAAGAGAAGAAGCAAACCACCGAGTAGCACTTAATTGAAACTAGAATAGATCTAGAGGTGATCATGCTTAACTAATCCCAGCATACAAATATTTGTAGCCATATAAGGATGATGGAGAGGATTTGGGGTACATTGTCCCAACAAAGACTAGAGACATTATTCCTCTTGTTTTACCCCAGGAATTATGTTTGACATAATAAGTGCAATGATTCAGCCCTTAAATTTGAAGGGTGTATATGTGGGTTTGCATACAGATGATACAAATATGCACCTTGCAAATTTTATTAGGATCTGCAGATCGTATACAAATCCAGGGGTAAATTAGAAGGAACTTATACTGAGGTTGTTCCTCTTCTAACTTGTAGAAGAAACATCTTTATGGCTAGGGAAACTGCTAAGAGAATCTATTACTACATGGAACAAGTTGGACAGGCAATTTTTGAACAGGGTCTTTCCTATATCCAGGATGTTACAGCTTAAGGATGAGATTTATAAATTTAGATAGTAACAGTTACAGGTCATGTGTGAGGCTTGGTTCAGGTTCAATAAGAAGTTGAGTATGGTTCCCAACCATTGAATTTTAGGGATGAGCTTACTAGGGATATTCTACAGCGCCCAGACTATCAGTTTTAGACCCATGGCAGAAACCATCTATAGAGATGCCTTTTTGAGACTACGTTGGGAGGTAGCCCCAGATATGCTAGATCAAAACTCACTCATTAACCGAGGGTCGCAAACTCAGAAAAATAAGAAGGGATCTTCCACATATGCTATTGATGCATCCTGATATCAAAAAGTAGATATTGATTAAGTGGCACAAGAAATTACACTGCTTATAGCTGATCTTGGGTTACTAGCAAAATAGTTTACAGTAGCCAGTTCTAAGAGAGAGAATGTAGTAGGAGCGCAGGGTTTAGCTTTTAAAGTTTATGAGTCAGAGTTAGAGGAGGAAGCAGACTATCTGGTTTATTAGTTAACGGGTTTTTGAGCCTAAAGGGAAGGAAACCAAGGTCAGAATTATTATCACAGTTACAAAGACCATAGTAGGGAGCAAGATGGTGATCGGAGAAAGATGAATGACTACAGAGAGAAGGGAGATAAGTATATTCTGCCTGGCAGATGAGATGTAGAATCAAGAATGGATGGGATGTTGACTAACATAGTCAAGGGTAAACAAATCAAGAGAACAACCTTAAAGAGATTAAGGTTAATAGTTCAGGGTTGACTTAGAAGGTTGAATCTCATGCTACTACTATCAAGCAGTTGGAACAACAATTTGGGCAGATATAGGTACCTTTTCGAGGAACACTCTGCAAAATCTAAAAAATAATGTTCAGTTCTTGTTATTACCACAAATATTAATACAACTACTTAAGATCTTGTACTACCTACTGTGGAAGTGCCAAGGCATGATAAAGTTGTTGTTGATAAGACACTTATTGTGTAGTCCAAAAAGGCAATAGTGGTGATGGTTAAGCTAGTAAGGACAAAGGTAAGGGTCTGGTCATTGATCACGAAATAAGATAAATTCAAGACCAACCCCACCTTTCCCTCAGATGTTGAAGCAGAAAAGAGGGGAAGGTAAGTTCAAGCAATTTATTGAGATATTGAAATAGTTGAGCATGAACATACCTTTTCTTGAGGCATTGGAGCAGACACCTGGATAGGTCAGTTTTATAAAGCATTCGGTTTCAAAGAAAAAAAGAGTTATGAATTAGTATGTTGATAGGTTGCCCTAATGTAGTGAAGTCACGATTAGATCTCTCTCCTAGAAAAAAAGGTAATCCCAGAGCATTCACTATACCATGCATTATTGAGTTATCCCGATTTTCCAAAGTCTTATCTGACTTAGGAGCCATCATAAATTTGATGTTGCTGGCTATATTCAAGCAATAGGGCTTAATCCCTCTTGAACCAACTGTAACGCGGTTGTTGATGGCTGACTACACTGTGAAGAAACCTATGGGCTTTTCTTTTGATATATTTGTGAGAGTTTATAAATTTATCTTTCCTACAGACTTTGTCATTCTGGACTATGATGTTGAAACTGAGATACCCATCATATAAGGGAGACCATTTATCGTCACAAGTCGAGTGATGGTTGACATAGAGAAGGGAGAGTTGAAGTTCAGAGTCAATAGTGAAGAGTCCACATTCAATATTAAAAAAATAATAAAGAAGCCATCTGATATGAGTGTGGTATTGGTGATAGATTGTATTGATGATCCAGTAGGATATTCCTTTGGGTATCTTGATGAATTCTAGTAATCAAGGTACCCAAGTCATGTCATGACATTAAATTAAGCACTGAATGGAAGGCAACCCATGGTATTGTTGGTAAAGATTGAGTAACCAACACAGTTAAATCATATCGCAATGTTAAGTCAAGTAGTGGGTGGGAGGCAACCCACAATTTTAGTGTTCACTTTTGATTGTTTTGCTTTTACAGGTTTATAACTTATGGACATACCCAGAATATAGTAAGATTTCTACATTCATAAATTTCCAGGTAAGGGGACCATGTGACAAACTCATCAGGGTCACAAGTCCCACTCGAGCTAGGTAATGTGAACGATAATTGGAAAGAAGAAATATTGAGAATGAGAATGGAAAGTTGTGGACTTTGGCACAAAATCATGCTTTTGGAGCAATAAATTCAAGTTATGGAACCACAAGCAGATGGGTAAACACTAAATTGCAAAGTCCAACATATGTGGACCGTATGTGGGACATGTGCCCATAGGCAGGCCACATGTGACTGCTGCAAGTGGACAATTTGTGGACTCAAATTTTAATTAAAATTTTGGGCCCACTGAGGCTTATTTAAGACCTAATTCGGCCCCCTCACTATTTAAACATATGTTTCTCGATTCTAACCCATTCTGATCCTCAAAATCTCGTTTTTATTTAAATCCAAAGTTCCTTCTCAAAGCATAAACTAATTCCACACTTAGAAAAAGGCTAAATTAAAGCGTAGTTTGGGTACCAACTTTTCCTAACACACTATAAAAAAGTTCAAAGTTGGGTTTTCTCTATTTCTTCATTGTTCATTTCAGAATTATCAAAAAAGGAAGTAACTTTATTAGCTCCAAGTGGTTATATTTTGATTAAATTATTAAACAAATAAATTGATATGTGTACATCTATGAAAAATATATAGAAACAATCATGCTTGTGTGTGGGGTCCTTGAAATAGCCTAAAATCTTGATGTAGGGCTTTGTTTTGAATTAACTTCTAAGGTTAGGACCTGAACGAAAGTCGAACTCAAATAAGTAGAGGAATACCAAAAGTTAGGCATGTAAGTTTGCGTTGAATATCATGATTCTTGATATATGTGTGACAATTGGACTTGTTAGGACTTAAAATAAGTTATAGGGTTGTGAAAATTGATAAAAAATTCAAACTTCTCTAATTTTGAGCTTTTCTTCAACTTTTGCATTCCTTCATATTTTGTTGGAAACTAACGACGAGTATTTCAGGTACACATAGAACCAAAAGCTTCTAGGACGAAGGTTGATACATCAAGGATATAGGATGTGTCCACAGAGCCCAGTGGTTCGTTGGAGGAGTACCCGATTGCATGACTTAGAGAAGATGCAGGTGGGGTGACATGCAGAGTGACTAGAGGATAAGTGCGCCAGGTAGCTGAGACTATTATTTTAGGCATGATAGGAAAACTACCACTCAAGTACTCATAGTAGGGCATAAGTCTAGCCTTTACTCAGCCTAGGTCTTGGGCTGAGGCTATTTAGGTTGCAAAGATGCCCAGCCAGTTGTAGCCCAACCGACTATGAAGTCAGCATAGAGATCACTTACATATTCTCCACCACCGAGTGATGATGATAATGAGCATAAGGATGATTCCAAGCCAACTTCATAGTGTATAGCTCAGGACCCCCAATTTAAGAAGGAGTCCTAGGATTCATCTAATGCACAGAGCAGGAGGAGTCATCAGTGGTTCCCCAGTATAAAGAGTGCACCACAACTCATACCCATCCATAAGGTGTACCTTAGTCTAAGGAGGGTACAAAGACGGTTTCTCATGGGGTCCCAATTCTAAATATGGAGGCACCAGTACAGCAGGGACAGAGTTTCACCGACCCTACACATACCTCGAAGAAACCTCTTAAAACTCATGAAAGTTCTTGGGTTTTGAGTTTAAGAGAGAATAAGAATAATTTGATCTTTGAAAACTGAAGAGAATGGGGTTATTTTATGTTTAAAGGTCGTTCAAGGGGTAAAATGACCAAAAGCCCCTTATCCCTAGTAAATAAAACAAAAATTTGATGAATTTGACATAGCAACATGACACAGCAATACCACAGAGGGTAGACTCCATGCCACACCTTTTTACCGGAGGCTAACGTCAGTGGCTCGCTAATATCACAGACACTCACTGTCTTAGGGTCCTTAAATTACTCTGAACCCCTTCCAAAAATTTCAAAATATTACAAAACACCCTTTTAGCATCCCTAAGAATAATTTAAGTAAAAAATTTACATTACAAAGGTGGGAGAATCAAAAATAAAGTTGTTGAAGTTTTCTAAGGCCTTACACACCAACTCAAGGGCATAGCGAGATAACTGAGTAAACTTTAGAGTACACTCTCTAACACTCATCTTTCCTTGTTTTAAATTCACAAATTCCTCTGCCATATCTTCCTTTAACTCTTGGAGAAAGAAGTGATCAAGAAAGGCCTCAACAAAGTCTTCCCAAATAGTAAGTTCATCTTCTTAACCCCTAAATTTCTCCTACTTATAATAACACTGACAAGATACCCTTTATAGTTGGTTGGTTGCAAAATCCAGTCCCACAGTATTGCCCATATGCATAACTTTATTAATCTTCCCCATATTATAGAAAAACTCTTGAGGATCTTTCTCAACTTTAGATCTCATGAAGGCCGATGGGTTTAGTCACATGAACTGACTAACCTAAGTACATCTGTGGAACCAAAGAAAGAAGCAATACTACCTACCCAAGAAGACTGAGATGACACAATATAGGATAGAATCAAAATGTTATGTCTAAATTAAGCATTAGAAAATTTATCTGGAGGGGATTGAGTGTGTGTTGAAGTAGTTTTTGGAGCTTAGGGGGGACTAGTCGTACATGATGAAACCCTAATAAGAGCAGTTGGACCAGAAGAGTATACTCCATTTGAGGTCAACATATTATGAGTAGAAGAGACCTCTTCATTATTTTCCCTACAGAGATGGATGTTCCAATTGGATTCCTTTGTCCATTTATCCATTTAGAGGGCATAATTTGAAATTTAGGAAAAATTAAGAAAAAATTAAGAGGAAGAAGTATTTTCGTAGAACTAGACTTTCTAACACAAACTTAGAACGTGAAGAAAATAAAGCATTCCTAAGTGTCTTATAGCCTACCCCTTATTAGTGTGGTGCATAACACACCGATTAAAGGGACAATAATTGACAGGGCTCCATACACACTCTCATACCTTGGAGCATCCTCTAAGACCCATTTTTACATGACTCGAGCCAGGTCCCTAGACTTATGGGAAACCCAAACCAACAAATGCCTGAGATGACCCCATAGCATAACGTCATCAGTATAACCATTATTAAAGTGCAGAAATTAGACCCAAAGATCATAAAGTTCAACTTAAATAAGAGTTGTGAAAAAAAATCTTGAAATACGACATAATACCACCTATGAAAGCAGTCTACAAAGCCTCTACCAATATAAATAAAATCCTAATTCAAAACATGGCCCCAACTTTACCATAAACAAAGTATAAAATATATAAATTGTAAAATCAAATGTCGGCCGAAAGATGGAAGGCCCACAATTCGCTATTTTCTATGCCTAGAATATTCTAGTGATGCACAGAATCATGAGAAAATGACTCCAAATCTACATCATGAAAAGATGTAGCATCTACGAATAGTCAGTACAATGAGTATTGGCGTTCAACCTAGAGAAGAGGCATAAAGCAATTTGTAATGCAAATAATAAAAGATTGGATATAACTCTTAATAAAAGGATATCATTGAATATGAATCTTGTGATATAAAAACTTACTCATTCTTTAACTTTATTCATAGAATAAGCAGTTTCACCGACATTAGGCAATCCATGGGCTATATGGGTTTGATCATTGACCAATCAGCAGGGCGCCAATTCATGTCTGCCGCATAAATCAAAATAAACATTTTTTGTTCATCGTATAATACCGTCCTCATAGAGCAAAGATAAATAAGGATGTCCCATTACGAAGGGACTGCCCCTAAGTTAACAAAACATAAGTTTCAGGTATTGGTCACTGTCATGACCCAAATTAGGGCATAGTCGTGATAGGTATTTCAAGCCCACTGTGAGTCGTGGACTACCCCCTTAGTCTAAAATATAGAACACAATAAAAGAATAAAATAGAAGCCATCCAAATAGTAATAAGAAGGATAAATAATCAAATGTAAACTCCATAATCAAAACTAACCTCCAAACCACACTTATCCAAAAAAGCCTCTAAACCAAGAATATCAACAAAGTCGGGACATGTCTCTCGCTACGACAAGAGTATCAAAAAAGAAATACTAAGTGAATAAAGAAACCAGTGAAATGACAGGGCCTTTCAAAAGATGGAGGCTTACAATTTCACAGTAGATCCATAAAAATACCGAGACACCTAATGTTGCACAGGAGCAATAGAAAATCTTTCAGACTCTACATCATGAAATGATGTAGCATCTAGGGATGGTCAATAGGAAAAGCACTGGCATGTAACTCTGGGGAAGTGATAAAATAATGCCAATGACAAAAACTAGTCAAAAACAACATGCACACATTCATATATACATATCTATAAGATGTTGGGATAGGGACATGGGTCATAAATATAAGAGTTTTAACCATTATCCTAAATTGTGTAGCTTGCTCTATCCAAAAGGCAACTATAGGCTATATGGGCTCAACTCCCCTTGTTCCCGTACGTGTTAGTTGCACGAACTGAGGAAATATGAAGAAAGGGATAAAGACACTAAGGCTCTACCCATCCTAAAAATATAAGGTGTGAACTATGCACATAATCATATAGACCCCCAAGACGGCAAACATAGTTTCTAGTGTCAGTCCCCCTATGACTACACCTTCACGATGAGCTACATAATTTCCTTTAAGCCCAATTTAATATAATTTGCACATAGAACTAACCTTTAATCCATCATTAATTTAATGTGGCATTTACTACTTCGTGTTAGCTTAACATTTATGCTTGCAAACTGATATAATCATGACAAACCAATCGATGTACCATTAGACTCCTAAGTTCCATTTTAAAATTCAAACCATGTCCACCAAGGGCCTTTTGAATCCATTTTATCCATTAATGCAATGTAACGGGTTCATAAGTAAGTTGAATTATGTAATTATCCATGTTCAAAAATTATATTTACAAAGTTGGTTAGGGTTAACCCCATTACAAAGTCAAAAAGTCATCAATTTGGGGAAACCCATGTTTCCTAATCACCCATCAGTCCAAAAACCATAAATTAAAAGCATAAATTATCAATTTAAGATAAGGGAAAAGTAATTCACGTAATACCAATAAGAATCCCTCAACCCAGTTTCAAACCCATTAATTTGAATCACATGTATAACGACTAAATAAATGCCACAATGTCAAGTTGGGTAATGGGATACATGCTTGAAATACATAAAATATTAAAGTAATTTCAAAGTTTGTTACTTAAATAGTCAATCCTCTGTAAAACCCATAAATATTATTGGGTTTTGAGCTTAAGATAGAAAGAGAATGATTTGGTTCTTGAAAATAGAAAGAAAAGGGCTATTTTATGTTAATAAGTCATACAAGGAATAAAAAGACAAAAAGCCTCACTCCCTAAGTGTAAAAATCAAAAATAGGCATTTTTAACACAGCAGTGTGGCACACTAATATCACAAAGCCTAGCTCCATGCCACACTACTATCACAAATATTGTCCTTTGTGACACGCCAATATTGTAGACATTCACTGCCTTGGGGGTCCTAAAATGACCCTAAACCCCTTCCAAAAATTCTTACACTTTTTTAAAACACCCTTTTCACATCCTTAAACACAATTCAAGTCAAATATTGATATTATGAATGCGGGAGAGTCAAAATTAAAATTGTTGAAGTTTTATGGAGTCTTACATTCCCCCCTTTAGGATCATTCATACCCGAATGAGGAGTTAGATTATCTTAGGAATGATAACAGTAAGAATACATTAGATCCAAATGACAAATTTGTAATGCGACAAAAGGTAACAAAAATCATACCTTAAGCCCTTTCATCTAACTCGGGGAACAAGAACGGATACTTAGCTTTCATATCTTCTTCATTTTCTCATGTAGCCTCTTCCACCTTTTGGTTTCTCCAAAAAACCTTCACCAAAGTTACATCCTTAGTCCTCAATCTACGGACTTGCTTTTCCAATATCTTAATCGAGATTTCCTCATAAGACAAAGAATAAAAACACAGACATCCTCAACAAATACTATCAAAGAGGGTTCACCCACACATTTTTTAGCTTGGGCACATGAAACATGAGATGAATCAAAGAAAAACTTATAGGCAAATAACTTATAAAAGACATTCCCAATCCTCCTCAAAATCAGAAACAAACCAACATAACAAGGACTGAGCTTCCCCTTCTTCCCAAATCTCATGACTCTTTTTACATGAGACACTTTAAATAATACCCAATCAGTTACTTCAAATTGCAGTTCCCTTTGCATCACATCGACATATGACTTTTGGAAACTTTGAGCAATATTATGTCTTTCTCTAATCGCCTCAACCTTTTCCTTTGACTGAACCAAGTCATTTCCACTTGTCTATATGCTTGAGGGTGGAAATAGGTGCTAAGGTTTACTTGAGTAACCAAACCTTTCTGAAGTGAATACCAAAACTAAGAAGAAAATTACGTACCTCAGTCTAAAAAGATAGATAACGTCTCAACTTCACCATTTACTAAATAAACAACTTAGCATAATCCTCTCCTGAGTAGTTAGTCCTCACAGGTAAAAAGTGAGCAAACTTAGTCATTGTATCCACAATGATTCAAATAGAATCATACTTATTGCGAAACTGCGGAAGACCCAAAATGTAATCCATATTAATAATTTCCAACTTCCACATGGGAAACTCTATCATTTGAGACATGCCACCCGGCCTCAAGTGTTCTACCTTGACTTACTGGTAAACTGTGCACTTGGCAACAAAATTTTCTATAGTTCTCTTCGTATTATTCCACTAATAGATTTCCTTTAAGTCATGATACATTTTAGTTCTGCCCAAATGAATTGTATACTAGACTTACAAGCCTCCTTAAAAAATATTTCCTACAACCCATCAATATCAAGAACACATAACCTTCCTTAATAACGCAAGATGCCATCTCCCCAAATCTTAAAAGTTGTAACCTTTGATTGACCCATATCATCCTTAATATGCCTAAGTATGGGATCCGATACCTGTTTCTCTTTCATCTCAACACCAAAAGATGACTGAACCACTTCCTAAACAATTACTCCCCCATCCTCAGAATCCAAGAAACGAATTCCCAAGTTAGATTCCATATGAATATCTTTCACCAACCCACTTTTCTTCTCATCAACATGAGATATGCTACCCAAAGATAACTTGCTAAGAGCATCAACAACCACATTAGCTTTACTTGAATGTTAGTAAAAGATCATGTCATAATCCTTAGGCAATTCAAGCCATCTCCTTTGCCTGAGAGTCAATTCTGTCTTAGTGAATATATGGTAAGCTCTTACTTAAATAGATGTCTACATATACCCCATATAAATAATGGCACCAGATCTCTAAAGAAAAAAGCACAACTGCCAAATCTATCCCATGAGTTTGATAATTCCTCTCATGAACCTTAAGATGACTGGAAGCATAGGCTACTACCTTACTATGCTACATCAAAACATAACCCAGTCCCATATAGGATGCATCACAATGCACAAAAAATCCATCAGTTCCTCAGGCAGGGTCAAAACTTACATAGAAGTTAACTTATCCTTCAACTTCTCATAACTACCCTCACAAGAACAAAACCACAAAAACTTAGTCCTTTTTCTAAGTTAAATTTACCAATGAAGAATCAATAGAAGAGAAACTCTCCACAAACCTACTATAATACCCAACCAAGCCTAAAAAGCTTCTAATGTCGGTTGGAGTCGTGGGTCTAGGTCATTTTTTAATTGCTTCAACCTCCTGTTGATCCACTTTGATCTCCTCACTAGAAATAACATGCCCAACAAAGGTCACAACATTTATCCAAAACTCACAATTAGAAAAGTTTGCATGCAAATTCTTGTCCTTAAGAGTCTATAGAATAATTCGGAGGTGATTAGCATGATCCTTATTACTCGTTGAGTACACCAAGATGTCATTAATGAAGACAATAACAAACCAATTGAGGATTTTCCTAAACACCCAATTCATAAGATCCATGAAAGCAGATGGAGCATTAGTCAACCCAAATGGAAACCAAAAACTCATAATGGCCATACCTGCTTCAAAAAGTAGTCTTAGGAATACCAACCTCCCTAATTTTAAACTAATGATGGATCAAACTATTATCAATCTTAGAGAAACACCTAGAACCATAAAGCAAATTAAAAATATCATCAATCCTAGGAAGAGGATACTTATTCTTCATTGTAACCTTATTCAACTTTTGACAGTCTATACACATAGAAAGTGACCCATCTTTCTTTCGCATGAAAAGTGCAGGAGCACCCCAAAGATAAAGACTAGGATGGATGAAACCCTTATCTAGAAGATCCTTCAATTGATACTTAAGCTCCTTTAGTTTAGACACAACTATTCTATGAGGAGGAATGGAAATATGCTGAGTATCCGGTAGAAAATCAATCCCAAACTCTATTTCCCTATCAGGAGGAATTTTGGGACAATCATTGGGAAATACTTCAAGAAATTCACTAATCATAAGGACAGACGACAATGAAGGACTTTCAAAATTAGAATGCTTAACCCAAATTAGATGATACAAACACCCTTTGGAAATCAACTTCCCATCTCTAAGATAAGAAATAATCTTTTTTTTGGGTAGTAAGGAATTCATCTCCCATACTATCATTGGTTCATTAGGAAAATGTAAAATGACCTTTTAGGTCCTACAACCTAAAGAAGCATAGCACGAATAAATCTAATCCATCCCCAAGATTACCATAAAATCCACCATATCAAACTCTACTAAATCCACCAATGTCTCCCTGTTAAAAATGGACACAATAAAACCCCTATATATTTCTAACAACTATAAAATCACCAACTCGAGTAGACATAGAAAAGGGGTCAAAAATATTTTTAGGACCAAAACTAAAGTGTCAACCACATAAGGGTTCACATAAGATAGGTTAAAACCTTAATCAAGCAAATAATAAACATCACGAGCGAAGAGCTGTAACATACTACTTAAAATATTTGGAGATGCCTCAGACTCCTAACAAGTAGAAAGTGCATAAAGATGATTTCAGATAGTGTCGGTACCATAAGTAGAAGCCATAGGTGCAAGAGCTGAAGATGCAATGACTAGAACCTTATTAGCTTAGTAGAAACCTTCGTTATATGATAAATTCTCTGCAGATAACCAAGCTGACCCCAATTAAAAAACAAGTTCCATTCTCACCATAGCCACATTGAAGCTATCCACAAAATTGGCAAGAAGGATTAAGTGGGGATGACTGAGGTCCACTAACCTGAGACTGGGCACCCTGTGCCTCAAGACTACTACTAGTCTAAAAGAAATGATAACTAAAAGAATTAGGATAAGGAGCACTAGTCGTCAAATAAGGATTTACCTAATTTTTCTTCATAGTCCACTATCTACTATCTCTCCTAGTATTTTTCTTACCTACACCCTACTCCAAATATCTAAACTTCTTGTTCTACCTCTCTTTTATTTCTACCTGCTTCTTTTTCTCACCCTCTTTCTACTGTATATAAACACAAGTATTGATATTTCTATATTATTATTCAACATAGCAACCTTAAACTCTAACACCAAATTATGAGACAAACCAGAAGCAAACTTTCTTATTCGGGCCTCATGTTAGACACTGACTCTGGAGAAAAATAGGATAACTGCTGAAACTTTAGAGCATACTCCTTTACACTCATCTTCCATAGCTTCAGGTTGACAAACTCTTCATCCCTAACTTACCTTAAACCCTGAGAAAAGAAGTGATCAAGAAAGGCCCTTAAAAACTCATCCCATACCACTAGTTCAATATTATCACACCTTATCGCTTCCCATTCCTCACACTATTCATAAACTATATCTTTAAATTGATACCCAAAAAACTCTAGAACTTTGAATCAATAGCATATATCACCCTAAAAATCTTCTCTATCTCATCAACAAACCCTTGAAAATGCTCCTAAATTAGAGCCTATAAATGTTAGGGGATTCAACCTCATAAATTGGTCAACACGAGTGACATTGGATGAATAAGAAACAAAACCAACATGATATAACATGTGATACTTTAATGCCACCAACTTAATAAGCATATGGATAGACTAATGAAACTTTATATTACAGATATCTCCATAAGGCGGCTAATCATAAGTATCACTAACCTGGAAAGCCTGAGGAGGACTAGTAGGGACTGGCGAGACCCTACATAGAGTAGTAAAATTAGGAGTAGGGACCATAGACTTGGTCTCCACTCCATGAACATGGCAAACTCTCTCCACATTGTCCTTAGGTAGAACATAGGGTCCAGTAGAGTTTCTACGAATGTCAGATCTTAAACATGAGTAAGCTAGGGGTTAGAGAAGTTTCAAGAAAACTAGACTCCATTGCCTGAAATAATACACAAGAAAGAAAAACTTTCCTAAATTCCTTGTAGCCTCCCCCTTATAAGGGTGGCGTGCAAGACACCCATAAAAAATACTGTACTTAACATGATTTTTTGGATACCCAATGACCATGAATCATGCTTTGAATACCAAGCTTGTTATGACCCAAACCAGCGCCTAGTCATGATTGGTCTCTCAAGCCCAGCATGAGCTGGAGACCACCTCCTTAGCCTAACATATAGAAAATAATAAAACAATATAGTTAAAGATAACCAAATAGTAATAACAAGGATAGATAATCAAATATAAATACTATGAATCAAAACTAAAATCCAACCTATATTTGTCCACAAAAGCCTTTAAACACAAAATATCAACTAAGTTAGTACATGCCCTTACCTATGAAGAAAGTATCCAAAAAGAAACATTACGTGAAAAAAAATAAGCGAAATGATGCGGCCTTTAAAAAGATGAAGGCTCACCACGTCATAGCAGATCCACTGGAATACTGAGATACCTAATACTGCAAAAGAGAAACAAAAAACCTATTAGACCCTACATCATGAAATGAAGTAGAATCTAGAGATGGTCAATGGGATAAGCACTGGCATATAACTTAGGGAAAGTAATAAAATAATTACAATGCCATAAACTAATCAAAAACCACATGCACATAATTATATACATGCAATCCTCCATAGCAGTCCACTTGTGCTCTCCGGGTAAGTTTCTAGATCATTTAGGCGAAATCAATCGAACAAACTTTGGTGGAAAAACCTAAAAAGAACTGCAGAAAGTAAAACTTAAAAATACCATATATGGATACAAAACTCAAATTCTAAGCTAAATAATAAGTTAATGAGCACATCCTTGGAAGCCTTTAGACTTCTAGATGGTAAAGTTATTATATTACAAATGCCAAAGCATCTTTGTAACAATGAAACCCTTTCATTTGATAAAATCTACATAGGTGATCTAGCTTACTTATGAATCCGATTAATATGTGATTGGTTGGATTACATTAATTATAGGTTATATATTTAATATTCAAGGTTTTCCAATCAATTTAATAACTATCACTTTCAATATTAATTATTAAGGTTTCTCACAAAGTTCCACAGTAAAAATATTATAACATTTCCATTTTCTTTTCAAGATTTATGTCATATTTTCATTAATTTGCATTCATTGCATATCAGTCTAAGAATAGATAGGTATATTTTGGTGAAGTTTATGGAAGAGGATCAAACTAAGCTAATAGCACAAACAATTTCATAAAATGACAATTAATAGTCGGTAATGACCTTCTATTTTCTTATTTATATAGTAGGTAACAACATTTTTATAGGAAGTCATTTTGCTGGAGACCAGATAGTAATCGTGCGATCAAATACATCAGAAAATTAAATAAAATTAAAGATTAATTTTAAGTCTAGCGAATCAATTAAGGATGGAGGGGGTGCAACGACACCCTAAGACCTAGGTCAAAATAGTGTCTGAGTGTGTCAGAGAACAAATATATGTATATTAATTTTTAGGAGGGTTTGAATGGTTTTGATAGGAATAAAAGAGAATGTGTTCTTTAAACCCGTTTGTTAGCTTAGGTGTTGTAGCCTTGTGTCTTACTTGGAAAAGACTTAAACTTAGAGCATTGAGTTTCTCAGAAGTCTTAGGATTCTGGTAGAAGTACATTTAAAACCACAAAGAAAAGATTTCATCAAAAAGTGGACAATTAAGTACAACAATGATTAATTATGAATAGAATGGTAATTGACAAGGAGGAAATCAAACATAGTTAAACAATGGTCATTGATTATGTCTTACACAATAATGTGTAACAACCTTCATGTTTATTTTTTATGATGGAGCCAACACTTTGGCTGTTATGGGCATCCCAAACAAAAGAAGGCCTGAGACAACTCCTTAGCATTTTATCATAAGCATAGTTAAACTCAGTGCAAAAATATAATTAAATCAGATAAAGTCTTTCAAATTAAATAAAATAGTAATACAAGATTCTGAAAGACATAATTGAAGAACATCCATCAAAGTAGGTTTACAAAGCCTCTAACATAAGAAAACTGTCTAAGCTAGGATAAGGCCCCGCCCATTCCATAAACAGATGATACTACATATCTAAAATAAACCACCTTCCAAAAGATAAAGGGCTCACCAACTTTGAGGTTTTCTATACAATCCTAGTTCTATACAAGACCACGAGAATATTCTTCCAAACTTATATCATAAAATAATGTAGCCTCCTAAGGACGGTCAATACATGAAATGTATTGGCGTGTAGAACTACCAAGAATAATAATAATGATGGTAATAAAAGATTCAGATATGTAAATTATAAAGTGAAAGTCAAACCATCAAGATATGAACAAAGAATTCAACTTGAATTTGCACAATTAGACTTTATTCTAATTTCTCTAGTTCTAAGCTACAAGGCATCGCTGACATTTCTGAAAACACCAGGGCCTATGTAGGTCTGACTGTAACTTATTGGCCAAGCCTCCATTCCAAGTTTGCTACAAGGATTAGAGTTTCTGAATTCTAGTATGACCAAGCATAAAGCAAATATACAATGATTATTTGTATTTCCGGACATGATCAATCTCGATTCAGAAAAACATGATTTTAGGGTATAAGCATTTAAACTCATCCATTCACGTTAACCATATAACTCTCTCTAAGACCATATTTTAACATTTTTAAAATGATAATATTTCTCAAAAATCATTGTATTTCTAAATTGAAATTTCTTGTTTGGTATCATCGTACCAATCCTTGTTAGTCGCATAAGCCATCTCATATGTTCTTTTTATTCTCTATGATGCATTGTCCACCGTATATTAAGTTTAGAGTTAAATAAGAATGATATTCTAAAAATCAATATCATAGTTTAGGCAAAGATATTTATCATTCAAGACTTATATAAAGTTCCATGGTGAAATAATATCTTTTTGAAATAATCACCATGAAATCAAGGGCAACTTGAATATGAGAAATAGCCTTCAAGATCATTTACATAAATAACAAATGATTCGGGAATGTAATACCCCGAGATTTTAACCAATAGTGAAACCATAACTTAAGCTCATGAGAAATAAATTATAGTGTTTTGGTTGTTTGATGATTAAGGGTGATGTGTATTAAGGCCTTAAAGATTTCCTAATGATTGGGTGAATCAAAATATTCCTTATCGTTTGAATTCTTGAGAAGGATTTTGGCATAGCCAAATTCAAATAAGCAGATCTCTCGTTATACTATGAATTATTGATATTATGACCTAACAAAATATAGATAATTGAATTATCTTTCTAAAGATACTAATTTTTCCCATATCCGGTATCAGAACAAACAGTTATGCCCCTTTTACTCCAGTATGTCAGGCTGGGAAACTGAGTGATGACATTCGTGATAAGCTGCCATGAGCTTGATGACCTATCACCAATATCGTCAGACCTGGGTAGATTTCTGACCCTTTTGATGACATTTTGTGATAAGCCATCATGCCCATGATTCCTTATCACCAATGTCGTTAACCTTAGGAAAAAAATCATAATTCTCCCCTTTTGTGATGACATTTCATGATAACTTATCACCGGCTTGACGGCTTGTTATGGATGTCGTCAGCTATTTTTTTTAGCAACTAAGGGACATTTTACAAAGGTATTTTGGTCTTTTCCCATCTATTAAAAGTCTCAATAAATATGAGAAACCCCATTCAAACCCTTATTTCTCTATTTTCTCTTCTAATTCTCTAAAGAGAGTATAACAAGGGTTTTGTCAAGAACTTTAACCTTCAAAAAATCATCCATAAATTATTCAAGATTTCTTCAAGAATTAAGTTCCTCATAGTGTGGGCTTCAAGAAATATGATTACAAGTGTGAATAGAGTCTCAAGCACTAGAGTTCATCCAATTTCAAAGATTAAGGTATTTGGGTTTTGAACAAGAGCAATTTTTTCATTCTTGTGCCCAAAGCTTTGATTTTTATTATGGATTTATATGATTTTGCAAGTGCATTTTTACCCACATTACTTCATCATGAGATAGTGAGAATATAAATTATTCAAGCTTTGTTATACATAATTATTTTACAATTCCCAAGTTATGACTTGATATTTAACATTGTGAATTTCATGTTTCTACCATGAGTTGGTATTTCATGTGCTTTCAAGATATGTGTCAAGATTTAAACATCCTTATGACAAATTGGATTATTGAGTATATTCATTCATGAGGATGGAGTTGTTACAATGAGTCTTGATATTTCCTCAAATTGTTTGATGTTGCCATGACTTAATAAATTAATAAATATTGATATTGAGAAAGATTGATTTGAATTTATTCGAGCTAGGAATACATAAATTGATTATGATTAGATAAATGAGAAAAAGATTTGATTTTGTCTTCATGATAGACCCTTATAATATTTGTGGTGATTTTCCTAACGTGTACTGAGCTTGTGTTTGGGAGAAGTATTTAGCACCGAGTGGAAAATATGGTATTTCCCAAGAAACTATGTGCCATTGTAGAATTGGTATTGATATTTATGGGCCAGAGGCCGAGTATGAGATTATGATCACTAAATTGAGGTTGTACTCCCTGGCAAGAGTACGACTCTCCTACCAATATGGGGTTCTCTCCTTAGGAGGAAAAAACGTTGGAGTCCATGTAGCTCATATGGTTTATGTATGTTATAAGAACCTCCCATGTCCATAAGAGTCGAGTTTCTTGAATTATAGAGTCACTCCGAGTCTTGACTTGTAGAGTTGAGTTTTTTATGATGATTTATGAGGTTTTTATCATATGATTTATTTACAATGAGATCATGAAAAGTATGTTTCAATCTAACTCAAGCCAAGAGAGCCACCATTGTACATATGCATATTTTTATTAAATTGATGATGATATTTACATTTTCACATGCACCACCACATACTCAGTACATTCTAAAGTCCTGACCCATACATCTTTCTATGGGCTACATTTTCTTTAATGTAGCTTCAGGTACTCATCCGCAACTATGTTAGTGATATTCGGGTGCCACTCTTCATATCCTCGGTGGTTAGTCCTCATGGTTCGAGGATCATGTCTGCACTTTGTTATATCATTTTGTTGTTATGGCTTTTAGTACTGTTTTAGTAAGTTAGGGGTTTGTCCTAATGTCTCCTTGATTATAATGTATAGAGGCTTTGTCAGACTAAAGGGTTGGTATGTACAAAATTTAAGTATTTTGGATTGTATAGGCTAGTTTCTTATCTTATTCCAGTATGTTCATGATATGTCATTCTCTTATTTTAGCATGACTATTGTTAAAATGAGTTCTAGAAGTGATAACAGGCTTAGAGGGTTAGTTTGAGGTTGCATGTGGCCTTAAGCATCGTGTGACATCTCGGGATAGGATCTTGGGGCATTATAAGATTGGAATCAGAGCTTAAGGTTTAAAGAGTCCTAGGGAGTTGACAAGCCGCATTATGTAAAGTCTTGATCATTGGTGTGTAGCGCACCATATCTATGAGCAAGAGACTACAAGAAATTTTAGGCAAAGTCATTTCTTTCTTTCTAAAGTTTATCATGCCTACAACTGTCTCTTTATCTGCGATTAACCCGTACTCTCTTATGATAGAAAACACCTCCTCATCGAGCTCGTAGAAACAATGAGCAACCTCAACCCATTGATCCCTTGAACGATCATTTGTCACATGCAGAATTCTGGGCAGCTTTTCAGGTGCAAGTCCAGGCAGTTATGGCCAATACTCAAGCAAAAACCCAGGCTACTGTTCTGCCTCTACAAGAGAATAATTCTGCTACATCTTAGGTTCTTGACTTTATGCAGATGAATCCATCTTAGGTCTATAGGTCAAAGGTAGGTGAAAACCCACAGATATTCTTAGTAGAAGTGAGAAAGATCACCCAGATTATGCATATGACTGAGGATAAGAGAGTTGAGTTAAATCCCTATCGAATGAAAGATATTGCATATGATTGGGTGAAAATATTGAGGGAAAGTAGAGAGGAGGATGCTGCTCCCATGACTTGGAAATTATTCCAGGATGCATTCCTGGATAGATTCTTTTCTCTTCAGATGAGAGAAGCAAGGATAAAGGAATTCATGAATTTGAGACAAGGCTCCATGATTGTTAAGGAGTATTGCCTTAGATTCAATCAGTTGTCCAAATATGCTCCTAGTATGATGGTTGACTCCAGGACCATCATGAGTAAGTTCATGGCTAGTGTGCTGAGTTATGTTGTGAAAAAGTATAGATTTGCTATGCTTAATAGGGAGATGGACCTTTCTCGGTTGATGATACATGCCCAACAAGTTGAAGCTGATAAGGTGAGAGAGAGGGATAGAGTAAGAGGGAATAAAAAAGCTAGATCAGAGAAACATGAATTCAATCAATCCATATTCCATGGAGGGAACCGCCCTTAGTTTTAGAGACATCTGTTTATGCTCACTCCTTTCTCAGTTAGTGCTCTAGCACCTAGAAACAGGGAGGAGCAGGGAATGGGCCTATCCCGTCCAGGTCTCAGGAAAGTGTAAGTAACAAACCTCGACCTCCTTCATGTGCCAAGTGTGGTAGAGATTATTTTTGTGAGTGTTTTATTGATCAGTTAGGCCCCCAAATTAGAGATTTTCTGTATGCAAGATAGGGGAGTTGAGATTCTCGTCCCCAAAGTCAGGGTACTAGTGCCCTCGCTCTCGTAGTCCACCCAGTTTTTCCTCAGGGCACCTCTTTTTTGTATTTTTGGCGGTTCATGTAAAAATTGCTCTTACGCTACACAACCTCACTAGGAGAAGAAAGATTCTCCAGATGTTGTCACTGGTATGCTCCATGTTTTTTATTTTGATGTGTATGTATTGATGGACCCTGATTTGAGTTTTTCTTATATGACACCTCTGGTAGCTGTAACTTTTAAGATAGACCCTGAATGGATTCCTGAGCCCATTTTGGTTTCTACCCTTATAAAAGAATCTGTTATTGCTAAGTGAGTGTGTAAGAAGTGTCCTATTACTATCTTTCATTGGGTCATATATGCTAATTTGATTGAGCTAGATATGGTTGATTTTGAAGTAATTCTGGGTATAGAGTGTCCTAACTCATGCTATACGTCTATAAATTGTCATACCTGAGAGGTAAAGTTTGAGTTTCCTAATGATCCTATTTTTGAGTGGTCCGGGAGTTCTTTAACTCTTAAGAGTCATTTCATATCCTACCTTAAAGCTAGGAAGTTGATTTCCATGTATTGTATCTATCATCTAGTCTGAGTTAAAGACCTCAAGTCCGAGACTCCGACTATTCAGTCAGTTAGCATTGTTAATGAATTTATTGATATTTTCCCAAAATACCTCTAAGGGATCCCACCTGATTTAGAAATAGAATTCAGGATTGATCTTCTTTTCGGCACTCAGCCTATTTCCATCCCTCCATATAATATGGCTCTTGCAGAACTTAAAGAGTTGAAGGAGCAAATCAAAGATCTCTTAGAAAAAGGCTTTATCAAACTCAATGTTTCCCTGTAGGGTGCACCTGTTCTATTTATGCAAAAGAAAAATAGTACATTACATATGTGTATTGACAACTGTACAAGGTAACTATCACGAAAAAATACCCTCTTCCTAGAATTGATGATTTATTTGATCAGCTATAGGGTGCAAGTTATTTCTCAAAGATAGACTTTAAATCTGACAGTCATCAGCTAAAACTGAGAGAATGTGATATTCCAAAGATAACCTTTCGAACCCGCTGGTCATTTTGAGTTTCTTGTTATGTCCTTTAGGTTAACCAATGCTCCAGTGGCCTTCATGGATCTTATGAACTGAGTATTCAAGCAACATCTCGATATGTTTGACATTATATTCATAGACGATATTCTAGTGTATTCTCGAAGAGAGGATGATCATACCAACCACCTAAGAATTGTCTTGCAAACTCTTACAGATTATCAATTATTTACTAAATTTAGCAAGTGTGAATTTTGGTTAAGGTCAGTTGCTTTTATGGGTTATATTTTTTCCGTCGAAGGCATTAGAGTCGATCCCCAAAAGACAGAAGCTGTAAAAAATTAGCCTAGATCTATCTCCCTATATGACATTAGGAGTTTCTTGGGTCTAGCTGGTTACTACCGTCATTTTGTTGAGGACTTCTCTTCTATAGCGTCTCACATGACCTGGTTGACCTAATAAAAGTTAAGTTCCAGTAGACAGATACCTGTGAGAAGAGTTTTTAGGAGTTGAAGACTGGACTCACTTCAGCCACAGTGTTAGCTTTACCCGATGGTACTGATGGTCTTGTGGTGTACTGTGATGCTTCTAGAGTTGGTTTGGATTATGTGTTGATACAGAGGGGTAAAGTTATAGCTTTTTCCTCTAGAAAGTTGAAGCCTCATGAGAAAAATTACCCAACTCATGATCTTGAATTAGAAGCTATAGTTTTTGCTTTGAAAATATGGAGACATTATTTGTATGGTGTTAATGTTGATGCATTTACCAATCACAAAAGCCTGCAGTATGTGCCTACTCAGAAGGAGTTGAACCTTATAGAAATAAGATGGTTAGAGTTGCTAAAAGACTACGATTTGAGTGTAATGTATAACCCAAGCAAGGCCAATGTTGTGACAGATGCTCTTAGCAGGTTGTCAATGGATAGTGTAGCTCATGTAGATAATGATAAGAAAGAATTGGCTTGTGATATGCATTATTTGGCTAGGTTGGGTATTAGATTGCTTGATTCCTCTAAAGGGAGTATGTTAGTTTAAAGTAGTTTTGAGTCCTCTTTGGTCTCGGAGGTAAAGGAGAAGTAGGACAGGGATCCTAGTTTGGTCAGGCTGAAGAAGTCAGTTAAGGACCAGAAGGTAGAGGTTTTCTCCTAAGGGGGAGATAGTGTGTTGATATTGCAGTGTAGATTATGTGTTCTCGATGTTTATGATCTAAGGAAGAAAATTATGGCTCAAACGCATGGTGAACGATATTTTATTCATCTCGATGCTACCAAGATGTACCGCAATTTGCGGGAAATCTATTAGTGGAATGTTATGAAAAAAGACATACCATGATTTGTGGCAAAGTGTTCTACTTGTCAACAAGTTAAGATAGAGCACCAAAGGCCTGGTGGTGTAATGCAAGAGTTTAGCATTCCTACTTGGAGGTGGGAAGAAGTGAATATAGATTTCTCAATTTGTTTGGCTCCTTCTCATTGTTATCATGATTCGATTTGGGTTGTTATAGACCTGTTGACTAAATCAGCTCATTTTTTGCTAGTGCATTCGTCTTATACAACTGAGTATTATGCTAGATTGTATATATGTGAGTTAGTCAGATTTCGTGGAGTTACTTTGGCTATCATCTCTAATAGGGGTACTCAATTTACTTCCTAGTTTTTGAGGGCTTTTTAGAAGGGTCTCGGTACCCAAGTTCGTCTAAGTTCTACTTTCCATCCGTAGATCGATGGTTAGGCTGAGAGGACTATTCAGACTTTGGAGAACATGTTGAGGGCATGTGTACTTGATTTCGAAGGTATTTGGGATAAGCACTTTCCATTGATCGAATTTGCGTATAATAATAGTTTCCATGCTAGTATTCAGATGGCCCGATTCAAAGCTTTGTATGGGAGAAGATATATATTGCCCATAGGTTGGTTTGAAGTAGTAGAAGCAGCTGTGATGGGGCTTGATGCTATGTTGTAGGCTATGGAAAATGTTAAGTTGATTCGAGGAAGATTGAAAACTGCTTAAAGTCGTCAGAAGTCGTATGTGGATGTGAGAAGAAATGATCTTGAGTTTAATGTTAATGATTTGGTGTACTTGAAGGTTTCACCCATTAAAGGGGTGAAGAGATTTGGGAAGAACGGACAACTTAGTCCTCATTATGTTGGTCCATACAGGGTTCTAAGCCGTGTTAGGAAAGTAGCTTATGAGGTGGAGTTACCCGCGGAGTTTTCTAGCATTAATCAGGTATTTCATGTTTCTATACTTAAGAAGTGCATTGGTGATTCTATCGTGGTTGATTCTTCTAAAAGATTAGATATTGGATAGCCTTTCATTCAAGGAGTTTCCGATTGAGATTTTGGATTTTTCGATCCGTAGGCTAATGAACAAAGAATTCTCTTTGGTTAAAGTGCTTTAACGAAGACAATTTGTTGAGAGTTCTACTTGGGAAGCCGAAGCTGATATGCAAGCCAAGTGCCCTTACCTCTTTTCTATGAGTTTGGAGCAAGCAGAAGGTACCATTCTTTCTTAATTCCGCCCTCGTCTTATTAAAGATTCAACTGTGTGTCTACTTTTATCACGAATTTGTGTATTTTGTATAGTATTCGAAGGTATAGAGTGAAGTAAGTCTTTTGAGTGAGTCGTTCCTAGTATACTTATACATCTTCATTTTTCTCTTGTTCTTGGCCTATCTAGCAACATTCGAGGACGAATATTTCCAAGGGGGAGATATTGTAATACCCCAAGATACTAACCAATAGTGCAACCATGACTTAAGCTCATGAGAAATAAATCATAGTGTTTTGGTTATTTTTTTATGAACGGTGATGTGTATTAAGGACTTAAAGATGTCCTAATGATTGGGTGAATCAAAACATTCCTTACCGATTGAATTTTTAAGAAGGATTTTGGCATAGTCAACTTCAAATGAGCATATCTCTTGTTATACTAAAAAATATTGATCTCATTACCTATCAAAAGATATATAATTGAATTATCTTTCCAACAATTCCAATTTCACCCAAATCCGGTATCAGAGCAAAGAGTTATGCCCATTTTATTCCAGCATGTCAGGCTGGGAAACTGAGTGATGACATTCGTGATAAGCTTTCATGAGAGTGATGACCTATCACCAATGTCATCAGCCCTAGGCAGATTTTTGACCCTTGTGATGACATTTTGTGATAAGCCATCATGCTCGTGACTACTTATCACCAATGTCGTCAACCTTTGGCAGAAAATCATAATTCCATCCTTTTGTGATTACATTTTCTGATGACCTATCCCCGACATGATGGCTTGTCATGGATGTCGTCAGCTATTTTTTTCCAGCAACTAAAGGACATTTTTCAAGGGTATTTTGGTCTATTTCCATCTTTTGGAAGCCTCTATAAATATTAAAAACCACATCCAAACCCTAATTTCTCCATTTTCTCTTCCAATTCTCTAAAGAAAGTATAACTAGGGTTTCCTTCTCGGCACTCAGCCTATTTCCATCCTTTCATACCGTATGGATCTCACAAAACTTAAAGAGTTGAAGGAGCAACTCAA
>JAPEIP010000009.1:50984278-51000361 GCA_026120095.1 Capsicum chinense | reverse complement strand
AGCTTGATCTTCAAGGAGATCTAATGTTTTTGAAGCTTGATCTTCAAAGAGATCTAATGTTTTTGAAGGTTCCTAAAGAAATCCTTAGGCTTGCCCTTCATTTTTCTTTACTAGGGTTTAACCCCTTTGGGAAAGAATGTTCTTGTTCCTGAGGAGATGATCTTGATAGGAAACCCTAATCTTGTAGTTAAAGTGTATGAGAGAGCTTTTTGAGATGTTTTAACTAAAGAGAATGGAAGATAATACGTTCCTTGGGGGTTATAAGTCGTGGGACATAAATAAAAAAGACCAAAATACCCTTATGAAATAAATTCCCAGTTGCTAAAAATAATAGCTGACAACACTTGTGACAAGGCATAAAAAATATGGTATGCCGTAAAAAATGTCGTCACACAAAAGCTGGAATTAATGGTTTCTTCCTAATTCTGATGACCTTCTTGGTAGGGCATCGGAAATATGGTAAGCTACCATGAAAGTCCTCACACAGGAGCTGGATTCTGCCTATGGCTGACGACCTTCGTGGTCATGGTAGGGCATCACAAATATGGTAAGCTACCACGAATGTCATCACACAGTAGCTAGATTCTTCCTAAGGCTGACGACCTTCATGGTAGGGCATCACAAATGTGATAAGCTACCACGAATGTCGTCACACTGTTTCCAGCCTGACATGCTGGAGTAAAATAGGAATAACTCTTTGCTCCGATATCGGATTTACGCAAAATTGGTATCGTTGGAAATATAATTCAATTATCTATCTGTTGATAGATTATGATCTCAAAAATTCCAAGTATAATTATAGATATTCTTGATTGAAGTTGACTATACCAATATCCTTCTTAAGTATTCAATCGGTAAGGAAAATGTTTTGATTCGTCTGATAGTTGGGAGTTATTGGAAGCCTTAATATACATCTAACCTACTCATAAAACTAAAAAATAAACATGATGTACTATGAATGAGCTTGGTACATTGCTTAAATATTAGTTTGGATTTTTCGGGGTATTACAATGTCTCCCCTTAGGAAACATTCATCCTCGAATGATGACTACTTGAGAGGGGAGAAAAGATAAAAAGACACATACACTGATCATGCTCAACTAGCATATGATTTAGGACTGAATTGAATTCTAAACTGAATGTAGCCCAACTGAACATGCATATCTGATGCATGACTGATAAGATGAACTCATGAATGGATGATAAGCTATGCACTGATAATTGATACTGATTTTTATACTAGAATTTTGAACATATAACTGAATAAGATTATGGAAAATAGTTACCTCAATCTATGTCTGAATTAGCGGAGAAAAGATGAGGTTACTTGGTTTGCATGTCTACTTCTGTTTCCCAAGTAGCTCCTTCCATGGACTAATTTCGCCAAAGAACCTTGACTAGAGGGACTTCTTTGTTCCTCAGCCTACGAGTCTGATGGTAGAGGATTTTGACTGGAATCTCTTCATAAGAGAGGCTATTCTGAATGTCAATGCTCTGAATAGGTAATACAACTGCTGGGTCACTTATGTACTTCTTGAGCAAAGGGACATGGAAGACTGTATGAACTGAGGCTAGATCTGAAGGCAATTCGAGCTCATAGGATACCTTGCCAAAGCGAATGAGAATCCTGAAGGGACCGATATATCTGGGAATGAGATTTACCTTCTTGCCAAATCTCTTCACTCCCTTCATAGGAGAGATCTTGAGAAAGACATAGTCATCAACCTCGAATTCGAGATCCTTTTTATGAACATCTGCATAAGAATTCTATCATCTCTGAGCAGCCCGAAGTCTTTATCTGATCAACTGAACTTCCTCTAAGGCATCAAATACTAAGTCAGGACCTATTACTGTGGTCTTACTAACTTCGAACCAACCGATAAGAGACCTACATCTCCTACCATAGAGAGCTTCCAATGGAGCCATCTGAATACTGGAGTGATAGCTGTTATTTTATGCAAACTCAATCAAAGGCAAGTGGTCATCCCAGTTTCCCTTGAAATCAATTGCACATGCCCTTAGTATATCTTCTAGAGTCTGAATGGTCCTTTCTGCTTGACCATCTGTCTGAGGATGAACTGCTGTACTGAGATAAACTTGGGTACGAAGACCCTTTTGGAATGCTTTCCAAAATTGAGAGATGAACTGGGTACCTTTGTCTGAGATGATAGATAGTGGAACACTATGTAATCTGACCAACTCCCTAATATAGAGTTGGGCAGAGTAAGATGTACAAACTAGAAGGAAATGAGCTGACTTGGTTATTGTGTCTACAATGACCCAAACTAAATCATGTTGATGACGTGTTCTAGGCAAACCCATCACAAAGTCCATGTTCACTTGTTCCCACTTCTAAGTAGGAATAGTGAACTCTTGCATGGAACCACTAGGTTTCTGATGCTCTATCTTAACCTGGTAACATGTAGAGCACTTAGCCAAAAACTCCACAACGTCCCTCTTCATCCCACTCCACCAATAGATCTCCCATAAATTGTGGTACATCTTAGTGGCCCCTGGATGAATAGAGTATCACACACCATACGCTTCTGCAAGAATTTGCTGCCTTAAGTCATCTACACTGGAAACACACAGATGACCTTGACAACGAAAAACACCATCTCCCTCTTGGGAGAAAACCTCTACTTTCTAACTCTTAACTGACTCTTTTATCTTGACAAGGCTAGGATCCCTGTCTTGCTTCTATTTCACCTTGAAAACTAGAGATGACTCTAAACTACTCTGAATACATACATTACTCTCTGAAGAGTCGACTAAGAGAATGCCTAGTCTGGCAAGATGATGAATCTCCTAAGCTAATTTCTTCTTACTATCCTCAACATGGGAAACACTGCCCATGGATAGTCTACTGAGTGCATCAGCCACTACATTGGCCTTACCAGGATGATAAAGGACACTCATGTCATAATCCTTCAAGAGCTCTAACTACCTTCTCTGATGAAGATTGAGATCTTTCTGGGAAAAGACATACAGAAGGCTCTTATGATCTGTGAAGACGTCTACATGAACACCTTATAGATAATGCCTCCATATCTTTAAGGCAAAGACAACTGCTGCTAACTCAAGGTCATGAGTAGGATAATTCTTCTCATGGGGCTTTAACTATTTGGAGGTGTAGGCTAGGACTCTACCATCCTGCATGAGGACACAACCTAAACCTACTATGGATGCATCCCAATATACTACTAATCCATCGAAACCATTGGGAAGTGATAAAATTGGAGATGAGGTGAGTCGAGTCTTCAACTCCTAAAACCTCTTCTTGCAAGGTTCTGACCACTGAAACTTGACCTTCTTCTGATTCAATATGGACATAGGAGATGCAATAGAATAAAATCCCTTGACAAACCATCGGTAATAACCAGCCAAACCCAAGAAACTCCTAATATCTGATGGAAAGATGGGGCGAGGCCAGTTTCTTACCACTTTAGTTTTCTAAGGATCTACTCTAATGCCATCAACAAAAACAATATTTCCAAAGAATTCTACTTATCTTAGCCAAAATTTGCACTTACTGAACTTGGAGAACAAATAGTGATCCTTGAGAGTCTGAAGAACAATTATGAGATGGTCTGAATGATCACACTCTGTGCGAGAATAGACCAGAATATCATCTATGAAGACTATGACGAATGTGTCTAAGTACTGCTTAAACACCCAGTTCATCAAGTCTATGAAAGCTGCAGGGGCATTGGTAAGACCAAAGGACATGACTAGAAATTCAAAGTGACCATACCGAGTATGAAAAGTTATCTTTGGAATGTCATATTCTCTAATTCTGAGTTGATACTAACGTGATCTAAGGTCTATCTTAGTGAAATAACTGGAACCCTGAAGTTTTTCAAACAAGTCGTCTATCCTACGCAGTGGATACCTGTTCTTGACCATGACTTTGTTGAGTTGACGGTAATCAGTGCACATTCTGAGAGAACCATATTTCTTGCGCACGAATAAGACTGGCGCACCACATGAGGATACACTGGGCCTGATAAATCCCTCATCTAAGAGATTCTTCAGCTGATCTTTCAGTTCTTTGAGTTATGCTGGTGCCATTCTATATGGTGGAATAGAAATAGGCTGAGTATTTGGGAGAAAGTCTATGCCAAATTCTATTTCTCTTTCGGGAGGAATGCCTGGAAGATCTTTGGGAAAGACATCCAAAGATTCATTAACCACTAGGACTTATTTGAGACTGGGAGATTCAGAACTGGAATCCTTAACATGAATGAGATGATACACACACCCCTTAGAAATCATTTTCCTTGCCCAAAGGTAGGAAACAAGCTGACCCCTAAAAGAAGAAGTGCTACCCTTCCACTCTAGGATGGGCTCATTCGAGAACTGAAACTAATCTATCCTATTTCTGCAGTCGACTATGTCATAGCAGGAATGAAGCCAATCCATGCCGAGAATCAGATCAAAATCAGTCATCTCTAACTCAACTAAATATACTGACATTGATTTTTAAAATATCATAATCGGGTAGTTCCTCTATACGCGTCGAGCTATGATGGTTTTACCCACTGGGGTAGAGACTGAAAAGTGCTCTGCTAAAATTTTGGGACTGATTCTAAAATTGCCTGCTATGTATGGAGTGATAAAAGACAAGGACACACCTGGGTCTAGAAATGCATAAACATGAACATAGAAAATCTGTAATGTACCAGTAACGACATCAGGAGAAGTTTCTCGATCCTGTCGGTTCTGAAGAGCATAGATTTTATTTAGGCGTTGTCCACTAGTACCTCTGGAAGTGGCACCCTATTGGTTTGGGTGGCCAAACTAGGTTGTGGAATGATTCTGCTGACCCTGAGGGACTGGCTGAGGACACTCCCTAATCCTGTGGCCTGGCTTACCACAACCAAAATAGACATCACCACCGGCTCTGCAAATACCGTTGTGGTTCTTACTACAACTCTGACAAAGAGGGTTTGTTCGAGCACTGCTAACACTGCCCTAAGATTTAGAGCATGGTACTCTATCTCTGTTGCCGTCCCAGAACTTTCGCACTGGTGCACTAGCGGAGAAAGGGGCTGGAACTGTTGACTAAGGATGAAACTGCGGATGATTTCCTCCTTCTAATTTGGGCTAGGTAAAATTGAAACTGCCTACTCTTACTATCAGCATTGCAAACCTAAACTCATTTACCATGCTATGATTCACCACTGACATAAACTTTCTTATCTTAGCCCTATTGTCTGCAACCACATGAGGGGCATATCTGGATAGCTAAGTAAATCTAAGAAAATACTCTCTAACTATCATATTTCCCTGCCTGAGATTGATGAACTCATGAACTTTATTCTATCTAAACTCTTGGGGAAACAATCTATATAAGAAAGTCATGAAAAATTCTACCCACTCAATAGGACCTGCATCCCCTAACCTTTCTGCTAACTACTGCTTGTACTAAGTGTGAGCGACATCCTGAAATTGGTATGTGGCTAACTCGGCACTCTGAGAAGAAGTAACTCCCATGATATCAATGACCTTTTGGACTTGGTCAATGAATTCATGAGGATCCTCGTCTGGATTAGACCCAAAAAAGGATGAAGGGTTCATTTGGGTGAAGTCCTGAGTCCTAGTTGCTACTGAATTAGTCACTGGGTTGGCCAGAATGACTGCTAGTCATTCATTTTGGGCAGCTATAGACTAAGTAAGAAAGGTAAATTCAGTCCTAAACTCTGCATGAGAAATATGTTTTTCCAAAGGATTTCGGGCTGAGGAGCTGGCTGATTTCTTCTCTTTAGAGGCATGTTTCTGAAATAAGAAAAAAGAAGATTAGATTGAGAGACTGACTTGAAATTATGTTTACTAAAGCAACATGAATACTGCAGAAAGGGAACTATTATTAAAACATCTCATACCCTCCTATACATAAATGCGGCATGCAGCAACACACATGTACAAGACTCTACTAGATATGACTTTCAGACATCCTAGGACTCTATTGAACCTTAGGCTCTGATACCAAGTTTGTAACGCCCTGATTTTCTGAACCGAAATGCTACATAGTTCTTATAACCCCGAGGGACCACAAGCTAACCCATGACTGATATCTGTACCTGTATACTGCAATTCATGACAAAATAATGTGGAAAACATGCACAATAGGCCATAAGGTTCAACTGAAATAATGTAACATCCATATGGGAGAAAAATACCCAAAACAACTAAAAACTAAATCAAATCTAAACATAAGTTTGAATATTGAATCTGAAAGCCTCTAAGTACTATTTGAATAAGGACTTAAAGGAACTTGTCTCCCACTAACTCCGTAAAATAATAACTGGCTAAAATAATAATGAATAAATCAAATCATATTGTTTTCAAATGAAGAGGACTCACTGAATCTCTGTGACTGGAAATGCTACTGCTACTGCTGGTATGGAGCTCATGTCTATTAACCTATATTATAACATGAAAAGAAAGCACCATAGCATAAATGCTCAGTACGAAGCGATGTACTGAGTATACAAGTAAAGTAGGCTAAATATAAATAGGGTTTCCATGCATGAACAACACTAACTGACTAACTGATATGAATGTAAGAATGCAAAATTACATATATAATAACTAAGATCGTGAGTACGTAATGGCTATATCTGTACATGGATTGAATCGTAGTTCAGATAACATGGATGATTGTATCTGACAGCCCTGAATCTTGTTGAACTCTCTAAGTTCCATGCTATAATTGAATTTGACAGTATCTAATATTTCTGGTATACTGATATCTAAAGAGCTATCTGAATTCTTTTACTGAGACTGATAATAAAAATATGGGAGGTAGTTGTTTAACCGACATGCCCCATGTATACCATTACAGCTAAACTGGGGTCCAATCTCTGCCCCGACTGGAAGGGTGTCAATACCGTGCCACTGGTAAGGACAGTCTTGAGTGACCTTTGTCCTTTAGTTAATCAAAGTGAGAATGGTGGGATCTTAAACTGACAGGTTAAGCAACCTCATCAACCCTAATCTGACAGGCTAAGATGTCTCAACCTATGCTGGCTACGTAGTTTTGGAACACAAAGATGAATGCTAAGGATCACACCCTAAAATTGGTAGGTGAGTCCCCATCCTTGGGTTCACGCGGTGCTAGCTTCTACTCCTATCTAAAGAGAGAAAACATGATTCAACTGACTATATATGAATAAATTAACTGACTTCTATTGACGGATGGAGTAGTACTATTATCTGAGAGTTAACTAAGATCATGAGATTTTTGAGGTTTCCTGAGTCACATGACTGACTGAGTTTCATCAATGTGTACATGCTTATATCACCTCAAAAATTTACAAAATATCATTTAAAAGTACGGTTCTTGAACTCCATGAATGAATTGAATCCATAGATGAACACTACGCATACCTTAAAGATTGATCTTGAAAGGGATCTAATGTTTCTGAAGGTTCCTGAAGAAATCCTTATGCTTGCCCTTGATTTTTCTTGACTAGGGTTTAACCCCTTTGGGAAAGAATGTTCTTGTTCTTGAGGAGATGATCTTAAGAGAAAACCCTAATTTTGTTGTTGAAAGTGTATGAGAGAGATTTTTGAGATATTTTAACAAAAGATAATGGAAGATAATACATTCTTTGAGGGTTATAAGTCATAGGAAGTGAAGGGAAAAGACCAAAATACCCGTATGAATTACATTCCCAGTTGCTGAAAATAATAGCTGATGACATTTGTGACAAGGCATCAAAAATGTGGTAAGCCATCAAAAATGTCGTCACACAGAATTGGGAATTGATGGTTTCTTCCTAAGTCTGATGACCTTCGTGGTAGGGCATCACAAATATGGTAAGCTACCATGAAGGTCGTCACATAGGAGCTGGATTCTGCCTAAGGCTGACAATCTTTATGGTAGAACGTCACAAATATGGTAAGCTACCACGAATGTCATCACACAAGAGCTAGTTTCTGCCTAAGGCTGATGACCTTCATGGTAGGGCATCACAAATGTGGTAAGCTACCACGAATGTGATCACACAGCAGCTGGATTCTTCCTAAGGCTGACGACCTTCGTGGTAGGGCATCACAAATGTGGTAAGCTACCATGAATGTCATCACACAGGTTTCATCCTGACATGCTGGAGTAAAATAAGAATAACTCTTTTCTCCAATATCGGATTTTGGAGAAATTGGTATCGTTGGAAATACAATTTAATTATATATATTTTGATAGGTCATGAGCTCAAAAATTCCAAATATAGTGAGAGATATGCTTAATCGATAAGGAATGTTTTGATTTGTCTGATAGGTGGGAGTTATTTGAAGCCTTAATATACATATAACCTACTCATAAAACTATAAAATTACCATGATGTACTATGCATGAGCTTGGTACATGGCTCTAATATTGTTTTGGATTTTTCGGGGTATTACAGATTTATGATACCATTTTATTTGTATGGCTTTCAGTACTGTTTAAGTTAGTTGGGGGTTTGTCCCAATGTCTCCTTGATTATGATCTCTAGAGGCTTTGTTAGACTAAAGGGTTGGTATGTACAGAATTTCAGTATTTTGGATTGTACGGTCTAGTTTCTTATCTTATTCTAGTATGTTCATGATATGCCATTCTCTCTTATTTTAGCATGACTATTGTCAAAATAAGTTCTAGAAGTGATGACAAGCTTAGAGGGTTATCTTGAGGCAGCGTGTGGCCTTAAGCATCATGTGACGTCTCGGGATGGGATCTTGGGGCGTTACAAGGATATAGAAAAAAATTTATAAACCCAACCTTTTCAGTTATAATAAAATAATCCGCATCTGTAGATAAGTTCACAGTGTTGGACATAAATGGAGAAATTGGGACATGTTCTTGAAAATAGATTGAAACAGTAGTTTCTACATAATTAAGAGTTTAGAAGAATGACAGTCTTAAATCCTATAGAATTTAGGTCGCTCTAAATACTTTTTTTAAGGAAAATATAAAATAAAATCTTAAACTCTTTTCTTTGGAGCTTGAACCATAATTGATTCTCCTCTTAGTATTTTTGGGAATATTAGAAGGTGTTATAGTTGATAAAAATTGTATTTAGGGACTTGGGAGCATTTTTGATGAATGGGAACCTGTTAGTAGTGTGAAAAGACCCAAAAACCCTCAAATTAATGCATAAAACAATGTCCCATCATTGAAACAAGGTGGTTTACGGCATACGCCTAAATATATGGCCCACCCTGTGTGATGCGAGGCCATCATAAGGTAGCCCCTTGCGGTCCATGGACAATATAGGGGTGAGGCAGTAGCCCCTCGCAATAGGCCTTGCGATTTAGGGCCAATGAGTGGCTCCCTTGTGTGATGCACAACCACTTTATTTCCTTTAAACCTTTCCCATCCCAATGTATTTCAGACCTATTAAATATCTAATCTATCTTAAGCTTATGTCGGCTAGTTTCTAGCTCTAATTAGACATCCAAATACCTAGGGCATTACTTTATTTTTAGATTTTTTGTATTTTTGAATGTCTTGCTTTTTTTCCATTATTGTTTTTATCATTTAAGAGTTTCAAAGATGGTTGGCATGTTCCCCAAAGAATTCAAGAATAATTTATGTGAGGTTGAGTCTTTGAGTAGCGTTGAAAGTGACATGTTCTACTTCAGTCAACATTTTGTAATTCAAATTTCAAATGGTGTTTCTATCAGTTCTATGAGATCAAGAATTTGTTTTTTGGTTAGTAGCATGGTTTGTTCGGGTTTCGGAATTATATTTTATGTTTTGAATATTTAGACGAGAAAATAATTTATTTAGTCTAAAGAAGCTCTCGAGGTGTCACAAGTTGATTATGGTCACTTTTGGAAAATGTTATGATTTTGTTGAGTCCTCAATATTGAAATTAGCCTAGTATAACTATTGGATTATATAGTGGACAAGATTGGGTTACTCATTATGATTGGGGGCCCAATCTGTCATGACCCGAACCAGCCCCTACTCAAGACGGGTATCTCAATACCATTGTGAGTCGGCGACCACCCCTTAGCCTAACATCCAGAACACAATAGAAAAAAACTGCAGAAGCCAACTGAATAGTAATAAGAAGGATAAATAATCAAATGTAAAATCTATGAATCAAAACCAACATCTAACTCATAGTTTTCCACAAAAAGCCTCTAAAACCAGAAATGCCAAATAGGTCGGGACATGCCCCTGAGCATGACCAAAAGAATCCAAAATAATATACTAAGAAGTAAATAAAATAGATGTAATTATTGGGCCTTCAAAATGAAGGCTCAGGGCCTTCTAATATATGAAGGATCACCACTTCACAATAACTCAACAAATGTACCTAACCGCCTAATGATGCATAAGAGTAACAAAACACCCTTTAGACCCTATATAATTAAACAATGTAGTCTCTAGGGATGGTAAGTGGTATAAGCATTGGTATGTAACTCAAGAAAAGTTATAAAAGAAATGCCAATGCCAAAAATTAGTCAAAACAACATGCACAACAATTATATTACTTATACAAAGGAAGCTGGGATAGTAAAAAGGGTTATGAATATGAGAGTTTAAACTATTAACCTGAATTGTGTAGCTTGATCCGTCCTAAAGGCACCCAGGCAATATAGGTTCAGCTTCCTCTGCTGAAAGGGCCCAATGTATGTTAGCTGCACAAACTAAGGAATCCGAAGAAAGGACAAAAGACACCAAGGCTCTAGCCATTTAAAAATATAATGTGTGAATCAAGAACACGCTTATATATACCACCACGCCAGCAAATGTGGTTTCTAGTGTTAGTCCCCCTGGGACTACACCTTCGCGATGAGATACATAATTTCCTTTAAGCTCAATTTAAAACAATTTGCACATAAATCCAACCACTAACCTAGGAGTCTTATATTAATGCATTTAATACTTGATATCATCATACTAATTATGCTTACAAGCTCATATAATCATGCCAAACCAAGCCATGTATCTTTTGATACCTAAGTTCAAATTTAAAATCCAAAGCATGGCCACATTGGGCCATTCAAATATGTTTTAACAAATTATCCATTAATGTAATTCAATGAGTTCACAACTAAGTTGAATTATGCAATTATCCATGTTAAAAAATTAAATTTACAAAGTAGGTTGGGGTTAATGCCATTGCTTAGCCAAAAAGTCATCAATTTGGGGAAACCCATGTTCCCCGTTTGAATTCCCATATCTATGCACCTATTCAGTCTAAAACCTTAAATTTAAAACATAAATTATCAAATTAAATCATGGGAAATGTAGTTCAAGTAATACTAATCAAAATCCCTTAACCCAATTTCAAATACATAATTCAAAAAACATGGATAATGATTAAATAAGTTCCACAATGTAAAATAAAGGTTAGGGAATGAGACATATGCCTTGAATACACAAGGAATTAAATAAAATTTGAAGTTTGGAGCCTGAATGATGAATTGACAGAAAAAAAAACTTGAATGTTATTGGATTTTTAGTTTGAGAGAGAAAGAGAATGATTTGTTCTTTCAAAATTGAAGGGAATACAATTATTTTAAGTGATAACATTTCACAAGGGTGTAAAAAGACCAAAATCCCCTCAATCAAATTAAATAAAAAAATGTATCAAAATTAAAATTTCAGCATGTCACACTGTCATTATAGAGGCTAGCCTCCATGCCACACCAATATCGCAGCGGCTAACCTTCGTGGCACTCAAATATCATGGATCGTCACTGCCTCGAGGTCCCAAAATGACCCTAATACCCTTCCAAAAATTCAAAAGCATTCCCATATTATCCTTTTAACATCTCTTGATATAATTCTAGTCAAAATTAACATTAAACACGTGGGAGAGTAAAAACTAAAATATTCAAAGTTTTATGGGGTCTTACATTTTCCCCCCTTAGGATCATTTTTTACAAAATGATGAGATAGGGAAATTTTAGCACGAAAACAGAAAGAACACACCTAAATAAAATAACTAACTCGAAAAGGGAAAAAATTCATACCGCAAGGTCTTTTGTCCAACACGGGGAACAAGAATGGGTACTTGGCTTTCATAGCTTCCTCGACTTTCCAATTATATTCTTCCAGCTTTTGGTTTCTCCAATAAATCTACACCAAAGCTACATCGTTAGTCCTCGATCTACGAAGTTGTCTATCTAATATTTCAACCGATACCTCCTCATAAGACAGAATCCATAACACCAATATCCTTAACTAGCAGAATAAAAGAAGGGTCACCCACAAACCTTTCTAGCATAGACACATGGAAAATAAGGTGAATAGAACAAAAACTCATAGGCAATTCCAACTCATAAGTGTAATACCCCATAGTTTTCCTATCTCAGTTTAGCTGCTAGTATGTCAAGTGTTAACTTTTTAAAAAGGAATAGCATTTGATACGACTAGAATTTTACAGTTCTAAACCCACCAATGATTAGATAAGTGAATCAACTTTCCGACATTACCAATTTTGCCTTGATTCGATAATCAGTTGAGAAGTTATGGAGATTTTAGTTAAAACAGTAGAGCAACATGATAAGCACCATATTGCGGTAAGGTACATAATTGCAATTTTCCAATTTCCAGTAAAACACCATGATTAGCCCACATCATGGTGAATCTCCAGTTCCTGTTCGTCCCTTTTCAGTAGCTAATCATAATTTTCCCATATCGCGCCATAAATCCCAAAGAGACAGACACCGCTTCACAGAGGAGTGCAAAATTGCACTCTTCCTTTTTCAGCGATGCAACCCGATTGCGACATGCCACTCCATAGCCCAAAATGACAATTATCCCTTTTTTCAGTGAGCCATCATGATAGTACCGCATCGCAATGGTGTGCCAAATCAAGATTTTCTAGTTCTAAACTAATTTTTACCAAGGATAATCTAGTCATTTTTCAAAACCCCAAATCGTGTAAAACACAGAATCTAGCCTATTCAAAGAATATTATGCATGTTTTTCAATTAATTTCTCTCCAAGAAACCATAGAACATCAAATTTAGATCCTCAAGAACTCAAAATTCCACCATTATTTTTCGAAGATAACCCAAAATTCTAGATTCCCAATTTAAGATATTCAAGAATAAATCTACAAGAGCACAAATAGGAACTCAAAGTTCAAGTTTCTTCATCTAGTCATCAAGTAAGGTATGTGGGGTTTTTCCACAAGGATAATCCTTTCATCCTTGTGCCCAAAATTAGTTTTGAAGTTAATTTCATATGATTTCCAAATTAGGGTTCATATCCAAATATTACTATTTGAAGATTATGAGATTTCAAGTGATTTAGATATTGAATTAAATGTTTATTTCCGTATTTTCATATGTATGGTGTTAATTCCTAGATTTAGAATTGAATTATCAATATTTTCATTATCAAGCATTGAACTTATGATGATTTGACATGAATTTGATGCATGAGTTATTAAGCCCTAGTTGAATATTGATATTTCAAGAATGATTGTGCTTTAAGCACCCTATGAATTATTTATTTTTAGATTTTTAATAAAGATTTTATCTTTTGGTCCTCAGCTAAGATATGGAATCCACTTTATTGTTTCATCAGTACAGTTTACAAAAAAAAATTAGTCTTAATTAATGCTTTAAATAGATATATGCATAGTTAGTTTTTATTATAAACCTTTATGCTACTTTTTAAAGTCGATTTCCAATTGAATGAGCATATAAAGAGTAGTATTTATCATTGAGTTAGGTAGGTTCTTACACCCCCGAACTGCGAGCCAACGTAGGTTTAGATTATTAGATTATTCCAATTTCTATATGGATGACAAATACAGATATGATCACTCAGATTAGGTTATACTCCTTGGCAAGAGTATGCCACCTCTCCCCAACTTAAGGTTTTCCCATAAGGTAACTAGACGTTGGACAATAGGATAACTCACATATTGTATGTTGGTTAGAAGAACCTTCCTAAATCCTACAGACTAAAGATTTTAGAACAGAATAATCTGAACAGAAAATATTTTAGAAACTAAGTGCAAAAGCTCACAACTTTATTCAAACATTGTTGTACAAAAGACATTATCTATGAGATTTCAAATATTAGATTACAGATATAAAAATGAGTCTTTTCTACACTTAGACAACATGATTTAAAGATAGAATGCAAGTAAAACTTTTATAACCAAGTATTATGACTCACTAAATTTACAAAACATGCTTTATTACTCATGATTTTGATTTTTAGCTTGCAGTTATTCCAGCCAATGTGAGTCATTTATACTTAGCATGCATTATTTTACAAGTTTATTTGAAAATGACATATTATTTTACTTTTGCATTCAACCCCATATGCTCAGTGCATTCCTAAAGTATTGGTCCACATATGTCTATGTACTAAATTATTTAATAATGTAGGTACCAGTTCAGTTGTCGTCCATATATCATGATTAGATAGTTGTAGCTTTCAGCCAATAGATGATAAATCCTCCTACTTTGGGGACTTCAGTTAGATGTTATTTATGTACTTTACTTTCTTACTCATATGTATTGATTAATGGTAGTTGGTGTCATGTCCCAGCTACCTATAGTTACTATAGTAGAGGCTTCATATATGTCAGTCAGAGTCAGTATGTAATTTTAGTTTTGCTCATCAGTTTTATCAGAATATAAAATTGTATCAGTATGGTATTTTTCTTAGATTTTGTTATAATTATATCTCCATATAGTAAAGGTAGTCATTTTATACATATTTAAATCAATTACTTAATAATATGCCAGAATATGGGTTAGATTGGGACCATTTATGGTCCTAAGCACCTTGTGATGACTAGGAGATAGTCTAGGTTCATTATAAAATTAGCACCAGAGCATAGATTTCAAGTGTCCTAGGGTGTCTGTGAAGCCATGTCTAGTATATTCTTACGGAACGATATAGAGGCGTCTGTACTTTTCTTTGAGAGGCTACGTGTAATTTAAGAAAAGTTTCCTTTATTTCATACTCTAGGTCATGTTGTAATGTAGTTCTCTGAAAAACTTCTATTGATTCATGCTTAACTCCATAATTCCCTATCTGTGAACTATTCTTAGGATAACATAATTAGCAAGTTCCAATTCCTTCCAAGATAATACCCTCAGAGTTACTGTTAGAAATTTCAAAAGTCACATAAGGGGCTGGAGAGGAGCACCCTATTGTGTTAAGATCCTTAAGTTAAAATCTTGTGTCCTCATCCCTATGATTTTTTCATTTAAAACAGAGTAAGATATATATTCAGATTCTTCGTTAACCCTTCAATCCAGATAGTACTCATGAGAGAAGATAGTGTGAACCTAGATTGTTAAATAAAGTTTGCATTCAAGGAATATTGCAACCTAGAGTGTTAAGATTTATAAGTAGTATATCTTGCTAATAGTTGGGAGTATGGGAATAGAAGTGTAGCGACACAAAAGATAGGTATGGAGATTGATTGAAAGTATATTGTAAGATCCCACAAAGTCCTAGTCATTTCACTCGTATAGAGAATGCCAAAAGAGGTCCCAGAATTAGAAAATTTTAGCTAAGTGTTGGCACTTAGTCACATTTTTGGTGTCAATATTTAAATGTCATCATTTATTATCTTTTCAGCCATAGATTTTTAATTTTAAAATTGATTTATGATCAGGGATGTCAATAGGTCATATTGGGTGAGTTTCAAATTTTTCAGAAATCGTTAGAGGCATGTTTGAATGTCTAAAATAATACATTGACATGATCCTGCCACGATGCATTAGTAATCGCATTGATAGAATTAACCCAACGCATCGACAATTGCGTTGACACCAATGATGCATCCTATTGGGTATTGCATCACTAGGCAGTTTTTTTGTATAAAATTTTGACTTTCCAAGGGAATTTAGGTCCTTTTCCCTTAACCTAATTTAGATAAAACACAAAATTAAGGATCCTGAGGGGAAAAATATACTCATTAATCTCACAAAATACTGTCAAGAACAGGCCCTAGTTTCTACATGTCAAGATTAAGTTCAAAGAAATCTCCAACAATCTTTAAGAAATCAATAATCAAGGTATGTTAGGTGTTCATACTTGTGTTTCCCTCCACCCTTGGAGTTCAAGAACCCTTTTTAAAACATGAATTATGATTCCCA
>JAPEIP010000009.1:50914260-50972051 GCA_026120095.1 Capsicum chinense | reverse complement strand
TACACCTCTCTTTGTTATACTCTTTTTTATGAAAGAAACTTACTGATTTACATCAACTCTTATGTGTGCACAGATTCAGTTAGGTTTCTCTTTGCAAATATAGAATGTGCTTCTAATCAAAAGAGGATGATGTCATATAGAAGCATTAATTTTCTATCACAACAAAAACTGGGGCTCTTGCTGTGACGGGAACCCTAAGCCTACCAAGGCATGAGATGATCCCTTAACCTTACTTCATAAGCATACTAATATAAAGAATATGTGGAAACCAACCCATAAAATAAAAGATTTAATAGACCATAAAAATGAAATTCGTGATTCAAAACAAAATTCAAAAGAACAACAACCCAATACTGTCTATAAATCCTATATCCTTAAACATCTACTAAGATAGGACATGACCCCGATTATGCAAAAAGAAAAAATATAAAAAGAATATGAATGATAAAGTGACTGAAAAGTAACAAGGCGTTATGGATGATGGATGGCTTACAACTTCTCACCAACTATCCAATAGGGTAACAAATAACCTAACGCTGCACATGGCAACAAGAAAATTCCTCCTAACCTACATCATGAAATAATGTAGCATCTGGGGGTGGTTAGTACAATGAGTACTAGCATGCAACCTAAGGAAAGTGATAAATATATATTTAAAAAAAAGTAGTCATAAAAAACATATCCAAAAACCAAAATGATAATGAAATAAATGGGTAGGGCATCAGGAATATGCAGACACGACCCTCAAAAAGAATTATTTCGAAGTATGTAGCCAAGAGATATATGGGTCTAAGTTTTTACAATGGAGGAGCCCTAATACATAGTGGCTGCATGGACAAAGGATTAGGCTAAAGTCACCAATAGATAATTTCCACTACCCAGGCTACCTCCTAGCCGCGACAACGGTGCTTATGGTCACAAGTGACCACAAGCTAACCCATGCGTTGGTACCTGCTGTGAGCACTGAATAAAGTAATAATCATATACGTGTGAGAAAGATAAACTATTGAAGAAATACAAATCTGAATACTGAAAATGTGGTTCAACAACAAGTCTGAAACATATGTTGAAATACTAAAATGTAACTGTCAACTCAAAACAAGTGATAATACTTAGAAGACTGATAAACTGGATAAATATCTAACTGACTGTCTGGTTGTCTAAAAATCCTCAAACTGGCTAAGGAATTGATGGTACAAGCCCTCAACTAACTTCGACTAGCTAAAAAGACAGACTTACTAAAATAACTGAAATAATTAATCCTACATTTGATGGATGAGGACTCGCTACTACTATTGCTGGGTATGCTACATTATCTAAGCGTGGTCAAGAAATTTAGCGTCCAAACCTATGATATAAGACATCATAGAACAAAAAAGTGTATGCGGTCAATACTTTGAATGATCTGGTATATGAAATGAGGTTTGGCTAAAATGTATGGTCTATGTGCACATGAGATAAGGACTAACTAAGCACATGAAATAATCGAGCATGAATGTATAAAAACTGCAATATCTAATAATGCAAGCCCAAGCATATACATGGTTGTGAAATAATCTATAAACTGAAGGACTGAAATCTATATAACTGAATAACTATAAATCAATATGCTTTGGTCAAGCAAACCTGAAATGAATATACATTAATTACTGTACTGAGACTCTGAGAGGTATCATCTAACTGACATGCCCCATCTGAGCTAATCGAGGTCAAACCTATAACCCCAATTGGTAGGTTATCAGTTTAGTGCCATAGGTACTAACACTGGCTGTGTGGATCGACTAAACTGGTTTTCCCGACGGAGTAATGAGTCACCCTCAACTGGCAGGTGCTCTAATGAGATATGTGTCACCCTCAACTGGCAGGTAAACACTTTGTCAACCCTCTACTGGCAGGTAGACATCTCTAATCTATGATGGCTATGTAGTTCGGGAACTCAGGGATTGCTACAAAGGGTCACACCCTCTACAGGCAGGTGAGCCTCCATCCCTAGGAACACTCAGTGATAAATCCTATTCCCAACTGAATCACGCTGGAATTGAAGCTGGACTGAGTTTAATAAAACATGATTTCATGACTGATTGTGCTCATTATGATCATAATAACTAAATAAATAGGAATAATCATGGTTTAAATAAATTATTCTTGAAAATCTAAAAATCATGTATACGTAGGTATCGGGTGTTCATAACAAACCAGCATTGAATGATCATAAAATATGATATTTAAACTTAAGACTGTAGAATGAATCATGGTTGAACTCAAGATATGAACATTTCGTCAAACATGTGGAAATCATGAACTTGCACATGGGGATATTCTAAACATGAACAATCAAAAAATCATGAAATTTACTTGAATAAGACATGGGAAACTAAGACTCATAACATTAGGAAATCAAATCTGCATGGGATCATACATGGGCTAAATCTAATTTAAATCACCATGAATACATGAAATTCAATCTTTCTTGAACATAATAAACTTCATAATAGAGGAAAAACTCATACTTTACTAAAAAAATAAGAGATTTTTTGCTCAATGGGTTAAAGGTAACCATTGATGAACTCCCACATACCTTACACTTTAAACTTGAAGGATAAAAACTAATCTTGATGCTTTCTTGAAGGTTCATAAACTTGGTAAACTTGAATTCTTAATTTCTTAGGGATGACAAAATTGAATTTATGTTCATGGTGAAAGGGAATGGTTTTCTTGGGAAGATAATTAGATAAGGAGGGAAAAATTATGCTCTAACTGATGCCCAAGTTGTGTTATGAATGATTGGGTTGAGGGGGAAAAGACCCAATTGCCCCTCTGATATTTAAATTCATAACAAGATGTAATAAACGTACCGCGATGCGGTCTTATTGCGGTAGTGCATTTATCTCAATGCAAGGCGGCTTGCATGACAATAGGAATAACACCGTGATATGGGATTATCGTGATAACCCACTGGTTTTGTGATCGAAACATGACCCAAACATCATCCAAAAAATTCAAAACTGATCCTTACAGACCTGAACATGAATTAACTCAAAAACCAATATCTCAGGGTTGGGAAGACCAAGTTAAAATTATTCCAAGTTTAGAAGACTTAAAAATTACTAAGTCCACAACACTTGGTGAAATTTTCAGGCCTTAAGCCCTTATGCATACAACTACAAGTTGAGCTTAGCTAAGAATAGTACAGGGTATTACAATATCTCGCCCTTAGGAACATTCATCCTCGAATGGGACTGGATAGACTAAGAGTACTAAACTAAGGTAACTGAGACACATATTGAACATGTATGACTGGAAATATTGTTACATAACTTACTCTGAAATATGATACATGAGCTGAACTAATTTTGTGAATGCATGAAAAGATATAAGATTGATTATATAGATGGAATTGAGAATGGAAAAGAATGAATCTAAGGAAAATTGTTATCTCAAGATAACCTTGAGTTTGCAGATAAAAGATGAGGCTACTTGGTACGCATATCTTCTTTTGCTTCCTAAGTTGCCCCCTCAAAGAACTGATTCTGCCATAGAACTTTAACAAAGGAAACTTCTTTGTTTCTTTGTTTACAAATCTGATAATTAATGATCTCAATTAGGACTTTATCATAGGAAAGACCATCCTAAACATCAGTGCTTTCTAAAGGAACAATAATATTCGTATCACCAATATATTTCTTTAATAGTGAAACATGAAACACCGAATGCACAGAAGCCAAATTTGCAGGAAACTCTAGCCAATAAGGTACCTTACCAAAACAACTTAAAATTCTATAAGGGCCAACATAGCAGGGACTAAGCTTTCCGTTCTGGCCCAATCTCTTCACTCCCTTCATGGGCGAGACTTTGAAATAGACTAAGTTACCAACATCAAACTCAAGATCTCTCCTCCTTACATTTGCATAACATTTCTAACGGCTTTGGGATGTCTTCAGTCTCTTCCTAATAAATAAAACTTTGTCCATTGCGTTGAACACTAAATCTGGTCCCATCAAACATCTTTACCTGCCTCAAAACAACAAATAAAAAGATCTATATCTCCTCCTACAGAGAGTCTCAAATATAGCCATTTGAATACAAGAGTGATAACTATTATTGTAGGAAAACTCAATCAACGGTAAATGGTCATCCTAACTATCTTTAAAATTAATAACACATGCTCTCAATATGTTTTCTGAGGATTGAATGGTCCTTTCTTCTTGACCATCTATCTGAGGATGAAAATCTATATTGAGATGGACTTGGGTACCAAGACCCTTCTAAAAAGCCTTCCAAAAGTGAAAGGCAAGCTGAGTACCTCTATCTAAAATGATAGATAAATGAACTCCATATAATTTAACCAACTTTCTAATATAAAGCCTCACATAATTTTCAGCTTAATACAAAGTATGAACTGGCAATAAATAAACTAATTTAGTCATTCTATCCACAATAACACATATTGAATCATGTTGAGAACGTGTACGAGGCAAATCTATCACAAAATCCATGTTCACCATTTCCCACTTCTATGTGGGGATATTGAACTCCTACAATTAACCGCTACTAGGCCTCTGGTGCTCAATTTTAACTTTTTGATAGTTTGAACACTTATCTACAATTTTTGTAATGTCATTCTTCATACCATTCCACTAATAGATTTTTCGGAAGTCAAGGTATATCTTATGTCTCCTGCATGAATAAAATATCATGCACCATGCACTTCTACCAAATTCTTCTTCCTTAAACCATAAACACGTGGAACACATCATCGGCCTGGACAAAAAAGCACACCATCTTCCCCTTGGGAGGAAACCTCTACTCTCTAATCTCTAACTATTTTCTTTAACCTAATCAAACTGGGATCCTATCTTGCTTTTCTTTTACTTTGGCAACCAGTGAAGATTCTGAACTATTCTGAACCCATATACTACATTTGACTGAATCAACTAACTGAATGCCTAACCTAGACAAATGATGAACCTCCCTAACTAACTTCTTCTTATCTTCCTCAACATGAGCAACACTACCCATAGATAATAGATTAAGGGCTTCTGCCACTACATTAGTTTTTCCTTAATGATACAACACGGTCATATCATATCTTTTAACAACTCTATCCACCTTCTTTATCAAAGATTTAAATCTTTTTTTAAGAATACATACTACAAAATTTTGTGATCCTTGAAAACATCAACATACACTCCGTAAAGATTATGCCTCTAAATTTCTAAGGAAAAAAATAGCTGCCAACTTAAGATCATAGGTAGGATAATTTTTTTCATGGGGTTTAAGCTGTATAAAGGCATAGGCTAGGACCTTACCTCTCTTCATCAATACATAACCAAGACCAACTCTGGAAGTATCATAGTAAACTACAAACCTATTTGAACCATCTAGCAAAGTCTATGGGATGAAGTGAGTTAAGTCTTCAACTTCTAAAGACTCTTGTTGTAAGAATCTGACCACTAAAATTTGACTTTCTTCCTAGTCAATAGAGACATGGGGGATGAAATAGAAGAAAACCCTTCAACAAAACGTCTGTAATAGTTGACCAAACCTAAGAAACTCCTGATATCTAATAGAGAAATAGGTCTGAGCTAGTTTTTCACTGCTTTGATTTCTTGAGGGTTAACTCAAATACCATCACTGAAAATACGTACAAGAAAATCTACTGATATTAGCCTAAACCTAAGCTTACTAAACTTGGTGAACAAATGATGAGCTCTAAGTATCTATATTACAATTCTCATATGGTCTGTATGATCCTTTTTATTATGGGAATAAACAACAATATCATCAATGAAGACTTTGATAAACATATCTAAGCGCTGCTTGAATACTCTGTTCATCAAGTCAATGAAAGCTGCAAAGACATTTGTTAGTCCAAAAGACATAAATAGGAATTTGGAGTGACCATATCGAGTTTTAAAAGTTATTTTATGAATTTCACATTCACTGACTCTGAGCTGATGATAACCGAATCTGAGGTCTATCTTAGAGAAAAAACTAGCACCCTGAAGTTGGTCAAAAAAGTCATCAATCCTGGGGAGTGGATACTTATTCTTGATTGTGACTTTGTTCAACAGACGATAATCAATGCACATTCTAAGAGAACCATCTTTGTTACGGAATAGGACTAGAGCACCCCATGGAGAAACACTAGAGCCAATGAATACCTTATCTAAGAGATCTTTCAACTGTTCTTTCAATTCCCTAAGATCAGCTAGAGCAATTCTATAGGGTGGGATAGAGATAGGTTGGGTATTTGAAAGGAGATGTATTCCAAAGTCAATTTCGCTTTCTGGAGAAACTTTGAGAATGTCTTCAGGGAATATATCTGGAAATTCCCTTACTACTGAAACTAACTCGAGACTTGGAGTATCAAAGCTAGAGTCCTTGACTTAAATAAAATGTTAAACACACCCTTTAGATATCATTTTTCTCGTCTTAAGATAAGAAATGATCTGACCCCTAAGAGGTACTACCATACCATTCAATAACTAGTTCATTGGTAAACTAAAACTATTGATTCCAATTCTATAATTAATTGAGGCATAGCATGAGTTGAGCAAACCCATGCCGAGAATGACATCAAAATCAGTCATCTCTAACTCTACAAGATAAATTGAGGTGATTTTCTGAGATACGATGATCAGGTAATTTCTGTTTACTCGTCTGGCTTTAATAAATTTACCCACTGGGGTAGACACTGAGAAAGGTTTTTCTAAAAATTTAGGACTAACACCAAAATCAACTACTTTATAGGGAGTTACAAAGGAGAGTGAAGCTCCAGGGTCTAATTAACCATAAACATAAAGATGAAAAACCTGCAATTTTATTGTAAATACATCAGGAGAACATTCTTGATCATGCTGGGTATGGGGGTATACAACCTGTTCTGACACTGCCCACTGGTTACGCTTGAAGTTCTACCAAGCTAAGTCGGGAAATCGGATGGAACTAGAGGACGGTTGTACTGACCCTGCTGACCAACCTTTTGGTAATATTTGACTTTATGGCCTGGCATGCCACATCCAAAACACATATCACTGCCAGCTCTACACATACCCTAATGATGCCTGCCATATTTCTCATAGAGCAGATTAGTACAACTACTATTCACACTACCCTAGGACTTAGAGCCTGGCGCCCTATCTCGATAATCTTGCCTTAACTTAGGCACTAAAACACAAGCTGAAGATGGATTTGGGGCTGAGAACTTCTAACAAAACTAAGAACCATTACAACTTTCCGACCTCGGTTGAGAAAAGATAAAACTACATATTTTTTCCCTCTTATTCTCTCTTCCTTTCTCCTTAAGATTCTCTTCCTCAATCAACTGAGCATGAATCATACGTCTAGATATGTCCATCTTTTTAATCAACATGGAAGTCCTGCACTCCTTAACCACACTATCAGCAGCATAAAACACGAAATTAGTCATTCTTGATCTATTGTCTGCAACCACATTAGGAACATACCTCGCCAACTAAGTAAGCTTAATTGAGTACTCCTTCACACTCTTGTTGCCCTGCTTAAAATTAATGAACTGTTGAATCTTTGCCTTCCTCAACTCTAATAGTTAGAACTTGTCTAGAAAAACTATGGAAAATTTCTCCCACTCAACCATCCATATATCAACACCACGGTCCTCCTACCACTGCTTAAACCAGGTGTGAGCTATATTCTAAAACTGATATGCAGCCAACTATGCACTCTCACTTAAAATAATGCCCATAATATTTGCCACCTTATGAACCATATTGAGAAATTCCTACAGGTCCTTTTCAAACTTAGATCCTTAAAAAAAGGGGATTTATCCTAGTGAAATCTCAAATCCTAACTTCAGCTATAATTGCCACTAAATTAACTGAGGCAACATCCTGTTAGTTGTTCTGGGCAACTCAGAGCGGGCTAAGTAGTGAAAGAAGCCCTAAATTTGGTATGGGAGACATATTTATTTAGGGGATCTTAATGAACAGGTGGGGGTGCAGGCTGATCCCCGTTCCTTCTTCCATTGTTTCTTTTTTGAGGCATTGTCTGTAAATGGAATGAAGAATGAGTTAGAAATAGAGTTTAAATAGAGCTCATGCTCATTTACACGACCTAAATACTGAATGAAGGGAAACTATTCCTAAAATGTCTTGTTGGCTCTTGTCCATAAGTGTGTCATGCTTCACACCTATGCATAAGACTCTACTCAATATGGATTTGAAACACTATAAAAAAACTTAGGCACTAGTACGAAGTTTTGTCACGACCCGAGGCTACCCCCTAGTGGCGATAATGGTGATTACGATCACAAGTGACCATAAGCTAACACATGGCTTGTAGCTACTGTGAGCACTGAATAAAGCAATAATCATACATGTATTTAGAAGATAAACCATAAAGAAGTACAAATCTAAATATTAAAAATATGGTTCAACCACAGTTTTGAAACATCGGCTAAAATACTAAAAACTAACCATCAACTCAAAACAACTGATAATACTGAGAAGAATAATAAAATGGATAAATGTATAAATAACTCTATAATGTTTCATAAAGCCTCTAACTGTCTCAGGAGTTGATGGGATAAGCCCTAACTAATTCTGACTGACTGAAAATATGAAACTACTAAAATAACTAAAACAATCAATCTTACCCTCAATGGTGGAGGAATCACCACTACTGTTACTGGGTAAGCTAAGCTATATAAGAGTGGTTAGGAAACTGAGTATTCAAACCTATGATATAAGACATCATAGAGCAAAGAAGACTATAAAGTCAGTACTTTAAATGTATTGGTATATGAAATGAGGTTTGGCTAAAATGCATGGGGTACTGTGCCTATGAGATAAGGTCAAATTGAATAACATGAAATAACTGAGCATAAATGCATAAAAACTATAATATCTAAGAATACAAGACCAAGTATATACATATTTCGAATATAATTTGTATAACTGAATAACTTTAAATCTATATTCTTTGGTCAAGCAAACCTACACTGAATATGCATATAATACTGCACTGAGAATATGGAAGGTATCATCTAACCGACATGCCCCAATCTGGGCTAATCGAGGTCAAACCTGTAACCCTAGTTGGAAGGTTGTCAGTACCATGCCAGGAGTACTAACACTGGATGCGTGGTTCTACTAAATTGATGTCCCAGAGGACTAAGGAGTCACCATCAACTGGCATGTGCTCAAATGAGATATGTGTCATCGTCAACTGGAAGGTAAATATTTTGTTAACCATCAACTAGCTAGTAGAAATCTCTAAAATATGCTTGCTATGTAATTATAAAACTTAGGGTTTACTACTAAGGGTTGCACCCTCTACTGGATGGTGAGCCCCCATCCCTAGGTTTTCTCGTTGCTAAATCCTACTCCCAACTGAATGAAACTAGAACTAAAATATTGACTGAGTTAAATTGAACATGATTTCATGACTAATAGTGCTCATTATGATCATAATAGCTGAATAAATAGGAAAAATCATGGTTTCACTGAATCATAATTGAAAATTTAAAAATCATATAAAACACATAGGTATAGGGTGTTCATAACCCATCAGCACTAAATGATCATAAAACATGATATTTAAACTTAAAACTATAGTATTGAATCATGATTCAACTCAAGACATGAGCATTTCGTCAAACATGTGGAAATCTTGAACTTACTCATGAGGATATTCTAAACATGAACATTCAACAAGTCATGAAATTTATTTGAATAAGACAAGGGAAACTAAGACTCGTAGCATGAGGAAATCAAATCTTGTAAGGGATCATACATGGTTCGAATTTAATTTAAATCACCATGAAAACATGAAATTCAATCTTTTATGAACATAATAAACTTTATAATAGAGGAAAAACTTTTACTTTACTCAAAATAGAAGGTTTTTAGGCTCAATGGGTGAAAGTTACCCACTAATGAACTCCCATATACCTTAAACTTTTAACTTGAAATAGAAAAAACCAATCTTGATACTTTCTTACAGTTTTATGAAATTGGGGAACTTGAATTCTTGATTTATTGGGATTGAAGGAATTGAATTTGTATTCTCTGGGAAAGGGAATGGTTTTCTTAAGTGGATAATTATAGAAAGAGGGCCAAATTATACCCTAACTAATGCCCAAGTCATGTTATGAATGACTGAGTTTAGGGGAAAAATACCAAATTGACCCTTTGAAGTTTAAATCATAACTGGACACATTAAGTATACAGCGACATGGTCTTGTCGCGGCAGTGTATTTTACTCACCACGATGGGACCTGCATGACAATGGGAAAAACATCGCGACACGGGCTTATTGCAATAACCTACTAGTTTTGTGATCCAAACATGACCCAAAACCAATCAAAAAAATATGAAACTTTTCAAAACATGCTCCTTACACTGCGGATAGAATTAACTCAAAAAACCAACATCTCGGGGTAGGGAAGACCAAGTTAAAAATCCTCCAAGTTTAGAGGACTTAAAAATGACTAAGTCCCCAACACTTAGTGAAATTTTTAGGCCTTATGTCCCTTATGCATAGAAGATGAATAGAGCTAAGAATAGTATGGGGTATTACAACAGTAGTCTGCCAAAAGAATTACTATGTACAACAACACAAAGCAATCACATAGTGGTCATCGACCCTAATGTCAGTAAACGTGGTTTCAAGTGTTGGTCACAAGGAATAACCCTTCTCAGTTAAGCTCACATTAAAACCTAATTAAAATATTTTCAGATGTCATTAACCATGGAGATTTTCGTTAGGGCATTTTCAAATTGGTATTGTCGTACCATTTCCATTTAATTATTTAACCTCTAAATTCCAATTTTAAAATTCAATGTAGATCATTTCTTTAAGTCAATGTTATACAATGTTTCAAAAGATGATTTAAAAACTATACAATCTCCACTAAAACCAAGTTCTGAAATTGGTTGAGGCTTATATCTTAGACATGCCAAGAACCTTATCCATTATGAAATCAAGAAAGTAACATCACCATATTTGTAAGTCACACTTTAGTTTATAAACCATTATTTAAACATGGAAAACCATTAAGACAAGGGGAAACCAATATAAGTATATTATAATCAAAATCCCTCAACCATAGATTTTTGAACAATTATTAAATCATATGATTATTAAGATAAAAGCACAAAATAATGATGATTAAAGTAAGAGAGTATCCAACATGCATTTTTGATGGAATAAATTTGAGAAGAACTTGAATCTGATGCCTTGGAAGCGTGAATTTCTTAGAAAAACACCTATTTAGTATTCTTGAGAATTTGGAAGGAGAGAAATTATATATTTGGGTTATAGGATGAGGTAAATTATGCTAGTATTATGTATAGGATTATTTAGGGTGTAAATTACTAGGTTTCCCTTAAAAAACTTATGAAAACTATAAGTTTTAGCATCTCCAGGACCATGGGAGTGCCACACTATTTGGAATCAAAATACGAAAATGAAAGATTGAAATGAAAAGTAAAAGGAAAATCAATAAAAATAGTAAGACTTATGAAGAAGAAATAATTAAGAACAAAAGAGTTTATTAAACTCTAACACCCTTAACTACAATATAAATCAAACAACTAATTCTTATAGTAACCAAAAGGGAGATGATCTCCCTCAAAACAAATGTTTCTAATCCAAGTTTCAACTAAAGTTTGCTAATTCTCAAACTAAATAGAGAAACATTCATCAATAATCAAGAAAAACTAAGAAAATAACCTAGGTTCCAAAGTATGTATAGTTTAGGGCTAATTATTACACATTTAGGGGACTAAAAGTGACCCTTGCAAGAAAATACCGACACAATGTGCCTTAGTAGATTTGAAGTAGTTGGGGTACATACCAAGCACACTAGGGGCTGTTTTGACTAGGTCTTAAAATGCTAGAGTAGGTCTAAGGATGATCCAAAGTACCTTAGGTGCATGTCCCTTCTAAGGGGCTTTCTAGCCCCGTTTTTCATTTCCTTGATTCCTCCAATGATCTTTGACCTAATGTGAGTGCAATCATCACCTAATGATACCCTATTAATGGAAAATAATTTCTTCAAGTACCTGCCTCTTCATGAATAATTCTTGGATCCTTTGAAGCTCCAAGGCTTGACTTCTAGTAAAAGGTTTAGAGTTAATTTGTATAGTATCATTTTCTCTATATTGAAAAGAATTTGACCATAAATTCAAAGGGTAAGTATATTCTATCTTGTCAAAGAGTGAAAGATTTCACACATTTAAGGTGTTGTGAATTTTATAGTTTAGAGAAAGGTTAATCTTATAGGAATTATCATTTATCCTTTGAAGCACTTGAAATGGACGATCACCTCGAGGAACAATTTGGATTTTCTTTGTGTTGGAAACCTATATTTTTGGAGGTGCACCCAAACTCAATCACCTGATTCAAGAATAAGGGACTTCCTTCTCTTGTTTACTCTTTTACCCACCTCATAATTCTTCTTCCCAAGGCGAATCCTCACTTTTTAATGGATCTTCTTTGTATCATACCAAAAACTTTAGAACCTTCATGTACCCAACATTGTACAAATTCAAGTACATGTGGAAACAAACTTCATATCTTTGTATTAGTAGAAGTGATTTATAAATCTATTAATGCCTCAAGTAACTCCAAACTCTTGGCCAAGTCAAAACCTTTCTTACCAATTGATTACTCATGAAGTGTCTTAAAATAGTTAACTTAAAATGAAGGTAACGCCTATATTATATAGATTTTTGCATTCAAGATCCACCAAGTGATATATAATTAAAATAGATTTCCAAATGATTCAATTTCACCTTAATTCGATGTCTAGGTAAATATTATGGTCATTTTAGTGAAGCCATGTCAAGTTGTCTAATTATTTACGACCATAAATTATAGGCCATAAGTACTACTTAATGGGGCCATAAGTGGGTGTGTAACTAGGTCATGATATCTAAAAAAAATATTTCATACCTATGATCCTACTTATGGACTGCAGGTACTACTTATCGGTGTTGTAAGTGGGTCTATAACTAGGTCCTGAGAGTAAAAAAAGGGGACTTATACCTACAAACCTATTTATGAGCAATATTTACTAATTATGGGGACCTCAAGTGGGTCTGTAAGTAGGTTCTGATAGCTAAAAGAAGGTTCTAATTCTTATGACCCTACCTATGATCTATAGCTATAACCTACAGGGGCCGTTTGTGAAAACATGAGGACTTATTTCTTGGAAATTTTTATAAAGGTAAGATTAGGGGTATTTTGTTCATTTTACATATAAGTTAAAACCCTGATATGGATAAAACCCTTTTGGAATACTGAATTATGTTCCTTCTAAAAAATAAAACATCAATAACTCTCGCTTTTTCCCCAAAACATTCTTAGAGGCAAGAACACCTAGGGTTCTAGATTCATGGCTTAGATTCATACTCAATTTATAAGAAAGGCATCTCTAACACTCCATTACTTTAAATATTATTATATGATTTTAATTTACTTGGTATTTATGTGTTATTTAAATGGTTGACTGAAACTAAGGTTGAGAAGGTTGTTGTCAAATACTTTCTATTGATTTTTCTTCTTGTTTTATGGGGTTTTAAGCATTAATAATGGATTTTGAGATGTAATATGTTCTATAGAGATGATGAACATGTTAATATGGATTCACAAACTTTAATAATTTTGCAAGATAAAAAAATTTCCCTTAACCTACTTCAAAAACACTGTTTTTCTTCATGAAAATTATGATTTCTTACACATTCTTTTGAATAAGGTATGATATGAAATAATTAAAGTCTAAATACTTTTAAAAACACTTGGAAGTAATGTTTATGAACTTTAAAGATGAATTTGGTAGTCTAAAACAATATATGAAAATAGTTTGGCATGTTTTGAATGGCTTGCAAGTCTTTGTATGATGATACCAATATAGGAATGCCAAAAGACTCCACGAATAATAATATATATAAAAATGTTTTAATTGGGCCATAAGGAGAATTATGTAGCTTCACTGTGAAGGCATACGTCCTGATGACCAATGCTTAAAACCTAAGTTTTGCCGACATAGGGATGTAGTACATTAATTGGATGACGAATAATTTCCTTAATATGAGGATAATATGGTGGATCTAGTCTATTGGTGATTTTAGTCTAGTCTTAGTATGTGCAGCAAATATGGACTAAGGCCCTGCTAATTGGGCCATACCGTACTTATATAGCCCGTGAGTTACTGGATGACGTTGAAAATCTACATATATCATGAGTATGTTTTAAATGGTTATGTATTTATGTCCCAGTTACCTAATTCCCTACTTTATTATTATCATGGATGCTTAAATAAGTTGTGACTTTCATTAAAAAATATTTATTTCCTTTTTCCTAGCTTGTATGCCAATAGTCATCGTATTAACCTTCCTCGGATGCTACATATTTCATGATGTAGGTTTGAGGAACTTTACCGTGATTCTGTGCAATACTTGGGTGTTTGTATTCTTACATGGACAGATGTTGAGAAGTGGTGAGCCCTTCATTATATGAAAGGCTGTGTTACTTTTAATTTATATTTCTGTTTTAGTATTTTATAGTTTTTTATGGTACAATCAGCAGCTATGTCCCGACTTAAGATTTATTGTTAAAGTTAGAGGCTTTGTAGACAAGTGCTGAGTAATTATTCGAATTTGATTTTTAAGACATGGATGTTTCTTTATTTAAATATTGAACCTTTTCTTATGGTCCTATTTCTGCAACTTTAAATATAACTATGCTTATGATAAATTGCTAAGGGGTCACCTCAGGCCTTCATTGGTTTAAGATGCCCATCACGGATAGAGCCTTATTTTGGGTCATGATAAACTATGTATCATAGCATGATTCAGGGTCCTAGGGTGTCTATAGAGTCGTGTTGAGTAGATTGTGTTTATGGGTATATAGAATGCCATACTTATAAAATAGAGGCTACTAGGGATTTAGGAATGTTTCCCTTTTCTCATGTTCTAGAATAGGTCTAATAACAATAAATTCTGCTAACTCCTGACTTTTCAGCATTTTAAATCATGCCCTTCCAATGATCTAATTTCTAAATGAATTTCTAATGATCTCAAGGAGGGGATAACGTCGTAGAAATACAAGTGCATGTGGAAACAAACTTCATATCTTTCTATTATTGGAAGTTATTTATTCTTATATTATGGCATCACGTAACTCCAAACTATTTACAAAGTCAAAACCTCTCTTAACGATTGATTTCCCATAAAGTATCTTGCTATAATCAAATCAAAATGAGAATAACTCCTATATGATTTAGTATTTTGAGATCAACACCCACCAAATTATAGACAATGAAATTATCTTTCTAACATATCCAAGTTTTCCTTAAATCCAATGTTTGAGTAACATGTTATGGTTATTTTATTGATGCCTATCAAACTATTTTCCTACTTACAACCCTAACTTATGGGTCATACATACTACTTACAGGGGCCGTAAGTAGGTCCACAAGTAGGTACTGTGAACTGAAAAAAGGGTCTAATAACTACAATCCTACTTATGGGCCATAGATACTACTTACGAGGGTCGTAAGTGGGTCCATAAGTATGTCCTGAGAACTAAAGAAGGGGTCTGATACCTACGACTCTACTTATGGGCCATAAATAGTACTTAAAAGGGTCGTAAGTAGGTCGATAAGTAGGTTATGAGAGCTTAAAAATGAATTGATTCCTATGATCCTACCTACGTTCCATAGGTACAACCTATGGGGGGTCGTAAGTGAGGTCGTGCAGACTTATTTCTAGGAAATTTTTCTTGGTAATCTTAGGGGTATTTTGGTCATTTTCGTAATGAGGTCCGACCCTTATGTGCTTAAAACCTATTTTGAAAACTAAATTATGATCCTTCTAAAAAAAATATTAACAACTCTTTCTTTTACCCCAAAACATTCATAACATTCATAGAGGCAAGAACACCTAGGGTTCCAGATTCAAGGCTCAAATTCGAACTCTATTCATCAAAAAGGCAGGTTGAACACTCCCTTAATTTAAATATTAAATGGAATTAATTTACTTAGTACTTATGTGATATTTAAATGGTTGATTGAAACTTGGGTTGATGAGATTGTTGTGAAATACTTTATATTGATTTGTATTCCTATTTTATGGGATGTCTAAACATTATTAATGGATTTTGTGATGTAATATGTTCTATAAAAATTGTGAAATTGTTAGCATGGATTCACAACCTTTAGTAATTTTGAAAGGTGAGAATATAGCCCTCAACCCACTTCAAAACTTGTTTTTTTCATGGGAATTATGATTTCCCTCACTATTTTTTGAATAAGGTATGAAATGAAAGAATGAAAGGATAATGACTTTTGAAAACACTTGGGATTAATGTTTATGAAATTTGAAGACGAATTTGGGAGGCTGAAACATTATATAAAAATGGTTTGGCATGTTATGAATGGTTTGAAAGTCTTGGTATTACGATACCAATATGGGAATGACCTAATAAAATAGGTCATGGATAATAATGTGTCTAAAAATATTTTAAATGGGCCTTAAAGAGATTGTTGTAGTTTTACCGTGAAGGCGTACATCCTCATGAGCAGCGCTAGAAACCTATGTTTTTCCAATATAGGGATGTCGTACCTTAACTGTACGATGAATAATGTCCATAAAATGAGGATATTATGGTGTTTATAGTCTGTTGGTGATTTTATCCTAATCTCTGTACGTGCAACAAACATGGTCTGAGGCCCTACTGGTTGGGAAGTACCGGTGCTAGATAATGGTAAAAGCTACATAGTTTAGGAGTAAGTTCTAAATTGTTATGTCTTATGTCCCATGTCCCCAATACGCTACTTCATTATTATTATAGATGCTTAAATGAGTTATGACTTGCCTTATAAAATATTTACTCCCTTTCCCTAGTTGCAAGCTAGTTCTCGTCGTACTGACCATCCCTGGACGCTATATTATTTCATGATGTAGGTTCGAAGGCACTTTCCCATGATTCTGTATTGTATTAGGGTGTTCGTATTCTCGCTTAAACAACTGTTGAGAAATGGTGAACCCTCTTTCATCCAGAAGGCGGTGTTACTTTTCATATATATATATATCTTTGTTCCAGTATTTTATGGTTTTTTAATGGTATAGTTGGGGGCCAAGACCCGACTTTTGAGTTATATGTTAAAGGCTTTATAGGTATGTCTTAGGAAATTGTTTGAATTTGATTTTTAAGAAATGGATGTTTCTTTATTTGAATAATTTTTATGGTTTTGTTTCTACAACTTCAAATATAACTATGCTTATGAAATAATTCTAAGGGGTCTCCTCAGACCTTTGTGGGTTTGGGATGCCCATCACAGCCATGGCTATGGTCCGAGTTGGGACATTCTTCATGTCTTTCTCCCTTTTGTTTTCCTCTAAGCTTATGACAACATCACTAAGAAAAAGAGTGAGATCTAAAAGGGTGAGGTATTAAAACCATAAACACATTCAAATGGAGTCATACCAATAGTCGAATGGATAACACGATAATAAGCAAATTCAACTAAAGGTAGGTGGTCCTCCTTGTAGGCCATTTTTCCCTTAACTAAGGTACATAAAAATGAACCCGAGATCCTATTTACAATATCTATTTGACCATCAGTTTATCATGCTCCAAAAATACACCCTAGATTCCATACTGTGCTACGGTCCCAAGAGACCAAAAGCTAACCCATGAGCTGGTACCTGTTGTGTGCACTGAATAAAATAGATAGAAAAATAACATATGCGGAATTTAACTGAAAATGCCTTAAAGCTTTAAATCATGCAACATGCGATCAAAAATCATAATTTAGAAAGAGTCTGAAAACAATACTAGGATGACAGATGATAACAATTGTTAAACTGACTAACTATTTTAATAGTCTAAAAAGCCTCTAGCTGACTGAGTAGTTGATGGGACAAGCCTCCAACAAACACTGTCTGACTACTGATCTGAAAAACTAATATAAACATTAACGGTCCTCGATATATTAGGACTCACCACTGCTACTTTTACTGATGCGCTAAAATTTTTAAGAACACTCAGGAACCTAAGTGTCCAAACCTATGATATAAGACATCATAGCGCAAGAAATGAGTATGCGGTCAGTACTTTGAATGTACTGGTATATGAGATAAGGTTAGGTAAAATATACGGGTTATATCATGAGATAAAAACTTACTAAGTTGAATGAGGAAACTGAGTATAAATGCATTAAAGCGGTGGAAATCGAAGAATGAATGACCAAGCATAAAACATGATTCTGATATAGTCCGTAAAACTAAAATACTGAAATACTGCTACTGAATAACAGATAGTTGTATGACATGGTCAAATAAACCTGAAACTGAGTTATGTACTGAATATTGAACTGATACTGTAGGATCTAGCTATTACCTACATGCCCTAATGTACTATCAGGGACCAAATTATATCCCAACTTGCAAAGGTATCAGTACCATGCCATAGGTACTAACATTGGCTATGTTGATCGATTAATCTGATATCCTGGAGGATGAGGGTGTCGTGCCTAACTGATCGGGGACCCCTCAAAGTCTATGGTGGCACTGTAGGTTTAGTATCTAGGGACTTCTTGTAACATCTCATAACTACTAACAGGGGAGACAAGTGACTCATGCCTACTGATGGGGGAGATTCCATCCCTATCTTCACTCGGTGCTAAGTCCTTACTACCAACTAAAAACCACTGATTACTGCACTGAACTGAACTTAATTGAACTCAAAACTAACTCTAGTAATGATTGAATGATATTGCTTATGGCATAACTAAAATTATTTTGTAGATAATGAAAATTAGGTAACCAGCCAATTTTTGGGTATTCATAACCCCCAGGAATCAATAAAAATAACAATAGAAACATACTGAAGCTTCAAAACATAATAAGTAGTCATTTTTCAAAACCAAAATCATTTAGACATTTTATCATACACTTGAAACTCATAGGCTTAAACATGAGAATAGTTAAAACATGTGATTCTAACATAATTGAAATACTAATATCATAGTTTTTTGTTTAACATACGAACATCATCATTCAAACGTGTGAAGGACTATTTTCAATGAAAAGACATAGTAAACATAATTTATAACCAAGATACATAATAACTTCATGAAGATAACTCATAATTACATGTAAAAGTCATGGCTTTAAACATGAAAACGAAATCTTGCACTCCATTGGTTAAAGGGACCCATCAATGAACATCACACATACCTTAATTGAAGAATTTGTGAAGGTTCTTAGTGATTTCTTGAAGTTTGGGCTTGAATTTCGAAGAGGCTAGGGTTTGTTCTTGAGACAGAATTGTTTTCTTTTTAGAGAGTTGTGAATATAATGATCCATTTTTTCCTTTTAGGACCCTTAATCTCATGTAATGTACAAAATAGTTGAAGGTAAAAGACCTATATCCCTTGCATAAATAAGAACAAAAGAAAAAAAATTGAGGGGTGTGTGATGGAGAGGGAGCCGCAGGCTCCAGTGTGGTGCACTGGAGCCACCGCAGGCTCCACTACGGTGCACTACAGGGCACGTTATGGGATTTTACCAATGATGATACTATTTTGTACTTGAATACATGCCCTTACACTTGTCCAAAAAGTCCAAAACTCACCCAAGATGTTCTATAGACAACGTCGATCATGAATCAGCTTAAAAATTAACTTTTCAATATTGGTAAGGTTGAAAATTAAATTATCAAAGTTTAGGATCTTTATAAATGACTAAGTACGAACACTTAGTTAAATTTTATAAGTCTTTGACCCCTTTAACATACTACGGTGACCTGAATTATGCTAGGATCTTAAGGGTTCTTACAATATCTCCCCCTTGGGAACATTCGTCCTTCAATGAGACTAATTAAGTTGAGAATACTGAGGAACTAAGGTTACACACTAAATTTGCATAACTGATAACATGAACACATGACTAAAGCTAAAACACGATGAATGACTAATCTGATTTGTGAATGCATGCAATGACAAAAAATTGATTACTTTACTGAAGCTAAGAATGGAAAAGACAATATCTAAAGGGAACTATTACCTTAAGTTGAGTCTGTGTTTGTGGATAAAATATGAGGGTACTTCATTCGCATATCCTCTTCTGCTTCCCAAGTGGCTCCCTCAACGGACTGATTCTACCAAAGAATTTTGACCACGAAAACTTTTTGATCTTTAGCCTATAAATCTGACGATCAAGGATTTCAATTAGGATTTATTCATAAAAAAGGCTTTCCTATACATCTGTACTTTCCAAAGGAATAACTTCAATTGGATCACTAATACATTTCTTCAACAAGGAAATATGGAACACTAGATGTACTGATGCCAAATCTACAGGCAACTCAAGCTCATACACTACCTTCCTATAAAGACTTAAGATTCTATAAGGGCCAACATATCAGGCACTCAGTTCCCCTTGTTTCCAAATCTCTTCACTCCCTTCATGGGAGATATTTTCAAATACATCAAATCCCGAACTGCAAACTCAAGATCTCTCCTATGCACATCTGAATAGGATTTTTGATGGCTTTTGAATATTTTAAGTCTGTCCCTAATCAACTGAACCTTCTCTATTGAATAAAATACCAAATATGGTCCTACAAAAGAAGCCTCACTTGCTTCAAACCAACCAATATGAGATGTAAATCTTCTCCTATAGAGAGCCTCAAATGGAGCCATATAAATACTAAAGTGATAACTATTATTGTAGGAAAACTCAATCAAAAGCAAGTGATAATCTAAACTACCCTTAAAGTTGATAACACATGCTCTCAACATGTCCTCTAGGGTATGAATGGTCCTCTTTACCTGTCCATTGGTTTGAGGGTGAAAAGAGGTACTAAGAAGAGCTTCGGTACCGAGATCCTTCTAAAAAGCCTATCAAAAGTGAGAAGTAAACTGAGTACCTCTATATGAAATGATAGACAATAGAACTCCATGAAATCTAACTAACTCTCTAATCTATATCTTGGCATAGTCTTTGGCTATATAAGATGTATGAACTGGCAACAAATGAGCTAATTTGGTCATTCTATCTACAATAACCTTAATCAAGTCATGCTGACAACGAGAATCGGGCAAACCTATCACAAAATCCATGTTCACCTCTTCCTACTTCCAAGTGGGAATACTAAACTCCTACAATGTACAACTAGGCCTCTGATGCTCAACTTAAACCTGCTGATAGTTCGTGCACTAAGCTAGAAACACTACAATATCCCTCTTTCTATCATTCCACCAATAGAACTCCTATAAATCACAGTAAATCTTAGTGGTCCCTGGGTGAATAGAGTAATGCACAACATGTTCATCTATAAAAATCCATTGTCTAAACCAATTAACATATGGCACACACATCCTACCCTGACACCGCAATATACTATCTCCCCCTTGGGAGAAAACCTCTATTTTTTGAACTCTGACTGACTCCTTCAACTTAACTAGATTGGGATCCCTATCCTTCTTTCATTTCACTTTGACAACCAAAGAAGACTCCAAACTATTCCAAAATCATACACTACCCTCACCTGAATCAACAAAACCAACACCTAACCTAGCCAACTGATAAACCTCCTAAACTAAATTCTTCTTACAATCCTCAACATGAGCAACACTACCCATAGACAAACTACTAAGGTCATCTCCCACTACATTATCCTTTCTCGAGTGATACAAGACACTCATATCATAGTCTTCAACAATTCCAACCACCTTCTCGGATGAAAATTCAATTTTTTTAGTAAAAACACATGCTGTAAACTTTTGTGATTTGTGAACACATCAATATGAACCCCATGCAAATAATACCGCCAAATCTTTAAGGCAAACACAAGAACTTCAAACTAAAGATCATTAGTAGTATAATTCTTTTAATGGGGTTTAAGTAGTCTAGAGGAATAGGTTACTAAAATAATTCTCTATATTAAAACACAATCCAAGACAACTCTTGCTGCATAACGGTAAACAACAAGCCCATCTAAACCATCTGGCAAGGTCAAAACTGGGGCTGAGGTGAGTCGAGTCTTCAACGCCTGAAAACTCTTCTTACAAGAATCTTACCATTTAAAGGTGACTTTATTCTGGGTCAATATTGACATGGGGGACACAACAGATGAAAACCTTTCAACAAACCATTGGTAATAGCCATCCAAACCCAAGAAACTCCTAATATCTGACTGATAGATGGGCCTGGGCCAGTTTCTTACTATTTTAGTATTTTGAGGGTCTCCTCTAATGTCATTGCCGAAAAAAATATGGCCAAGGAAAACTACTAATCTTAGACACGAATTGTATTTACTTAATTTGGCGAATAATTAATGGGCTCTAAGAGTCTGCAATACAATTCTGAGGTAGTTGCATGATCATTTTCACTATGGGAATAGACTAGCATATCATTTTTCTTTCTCTAAGGTATAAAACAATCTAACCCCTAAACACTGAAGTGGTACCCCTCTATTCAAGGACTTTTTCATTCAGAAACTAAAAATGAACAACTCTGTTACTACAATAAACTGAAGCATAGCAAGAGTGGAGCCCATCCATACCGAGAATGACATCAAAATCAGTCATCACTAACTCCATAAGATCAACTAAAGTAACTTTATGGGATATTATGATCGGATAGCTCCTGTATACCATTCTAGCTATAATAGATACACCTACTGGGGTAGAGAGTAAGAAGGGTTCTGCTAAGGTTTCGGGACCGACTTCAACGTTGATAGCTATATAGGGGGTTATAAAAACAAGTGAAGCCCAGGATCTAACAAAGCATAAACATATAAATAAAAGACTTGCAACATACCAGTAACCACATCCGGAGAACTTTCCTGATAATGACAGGATTGGAGAGCATACAATCTATTTTGGCATTGACCGCTGGTGGCACTGGAAGTAATACCCTACTGAGTTGGCTAGCCTGCTAGTGCTGCTGAAAAGTTAGCCTAACCCTGCTGGCGGTTGCTCCTACCTTTCCACATACCTTTCAAACACTCCCTCATCAGGTGGCCTGGCTTTCCACATCCAAAACACTCATCACTGTCAGCCCTACATACACTTTGATGATTCCTATCATATTTTTGTCAAAGAGGATTAGTCTGACCACTATTCATACTACACTAAGTCTTAGAGCTTAGTACCCTAACTTGGTTACTATTTCTGTACTTTGGCACTGGAGATCTAAGCCGATGACAGAGCTTAGGCAGAACATTTTTGATGGAATTGAGGACAGTTACCACCTTTCAACCTCGATTGAGCAAAGTTGAAAGTACTTGTCCTAGGCCTCTTATTTTCTCTTTCTTTCTTATTAACCTTCGTCTTCTCAATCTGCGGAGCAAGGACCATAAGCCTAGATAGTTCTATCTCCTTAATCAACATTGTGGTTCTACACTCCTTGACCACTCTATTAGATACACCAAACATAAATTTTCTCATTATAGACCTGTTGTTATCAGACACCATATAGGGACAATACCTCGCCAACTGAGTAAACTTAAGCAAAAACTCCTTCCTTCCCATATTACCCTATTTTAAATTAATAAACTCCAGCACCTTAGCTTCCCTCAACTCCAAAGGGAAGAACATATCTAAGAAGGATGTAGCAAACTCTTTCAACTCTATAGGCCCTGCGTCTGAACCTTTATCTCCCTTTCACTACTTAAAATAGGTGTAAACTATATTCTGCAGCTAGTAAGAATCTAAATCTGCACACTTACTAAAATTTACACCCATAATATTTGGTACCTTTTAAACCATGTCAAGGAACTCCTGAAGATCCTCATCAAACTTGGATCCCCAAAAAAAGAGGATTTATTTGGGTGAATTCCCGAATTCTGGCTGTGATAGTATTAGCCACTAGGTTGGTTGGAATAATAGTTGGCTAATTATTCTGAGCTGCTACTGAATGGGCTAAAGTAGTGAATTCAGCGCTAAATTTGGCATGAGAGACATGTTCATTCAAGGGATCTTCCTAAACAGGCGGAGGTGCAGGCTAGTTTCTATTTCTTCTTTCATTAGTATTTCTAGGAGGCATGTTTTATAAATAAAAGAAAGATTCAATTATAATGAGAGTTCCAATAGAGCTCATGCTCTTTCGCACGACATGAACACTAAAAGAAGGGAAGTTTTTACCTAGAACTTCTTGTATCCTCTTGTCTATAAGAGTGGCACACTTAACACCGATGCACAAGGCTCTACTTAATACAGCTTTCAGACTCCATAAGATAATTTAAAACCTATGGCTCGGATACCAAGTTTGTAATGCCCTAAAAATACACCCTAGATGCTACACAGTGCTTACGGTCCTGAGAGACCAACACAAAACCAATGAGCTAGTACCTGTTGTGAACGCCAAATAAAATAGATAGAAAATTACATGTGAAAAATTTAACAGAAAATGCCTTGAGTTTTTAAATACTATAATATGCAATTAAAAATAATAATTCTAAAAGCATCTTAAAACAATACTGGGAAGACTAATAATAAAGATTGGTAAAGTAACTATTTGAAATAGTCTGAAAAGCCTCTAACTGACTGAGAAATTGATTGGACAAGGCCCCTACTAACTTCGATAGACTACTGAGCTGAAAAAAATAGATAAACATAAATGGTCCTCAATATATGAGGACTCACCACTGTTACTGTTGCTGATACACTGGAATGTCTAAGCACGGTCAAGAACCTGAGCGTTCAAACCTATAATATAAGATATCATAGAGTAAGAAATGACTGTACCGTCAGTACTTTGAATGTACTAGTATATGATATAAGGTTATGTTAAAATGTATGATTTATATGCATGATATAATAACTGACTGAGTAGCATGAGGTAACTGAGTATGAATGCATAAAAGCTGTAAAAATATGAGAATGCATGACCAAGCATAAAACAAGATTCTGATATAGTCTATAAAATTGATATAGTGAAATATTAATAATGAATAATTGATAGTTGTATGCTATGGTAACGAAAACCTAAAATTGAGCTCTATACTCAATACTGAATTGAAACTATGGGAGCTAGCTATAATTGACATTCCCCAATGTACTATCAGGGTCCAACCTCTTACCCTAGTTGGAGGGGTGTCATTACTGTGCCATAGGTACTAATATTAGTTGTGCGGATCCACTAATTTGATATCCCGAAGGATGAGCGGGTCATGTATAACTGATGGGGGACCCATCAAAGTCTACAATGGTACCATAAGTCTGGAACCTACGAATTGCTACTAATATCTCATTCTTACTAACAGGGGAGACAAGTGCCTCATGCCTACTGATGGGGGATACGCCAACCCTACATTCACTCAATTCTAATTCTTTACTCCTAACTGAAAGACATTAATTAATAGACTAAACTAAACTTAATAGAACTTACAACTGACTCTAGTAACTGACTGAATGGTATTGCTTATGGCATAACTGAAATCATTCTACAGATAATGATAACTAGGTAACCAGCTAACTTTTAGGTATTCATAACCCCCAAGACTCAATAACAACAACAATAAGAATATACTGAAGCTTCGAAATCATAAGAAGTATTCATTATTCAAAACCTAAATCATTTAGGCATTTCTTCAAACACTTGAAATTCATAGGCTTAAGTATGAGAATATTTAAAAACATATGATTCTAACATAATTGAAATGCTAAAATCATGGATTTAGTATTTTAACATGCAAACATCATCATTCAAATATGTCAAGGACAATATCCATTGAAAACACATAGTAAACATAATTTATAATCAAGATTCATAATAACATCAGAAAGATAACTCATAATAACATTTAAAAATCATGGATTAAACTTAAAAATGAATTCGTGGACTCCATGGGTAAAAAGGACCTATGAATGAACATCACACATACCATAATTGTAGAATTTGTGAATGTTCTTAGTGATTTCATGAAGTTTGAGCTTGAGTTTTGAAGAGTCTAGGGCTTTTTCTTGACAGAGGATTGTTTTCTTTTAAGAGAATTGTGAATACAATGATAAAGTTTGCCTTTTGGGACCCTTAATCCCATGTTATGGACCAAATAGTTAAAGTGAAAAGACCCATTTTCCCTTGCATAAATGTGAACAAAAGCTAGAAAAATTGAGGGTCGGGCGATGGAGTAGGTGCCTCAGGATCTTGTATGATGCACAAGAATAGGCACCGCGGTCTCCCCTACGTTGAACTACAAGGTGGGCCACGGGCTTATACCGTTGAAGATACTATTTTTTACTTCTAAATATGCCCTTATGCTCATCAAAAAATTTTAAAACTCACCCGAGATGTTCTATCAATAACCCCAATCATGAATCAACTAAAAAATTAACTTTCTAATGTTTGAAGGGTTGAAAATAAAATTATCAAAGTTTAGAAGTTTTAGAAATGACCAAGTCCTAACACTTAGTGAAATTTTCTAAGTCTTTGAGCCCATAAACAATCTATGGTGAGATAAATTAAGCTAGGATCTTAGGGGAATTACATAGTTTGTGGGTGTCAAGACATTGAGAAAGGCAATTTGATGCCAAGCCAAACCCACAATGACTTCTAAAGTGTATAAGGAACTTGGAATCTTTATCCCTAACAATGGTTCGAGGGATTCTGTGTATTTTGACAACATGATCAATAAATGAAGAATCCACAATAGGGCATCATCACTTTTATGACAAGGAATGGAATGGATAATCTTCAAAAACCTATCAATAACAACAAAGATACTATGTCTACCTATCCTTGTCCTTGGTAAACCCAAAACAAAATTCATATAGATATCAAGCCAAGGGCATTAGAAAATGGGTAGTAGGGTATTCAATCCTTGCGGAAGAAAGAGGAATTTGACACATCTACAATTCATACATTGGCAACAATATTTTGATGCATTTGGGCAAATAAAATTGTTCATTTAGGATTCCAAGGGTATTTTCAAATCCAAATTGACCCATCATACCACCATCATGTGCCTCTTTTACAAGCAATTCTTTTCATAAACTAGAGGGCACACATAATCTTTTTTCTTTAAATAAAAAACCATCAAACTTAGAGTTCTATGTAAAATCACTATCCCTCTCCCATCTGTCCCTACCCCATGCCCCATAATCTTGGTATATTTTGGCATATTTGGGGTCCTCGGGATACACATCCTTTAGAATCTGAAACCCTATCAACTTAGAAGTAAATGTAGATATGATCAAATAGTTCCTAGATAATGTCTCGTCTAAAATATTTTTGGTTACCTTTTTGTACTGAATTACATAAGAGAAAGTCTCTAGGAAAGCAATCCATTTTGCATGTAATTTATTTAACTCATCTTGGGCCCCAGTGATATTTACATGATTCGTGGTCAGTTTAGATCACGAGCGCTTTGGCCACAAATAATGTTGTCAATTATCCAATGCTCTAACTAAGGCATATAACTCTAGATCATAAGTGGAATAATTGAAAGTCACACCCTTGAGCTTTTCACTAAAATAAGCAATAGGTTTATGATCTTAAATTTAGACAACACCTATGCCTACCTTACTTGCATCACATTAAATTTCAAACATCTTATCAAAAAGGGTAATTGCAACAAGGGGTAGAGCTAAGCATAATCTTCAAAGAATTAAACGCATTGACTTGCTCATCACCCCATTTATAGGGTTTATCCTTATGGATCATCTTAGTTAAGGAAGTGGCGATGGAACTAAATCCGTTGATGAACTGCCTATAAAAACATGCCAACTCATAGAAACTTCTTACTTTGCCAATGGATTTTGGAGTTGGCCAAGTCTTGATGGCGTCTATCTTAGATTCATCCACTTCATTTCCTCTTGAAAATATAAAAAATCCTAAGAATACTACTTTATTTACACAAAATGTAAAACATTCTCTTTAAGTGATTTACTATAAGAAAGGACATCATTAAACTATACCAAAACAAATTTTCCAATTAACAGTTTCATCAGATGGTTTGTCAATGGCATAAAAGTACTGGAGTGTTGGTGAGCTCAAAAGGTATGATAACCCATTCATATAGAACAAACTTGGTCTTAAATTTGGTTCCATTCATCACCCGATTACATCTAGATTTTATGGTACCCATACCAAAGATTTATTGATAGAACACATAAGAACTATTCAACTCATCAAGCATATTATCCAAATGGTGAATGAAGTTGTGATACCTTAAAATTATTTTATTAATGGCTCCGCAATCAACACATATGCACCATGTCCCATCGTTATTTGTCACTATTTACATCGGGACCACATATGGACTCTTTCTCTCTTTGATATATCCTTTGTTGAGGAGTTCCTCAACTTGAATTCGGATCTCTTTAGTTTCTATTCGATTACTTCAATATGTCAGTTTATCGGGAGATTAAGAACCCGACACAAAATCATTATAATGTTCAATTCACCAAAGTTTGGGTAATCTTTAGGGTAACTACTTTCAGAATACACTATCAAATTCCTGAAAAACAAAAGAAATTTAATGGGAAATAGGAGACGTAGAGTGGTTAGTAAGAAAAGAATGGTCTAGGAGGAGCATGAGTGCCTCTTTATCATATTCTTCTAAAAGAATCTTTCTCCTAACCAACATCATAAATGGACTCTTCCCTTTTAACCTTCTAGTCTCCTCTTTTTCATCTTTTTCCCTGGATTGGTTATCTTTCCCACCATGTTTCTTACCCTTCTCTTTTAATTCTCCTAATTTTTGGAGAGCTTCATTCACTTATAAGTAGGTGAAAGTGGACGGAGAGTAAATTATCGACCCTTCAGCTCAAAAGAATACCTATTATTCCCCCTATCATGCTTGGTTGAACCAACATATTGTCATGGCATCCCAAGTAATAAATGACAAGATTGTATGGGTATCACATCATAATACACCTCATCATTGTAATTTCTAACTTTGAATTGAATCATCCTTTGCCTAGTCACCTTCATCTCTCTATAATAATTTAACCGTTGAATCTTGTATTGTGTGGAAGTCTTGGTAGTGGGAAAAATTTAAGAACACAATGATAACGCTCAACTTACACCAATATTTTTATGCAAGGTGGTAGTTTTCAATATAAACCCAACAAGATTCGGGGTCAAATCCATGAGGAACAATATGAATAGTGATCGAGTAAGACGAGAAGAAAGTTACTTAGTAAATTCAAACCTAGGATAAAAATATTTGGGGGTTTTGAGAGTTTTTCAAACTATAAAAACTTTAGGGCTTCTAGAAGACTAACTCTAGGTTATGAATAATTAGAGTATAATAAATTAGGAATGGATCTTAGGGTTATGCCATTCTAGGAACGAATTCACGCATGGGTAATTGGGAATTTATCAAAATTTAGTCAACAATTTGGGTAGGCTAAATTTTAACTCATAGTGTTATTCTTTCAACAATGCACTAAATTTTACTCGTGGATTCTTTCAAATACCTCATTAGCGTGCCCAATTAACCAATCCAAGACCTCAACTTAGTATCCTTATTGCTAGGATGATGACCTTGAACATAGCTACATCACTTAACATCCTTATTTCTAAGACAATGCCAAAGAAATAATTAGTGTCAAATAGTTGTTCACTACTATTCATCACCCACATCCCTCTTTCAAGGATTATGTTGGATCCAAACCAATTGGAGGTTTAACGTACAATTTTCAACTCAAACATAAAGTAATAGCAAAACCCATAACTATTAACTAATAAGATTGATAATTAAGAAACATCCATGCACTACTCACAATCTATTCAAGCATAACCCCAAGATGAATAATAAGGTACTCATAAAAAATAGAAATTAAGACACACAAAAATTTCCAACAAAATTATCCATGCAAGTTAAAGAGAATACAAATCCACACTTTTAAGTTTCAACAAATCTTCAATGAAAATTTCTAATCGTTCACATAGGAGTTACTTAAGTTCTTCTTAGCTTGAGAGTAGTACAATAGTATTTCGAAAGATGAAAAAATTTAAGATGGGTAAAGGTGGATAAAAGATTAAAATGGATCCTCTTGTGAAAGGTATTTAACCCCATAAGATTTGGGATTAAGCTCTCTCAAAATATAAAATTGATCTTAGACATTTTGCCGCTCCATAACTATCACGTTATTTGGATCGCGATTATTCTTCTGTTGTTGCATGACTTTTGGTCATGATCGCCATTAGTAACCCTAGTTTACTGGCCATGATCGTTATCATTGGACTGCATCGCCATAACTGAGGGCTTCCTAATTCACAACTCCTTGCTCTTTTTTGTCCATTTTCCTTTCTTTTTTTGTTGATTTCATCTCATTTTCATCATAGGACCTCTAAGATCACAAAAATTGGAAATTAATGCATTTACATGGAGAATTTGCCTCATTTAAAAAATTTAATCATAGTAGTGAGATAGAATTTACATGTCAATGAGTGATAAATATTCCCGCCTGTCATGTTGGTGACCGAGTTCGATACCCGACAATGTTGCCAATTTAGATAACAATCAACTTGTACCATTATTTTGGTGCAACGATGTCATTGTTAATATAAATCCTATAAGATTTGGGGTTGAATCCATGAGGAACAATGTGAATGGTGATCAAGTAGTTCGAGATGAAAGTTGCTTGCTAAATTAAAACCTAGTATATGAATATTTTATTTTTTAAAAAGAGTTTTTGAAACTATAAAATCTTTAGGGATTCTAGAAGACTAACATGAGGCTAAGAATAATCAGGGTATAATCAAATAGTAATGAATTTAGGAGTTATACCATTCTAGTTGCGAATTAATGTATGGGTAATTGGTAATTTATCAAAATTTAGTCAAAGATTCAGGTAGGTTAGACTTTAACTCTTAGGGTTAGTCTTTCAACAAAGCACTAAATATCACTCATGGATTCTTTCAAATGCCTCATGAGCATTCCCAATTAACCAATCCAAGACCTAAACTTAACATTTCTATTTCTAGGATGATTCCCTTAAACTTTGCTACATCATATAACATCCTTATCTCCAAGGCACTGCCATGGAAATAACTAGTATCAAATAGTTGTTCACTACTGCTCATCACCCACATCTCTCTTACAAGGATGATGTGGCATCCAAAATAATTGGGGATTTCACCCACAATTTTCAATTCAAACATAGAGTAATAGCAAAACCCAAAACTATTAACTAATTAGATATATAATTATGGAACACCCATGCAGTACTCAACAACCTATTCACGCATAATCCCAAGATGAAAAATCAGCAACTCATAATGATAGAAATTAAGATGTTCCCAAATTTCAACAAAATTGATCCATGAAAATTAAAGATAATGCTAATCCACACTTTAAATTTCAACAAATCTTCAATGAAAATTGTTAATCCTTCACATAAGAGTTACTTTAAGGCCCTCTTAGCTCACGAGTAGTACAATAGTCTTCCCAAAGATGAATAAATTTATGATGGGCAAAGGTGGATAAAAAATAAAAATGGATATTCATGTGATGGTTTATAACCATTTAATATTTGGGTCTCAGCTCTGTGAAATGATGAAACTGTCGTTGGATATTTTTCCGCTCGATCGCAATCGCGGTATTTGGATCACTATCATGCTTCTGCGATAGTGAGGCTTTTGTACATGATCACCATTGGTGACCCTGGTTGACCTACCATGATCACGATTAATGAATCGAGCGGTAACGGAGGGGTGCCGATTCCTACCCCATTTCTGCTTTTTGTCCATTTTTCTTTCCTTTCTCTTTGATTTTATCTCATTTTCATCATAGGACCTGTACGGTCATAAAAACCAGAAATTAATGAAATTTGATGGAGAATTTGGCTTATTTATACAATTAATCATAGTAGTGAGCTAGAATTTAGATTTCAATGAGTGGTTAGTATTCCCACCTATCACACGGGTGACCCGAGTTTGATCTCTGACAACAATGCCATTTTTTATAACGCTCAACTTACACCATTATTTTGGGGCAAGGTGGTCGTTGTCAATACAAAACAAATAAGAGTAGGGGTCAAATCTACGAGGAACAACATTAATGGTGATTTAGTATGTTCGAGATGAAATTTCCTGGCTAAATTTACACCTAGAATACAATTATTTGGGGATTATTGAAGGTTTTTTAAACTATAACAACTTACGAGCTTCTAGAAGACTAACTCTAGTCTAAGAATAAATAGGGTATAATCAATTAGAAATAGATATTGGGGTTATGTCATTCTAGGTGTGAATTCATGTATGGGTAATTGGGAATTTATCTAAATTTAGAATAAGATTCGAGTAGGCTAGATTTTAACTCTTAGTGTTAGTCTTTCAACAAAGCACTAAGTTTCACTCATGGATTATTTCGAATACCATATTAGCGTACCCAATAAAACAATCCAAAACCTCATCTTAGCATCCATATTGCTCGGATGCTACCCTTCAACTTAGCTATATCACTTAACATCCTTATTTCTAAGACAATGCCAAGGAAATGACTAGTATCAATAGTTGTTCACTATTACTCATCACCCACACCCCTCTTTCAAGGATGAAATGAGATCCAAACTAATTGGTGCTTTTACCCCCAATTTCAATTTAAAGATAGATTAATAGCAAAACCTATAACTATTTAATTATTAGATAGATAATTAAGAAACACCCACGCACTACCCACAACCGATTCAAGCATAAATACAAGAGGAAGAATTATCTACTCATAAAGATAGAAAGTAAAGACATACCAAAATTTGCATAAAAGTTAAAAATAATGCAAAATCATACTTTAAATTTCAACAAATCTTTAATGGAAATTGCTAATACTTCACATAGGATTACTCTCAGGTCTTCTTAGCTCAACCGTAGTACAATAGTGTTTCCAAAGAAAAAAAATTAATGATAGGTAATGGTGGACAAAACATAAAAATAGGTCCTATTGTTGAAGGGTTTTAACCCCTTAGGATTTGGGACTCTGCTCTATGAAATTAGAAAACTACTATTGGACATTTTGTCGCTCTATTCGATCACTCTCGATGGATTACGATCATGCTTCTGCGATTGAATAGATTCTGGTCATGATCGCCATTGGTGACCTTGATTGACCCACCACGATCGTGATAATGGGACTGCGATCGCAGTAACTAATGGTTGCCTGATTCCCAACTCCGTTCTCCTTTTTGTCTATTTCCTTTTCTTTTTTTCTTGATTCATCTCATTTTTATCATTGGACCTACAAGATCATAAAACCTAGAAATTAATGTATTTCAAAGTAGAATTACCTCATTTATACAATTTAATCATAGTAGTGAGGTAGAATTTAGATGTCAAAGAGTGGTAAGTATTCTCAGTTGTCACACGGGTGACCTAAGTTCGATCCCTAGCAACGGTGCCATTTTTTATAGAACTCAACTTACAAAATTATTTTGGTGCAAGATGGTCGTTTCAATGTAAACCCAATAAGATTTAGGGTCGAATCCATGAGAAACAATATGAATGGTGATCGAGTAAGTTTGGATGAAAGTTGCTTTCTCAATTCAAACCTAGGATGTGAATATTTGGGGGTTTTAATGTTTTTGAAACTATAACAACTATGGGGATTCTAGAAAACTAACTTGAGGCTAATAATAATTAGGGTATAATCAATTAGGAATGAATCTAGGGGTTATGCAACTCTAGGTGCGAATTCATGAATGGGTTATTAGGAATTTATGAAAATTTAATCAAAGATTCGGGTAGGCTAGATTTAAACACATAGTGTTAATCTTTCAACAAAGAACTAAATTTTACTCATGGATTCTTTCGAATACCTCATGAAAGTGCCTAATCAACCAATCCAAGACCACAACATAGTATCCTTATTGCTAGGATGATGCACCTCAACTTAGCCACATCACTTAACATCTTCAAAGAAAATAACTAGTATCAAATAGTTGTTCACTACTACTCATCACCTACATCCTTATTTAAAGAATGATGTGGGATCAAAACTAATTGGGATTTCACCAACAATTTTCAATTCAAATAGAGAATAATAGAAAAACCCTTAACTATTAACTAATTAGATAGATAGTTAAGCAATACCCATGAACTACTCAAAACATATTCAAGCTTAACCCAAGAGGAAGAATTAGCTACTCATAAAAATAGAAAGTAAACATATATAAAAATTTCCAAAATTTGATCCATAAAAGTTAAAGAGAATGGAAAAGCACACTTTAAATTTCAACACATCTTGAATGGAAATTGCTAATCCTTCACATAGGAGCTACTCTAAGGTTTTCTTAGCTCAAATGTAGTACAATAGTTTTCCCAAAGATGAAAAAATTTATTATGGGTAGAGGTGGACAAAAGATAAAATGGATCCTCTTGTGAAATGGTTTTAGCCCCTTAAGATTAGGAACTTGGCTCTATGAAATTATAAAACTACCCTTGGACATTGTGCCGCTCCATTGCGATCGCACTCATTGGATCACGATCATGGTTCTGCATCACATGGATTCTGGTCACGATCGCCATTGGTGACCCTGGTTGACCAACCGCGATTGTGATCATTGGACCGCAATCGTGGTAATTGGGGAGTGCCTGTTTCCTAGCTCCTTGATCCTTTTTGTCCATTTTTCTTTTCTTTCTGCTTGATTTCATCTCATTTTCATCATAGGACCTACTAGATCACAAAATCTTGAAATTAATGCTTTTCAATGGAGAATTTTCCTTATTGACATTGTTTAATCATAGTAGTGAGCTAGAATTTAGATGTCAATGAGTGGTAAATTTTTCACTCATCAAAACCCCCAAATAAAAACTTTGCTTGGCCTCAAGCAACACTACTCCACATTCTATGAGATTACTCCATTATAATCCCATTCTATCAAATGATCATAATGATTCCGAGATAGATTAGTCAACGAGAGAAAAGACCGTTAAAAACAATCAAGAAACAACCATTAACTCTATAGGAGTAACTCTTTATCAATTGTGACTAAACCACACTCTTTTGCTTTATTTTCGAAACATAATAATTTCACCAACTTCTATTAATTTGCATGCCTCCTCACGAAGGAGAGTGCCAACACACCTTAATTTCTATCATGTAACAAGGGACAAATATGAAAGAACTCACACTCAAAACTAATTTGTCAATACACAGAAGTATCATGGCATATGCTTGCCCATATTTTTAGTTACTACTGACTAAAAAACACATGGTTAGAGATCTCGAAGGAATTTTTCAATCTTGTAATGTTGGTTCGAGAAATAGAAGAATAAATGTTTGTGAAAATAGTGACTATACCCTCTTTGAACTTTACATTATACACTACTAGATCAAACTTTGGTTCATGGGACACTTTATTTCTTTCCAAATTTTACATATGCCTACTTTTACTACCTTGATTCACCCATCTTTTAAAAGTATTTTCTTCTTATCTCATTTATTGGTACAATTCCTACATTTCATTCCTTTGATGAATCCTTTCTTTTTCTATTCATTTGTTCTCATTGTTTAGCTCTTAGTAACTCACTTACAATTCAGTGGCGAAAGTTACCTCTTCAAAGATTCACAACCTCCAACTTAGGATTTTAGCCTCAAGTTATACATTTATGTTCAAGGAGGATAGAGTTTAAAAGAGAAAAAAAACATATGGCTCATGTCTTGTAATACGTTTCCAAAGAAAGGCTTAAAGTGGGTGACTAAAGACAATTTCTGTACGGGTAGGCTTTTTAGGATAAATTGGATTTCCATATTCATAAAGAAGGACTAAAATCATTTCACCAACCATGAATAATAAAGATTAGATTCGAGAGACTAATAGGACAAGTTCTAGATGACACAAGTAAGTATGAGAATTTAATGACTAAGATCACCACATATGGCATGCAAATGATTCAAGGAGGATCAATTGCATTTCCTACTTAGGACAAAAGGAGTTATTTATAATGCACTACTTACTAAAGGATTTGGAGTCACGGAGAGAGGGTAAAGCATTGTTAGACATTTATTCATGTTCATGCCCTTTATTTTCACACAAAAAAATTGACAGAGAAGGATAATTGTTTCACTTTTCACCATGCAATATGGCCAACGTTAGCACCAAATTAAATGGTTATCGCACATTCAGGATCTCTCAAAGGTATATCATATGGCTACTAAGACATCACCCTAGGAATAACATCAATCCGCAATCTATAATGCCATAAGTACTCAGACCATGCATCAATTGCTCAAAACTCCAACACATTGATTTTCCTTTAAGAATGTCATCACTCAATCTTATCATAGGGAAAGGCTCATCCAATATTATTATTAAAAGATGTCATAAGAAGAATAAAAAGCTAAAATTGCAAGCAAAAATTCACAAAGTCTCTATATTTAGTGTAAAATAGATTCACATATTACCAACTAAGTGTGAATTATGAAACACGGGTACACACCCCCAACATGAAGGCTAATGGCACCCTCCCTCCATATCATAAAAGCATAAGAAGGGTACAGGGGACTCTATGAGATTGTACATAGATTGGAAAAAGGTAAAATATCACAATCGTAATAGGGTTGGTCGTGATCATAAAATCGTGATCGATACTTTTGGACTGCAATTGCGATATTTGAGACCGATTTCTCCCCCGTTTTGCCCTGTTTTCCTGCATTGCTACCATCCTTCTAAACTTGGGTTCCCCTTACTTTTTGGACTTCCAATCTGCCCAACACCTATAAAGCATCTAAACTAATTAAATCTATTAAAAATAAATATAAGAAACATATAACTGATGGGTTGCCTCCCATCAAGCACTTTAGTTAAACTCACAACACAATATCTTTTTGACTATTATTTATGTCTCTACTTAGATGATTTGACTCGTCAGCCCAACTTTTGATCCATATGTATTTTAGGTAATTTGGGCAAAGGGAAGGGCACAAGGATCGATATTTTATCTCGCCATATTAAAGACATGAATCTTTTTCCCAACTTCATATAAAACTTCTGAATACGCTTATTGGGCATTGGTGAGAACATCAATAGACCATCAGTTAAATAAGTGAGGGACGTCATTTTATTCTTTTGGAATGAAAAATTCAAAAATGTAAGAATTTTGTACCTCATCTCCATCGATCATCACTTGCTCTAGTGGTTCAACTTTCATAATATCCACCAAACATAATGTCAAAAAATGATTAGAATGAGTTCATCCTCCAAATTCCGGATTCACATTCTTCTTGATATTCTCACCCTAAAATAAACTATATCCTTCATAAAAGCATTGCTTGGGATTTTCTTTCAGCTCTAGAACTATTTTATCAATTTTGGCATCCTTCATTATTTTTGATTTTGTTGGTTGGCAGATCACAAAGAATTCTCCTATATCAAGCTCACCATCGACCACATGGCTTGATATCTTTTCTTTATTAGATTTATTTTCAAGATTGGGCATATTAATGGTACTTCATAGATTGACCTCCTCACCCACTTTTTTTTTTAACTTTTTTTTCTAAATGCTAACGTGGATTGATGAAAGAGATGCATGTTCTCCCCCATTGTAGTCACCTAATCAAAGATAGTTAGAAGCATTACTTCAACACCACTGTATCTAGCACGTTGTTCTTCCTTTATCACATTATGAGACCTATCAAACTCATAAGAAGAACTAGCATTTTTATTAGCATAATTAGGGGAAGGGGCATTTGGACAATCACTCCAATGTCCATCTCAACCACCACATAAAGAACAATCATACTCCTAATTATATTAAGATGGTGCACACACATATTTTTTAGGAGAATATTTATAATTTTTTCAAAAGTAGGGTCCACCATAATATGGGCTTGAATCATCAAGATAAGATTTACAGCCACAAAACTCATATTCATTCCAAGATGCCATAGTAACAAGTAAACAAAAACAAAAATCTACATAACATAAGAAACAAAATAAAATCACAAACACATTTTCACAAGTTTGAATTAGTGCAAGTAAGCTACAATTTCAAACTAACTCAATATGCCAAATTGTTCCCTGATAATGGTGCCAATTTTGGTAACTCTTAACTTATACCATTATGTTGGTGCATGGCCGGTCATTATCAATATAAACCCCACAAGATTTAGGGTCGAATCCATGAGGAAAAATGTTAATGGTGATCGAGTAAGTTCGAGATGAAATGTGCTTTCTAAAATCAAATCTAGGATACAAATATTTGGGGGTTTTAAATGATTTTGAAACTATAAAACCTTTAGATCTTCTAGACGACTAACTCGAGGCTAAGAATAATTAGGCTATAATCAATTAGGAATGAATCTTGGTGTTATGCCATTCTAGGTTTGAATGCATGCAAGGGTAATTAGGAATTTATCAAAATTAGTCAAAGATTTGGGTAGGCTAGATTTTAACTCTTTGTATTAGTACTTCAACAAAGTGTTAAATTTCACTCATGGATTTTTTCGAATACCTCATGAGTGTGCCAATTTAACCAATCCAAGACCTTAACTTAGCATCCCTTTGCTAGGATGATGACCTTCAATGTAGCTACATCACTTAACATCCTTATTTCTAATACAATGACAAGGAAATAACTAGAATCAAATAATTGTTCACTACTACTTATCACCCATATCCTACTTTCAAGGATGATGCAGGATCCAAACCAATTGGGGATTTCAACCATAATTTTTTATTCAATCATAGAGTAATAGAAAAACCCATAACTATTAACTAATTAGATTTATAATTAAGCAAAACTCATGCACTACTCACAACCTATTCAAGCATAAACGCAAAAGGAAGAATTAGCTACTCATAAAGATAGAAAGTAAGGATATACAAAAATTTCCACCAAATTGATCAATGGAAGTTAAAGAGAATACAAATCCACACTTTAAATTTCAATATATTTTTAATTCAAATTGCTAATCCTTCACTTAGGAGATAATCTAAGGTCTTATTATATCAATAGTAGCACAATAGTGTTCCCAAAGATGAAAAACATTATGATATGTAAAGGTAGATAAAAGATAAAAATGGATTCTCTTGTGAAAGAGTTTTAACCCCTAAAGATTGGGTCTCAGCTCTGCGAAATTATGAAACTGCCCTTGAATATTTTGGGAATCTATCGCGATCGTGCACTTTGGATCGTGGTCGCACTTCTACGATCTCGTGGCTTCTGGTCGCAATCACCATTGGTGACCCTGGTTGACTGACCATGATCAAGATCATTGGATTGTTATCACGGTAACAAAGGGTTTCTTAATTCCCAGCTCATTCCTCCTTTTTGTCCATTTTTTCCCTTTTGGTTTATTTCATCACTTTTTAACCATAGAACTTGGAAGATCACAAAAGCTCAAAAATGCATTTCAATAGAGAATTTGCCTTGTTTATAGAGTTTAATCACAGTAGTGAGCTAGAATTTAGATGTCAATGAGTGGAATTTCTCACTAATCACTCAACCATGGTAGAACTAGCCATATTAGCATAATTTCTGCTATCAAAGATAAAAGAGAAAACATTATTCTTTATAAGAAATTTAGTGTGGAATACATTTTTCATTTGACTAGGATCATATATTGCCTTACTAATCATTACCTGCCTCACAATAAACTTTAGAATGTCAAACTACCTATCTTGAGGCCAAGCATCTTTATTATATTTCTCCACATGCTCATCTTCTTCAGACCACTTTCCATCTTGGTATTTTTCATCATTCTCATCTTCTAATCCAACCTATTCTCCAGGGTAATACAATTGCTAATGTCCCCATCCTTGGCATTAAAAACATTGAAAACCATGAGTATTAGGTTTAGGATATTTTTTACCTTTATTACTAGGAGGGTACTTTGGATCGGTCTTCTCTATGAGCTTCTTATCATTGGACTTGTAGTCCTTGTTCTTGTTCCATCCTAATAAAGATTGAGCTACCTTATTATTCTTACTCCAAGTTTTGGTAGATGAGTACCCTTTTGGTTTGTTAGTTACCCTCTCTTTGATATCCCTCTCAATTTCTAATGCCACTTGGAAGATTTATTCCATGGTTTAAAACTTTTGGATAGTGGTAATGAAAGAGGAAAAATGAGAAACCCAACCCCAAAGTTATGATTAAAACACTCTTGCTTCCTTTTCTCGAGTTGTATAACTTTTCAATTAACTCATGTTTATATCTCTCTGACATACCTTTGTCTCTTGATTCCCTTCAATACAACCTATGGGGGTGGTTGTACAGTATTTAATGCATTTTCAAATCTCTTGTCATAGTCCCATCATGTATTGGCGTACCCTTTAAAGTAGGGTATGGCATAGCAACTCTCTTTCTCATCAATGATATCATTGACTTGAAAGATCCTTTCATAAAATGACTCACATATGAGATAACCTTTGGGATCACTCTCTCCTTTGCAAGTCAGAAGACTAACCTTGATTGAATAGAGACCTACTTCTTTTTCCCTATTACTATTAACACTTAATTTTTGTCCTCCATGATTAAGTTTAATTCAGTGTTTCTTTAATTTTAAACAAATTATAATATTTATGTTATCTGGATAAAATCTTTCTAAAGTATTTATCTGGATAATTTTTTCATTTTAAGTGATGATTATATTTAACCATGGTTATCTTGAAAATTGATTCAAATGGTTAAAATCTTGATTTAAATATAATTTTGTCTCAAAATAATTTATTTGGAAATATATTTGTTTGATTTTAATAAATCAAGAAGCTCGAAATTAAATCGAATTTTAATTGTCTCGAATTGCAATTCAATTTAGTCAATATATTAAATTTGGCCACAACTAAAATAAAATTAGTAACAATTGTAATACAATTGTCAAATGATATTCAATATGGCCAAAATTTAAATTTAATTGACTAAGCCATAATCTAAAATAACCTTCTACCCAATAGAACAACCCAATTTAAACCCCTTTATTTTTTTTTCTTATTAAAAGCCAGCTTTCATTAATATAAAAAATTGAAATACAATATTAGGCTCAGGTAGACCCTTGCCTCTCATTAATTCTCTATGTCTAGACAATGTTTATTTCCTAACAACACTTTTAAGGAAAACAATTTTAGTCTTTAAAGGTATGGCTTCCATTTGATTAATTCTCTCCCTCTTATGTGAACATGCATGGCCACCTCTCTGCAAACTGCATCCACTCTAAAAGAACTTCCTTTGAACCTAGTAGAGTTTCTTTCATGACAAATGCAAAATACTATCATAGTGACTACACAACATGTAATGTTTGCTACTGTAGATTTTTGTTTCACCATTTGGTTGATCCACTGTATTTATGATCCCAAGTCCCTATAGCATTATCAAAGGCCATCCACTACACTAGTCTACTTTATAGGCCTTTAGTATATATGCATTCAAAGTATAGGTGAGAGAAGCTCTCAATAGTTCTTGTACATAATATACAATCCATAGGTACTTATATACCCAATTTTTAGAGTCGAGTCACTGTATCAAGTCTTTGTCTTAGGGTCAACCACAAGTTAAAGTGATGTCTAGGGTGAACCGGAGGCTACAACACTATTGCTTTCCACGGGGCTCTTGGGAGCTGAGGTAGTAACCTTCCATAAGCTTTCTTTATCTGGTAGGACCCTCCCATCAGTAGTTTATCTATTATTTGAGAAAATGATCCTTATATGGAGTTCATCTGTATCAAAGTGTCCCGACAACGTAAAATTTTCCTGATTACCCAAGTTACATTCTTTGGTAAGGTCATATCTTCTAGATTCCTATGCTTTATATAGTAGTTGTGTGCCCACTTTAACCATAAGGAGTCCTTCTTGATTGATATTGCCCATAATTTCTTCGTGACTAATGCTTTATTCCATATTTTGATATTAATCACATTCAATCCACCTATAGCCCTTGGGTAGCATAGTTTCTCGTATGACACTAAAGCCTTCTTTGATAGTTTCCCCATTCCTGTCAAGAGAAATGATCTACATATCGCCTCTATCATTTTCATTTGTTTCATAGGTAGTATGAATATCTCAGACCAGTAAGTTTGCAACTCCAAAAGCACAACTTTGATGAGCTGCATTGTACCAGAATAAGGAAGTAGTCTTGCTGAATTCAACACCTCAGTCAATATCCCCCAAAATCAATTCAAAACCAAAAATTCAAATTTTGAAAGTCAAAATTTTTACTAGACGGTACAATTTAACCTTAACCTTGTCATTTTTCTATTTTTAAAATTCAAAATTTATACTAGATTGTATAATTCTCCCTCAACCTTGTTTTTTTTTTCATTTTTGAAATTTAAAATTTATACTAGTTTGTACGATTCACCATTAACCTTGGCCTTTTTTGTATTATTTTAAAAAGTCAAAATTTGTACTATATTGTACAATTTAACCTAACCTTATTTTCTAACAAATCTTACCAGCAATTTAAAATTCCAAAAAAACCCCTAAGTTCTTTCTCCTACATTGGTAGGTTCAAAGAATTCAATCCTCATCCTTTCCTATAAATACTACCACCATATTGTTAGAAATCAAGTCTCAAAGAGTGGAAAAAACTTTTGAGCAAAGAGTTAAATTTTTCATAGTAAAAACTTTCCAGCGGTAGTCTAATCGGGATCCTTGAAAAATTATTTTTTGTTGGTGATCAAGACTACGAAGAAATCTTTAAATCTCATTTTGCTTCTTCAAAAAAGGTAAACACACCTTTTTCTTTTAGTTTTGTTATCATTTTCTTCTTCATCTTCTTCTTCGTAGTTTTCATAGTTGTTTTTTTATTTATTGAGATTGTTTTCTGTAGAAGACCTTGAAGATAATAGGATGTTATGATATCAATATTACGGATATTTTTATGTTCATGGAATGAAATTAGCTAACAATAGTTGAACGTGTTTCTTTGGCTTTATTCTTTGATTATTATGTTTAGATGGATATAGTTTCGACCTTTGCTTGATTAAAATATGTACTCATTCCTTGTTTAAATTTTTGGTTGATTGATATGTTTGCCTTTAACATGTAAAGTTTCTTTTTTTATGTTGAAAAGAATTGTTACTATTGTTTGTTTCGCATTAGTAAATTAGACGTACAAAGTTTCAACCTTTTCTTGATTAAAATACGTACTCATGCCTTGTTTAAATTCGTTATTGGTGGATATATTTATTTTTAGCATTTAAAGTTTTTTCCCTTATGTTAAAAAGAATAGTTACTATTGTTTGTTTCATCTTAGTAGATTAGATGGATAAAGTTTTTACCTTTGACTAAAGTATGTACCCATGCCTTGTTTAAATTTGTTATTGGTGGATATGTTTGATTTTAGCATGTAAAGTTATTTTCTTTATGTCAAAAAACAATAATTACTATTGTTAAGGGTCTATCAAATATTTTCTCAATTTGAAGTATCAAATTAGCTTTGAAAGGCGTATCATAACATTTTGTGTTTGTGGCCTAGTGATTTGCAAAATCACCGCTTAAGGTTGAAGTTGACCACTTTGGCATAAACATGAGAGTTTTCTCATTCATATGTAGAATTGTAATTCAAGTTCTACTTTTAAGATGTAACTCCTTTATCAATCCTTAATTATTTTGATTAAATTATTATCTTTCTCCATGATTATATGCCACAATGAAATGCTGAGTTCTTTTGATATATGTTTGCAATCATGATTTACTCATTTTTGTGGTCAAAACTATCTTTGATTTTCTCTTATTTAGATTGATATATTGTTAGGGTCATAGATTTGTTGAAATGGTGTAAAACTAATATAGGAGTTGTCATAATTGGACACATTCTCTTGGAATTATTATTTTACTATTTTTCCTATCATGTCTTTGAATATAATTTCTCAAACATGTTTAATATATGCTATTTGCTTCACCTCGCTTATTGATTTATTTCTTGAAGTATTTTTGTGTATTTAGATGTCCCATTGTTATTCATATACCACTATGAATTTTTCTTCAAATCTGTTGATTGACTCCATTTGGTATTGACAAATGTTATTCAATAGTATGTCTTGTATTTCATATTTGAGATATCAAAAAAAAAAAGATTTGATCATCTTCTTCTCATTTTGTTTTATTTCTTTAATGAAAACATGCCTTACACTATATTATATTATAGTGCAAATATTTATTAATCTATAGGAAATGTTTGTCCAAATTGTAAGCAACTATACTTGTGGATCAATGTCTTCTTTTCAAGGATTAGTTGAATATATTATTCTAGGCTTGATTTTTTGTTATATTGTTTGAGAAATAGGTTAATTTTCTTTTCGCTGAATAATTTGATTTGTTTTTGATGTCATATTATACTATTTATGCTTTAGAATTCTATTTTTTCATCTCATTATTTATCTATCAATTGTAGAATTTTTGAATATATATTACTTCTTTTTCTTTTACATTTTTCTTTGCATGAATCTATTTTGGAGTCCAAATGAACTCCTTTCCTCTTGCATTTTGTAATGTGCTAATGAGGCCCACCTCTTCGAGTCAACTCAGATGTTTAAACCCCAAGTTGATTATATGGCGTGTGGGTGCAAGAAGATGAAAGAGAAGGGAAATGGGTCAAAACCCATTGATGAGGTCACTAAGTGACTTCAAAAGTCTTAATTTTTATCATTGTCTTATTATTTAATTATATATCTATCTGTTCATTCATTTAAGCCTCGAAGTCAAAGTTTTAATTTAATACAGGGGAATCAAATTTTTGGGCCTTCAAAGTCAGAAAACTAGCTTAGGACAAGTTATGGGCCAATTCAAAATGATTAAATTAGGATAGGTGCAAGCGGAGAAAAAGCTCAAATGATTATATTAGGACAGGATGTGGGCCAAATGCCCAATGAGATTAGGACAGGTTCATTTGAATGATTTATGTCTTATTGCCCATGTATTTTAGTCTCCACCTTTCTCCTTATATGCTAGTTGATTCTTTTAATTTTCTTAAACTTACTTAAAATTCTAGCTATGTTGTCAAAACTCATTTTACATAAATCTTAGAAACATATTTTTCCTTAATCGATTTCTCTTGTTAAAATTAGTCAAAAAGTTATTTTCAAATAGTCTGGATAATCGCAAGTTAGTGGATACTCTTGGTGCCTTAATAACCTTCCAAGAGTAATTATAGGAACCACTTACTCTGAATTTCTAAAAATAAATGATTTTTCCTGTTTTGAATCTTTTAAATAATAATTTTAGTTTTTCTTGATATTTTCTCAAAAAAATCAAGTGGCGACTTTGAAATTTCTTAAATTGTGTTGAATTTTTCTTTAACATTTTGAGATAGTTTAAAAATTCAAAATATAATATTTTCCAATCCTTTGAATAGAAAAAGTGGAAAAATAATTACCTTGTGGGTTTTCTTGATCACAACCTTGGGGTCGGTTTCCCAAGTTTTCTTTACCATTAGGTACCAGACCAAATCTACCTCTTCGATCTCGATAACCTATTTGATCCATTAGTTTATCTCTTATACCACCTACCAACATTTTATCTTAATCAAATGCTCCAAACTCCTCTTGTTATTTCTCCCTCTCTTCCTTATTTATTTGGATGGGTTGGTTTTGGTTAAAGAGTGCTTTGAATGGGGGAATTTTAGCGTTGGTCAAGGTATTTGGTTTTGAGATTTGTCTTGTTGTGTTTGATTGAGTTGAGAATGGAGTGGTCGAATAGGATTTTAGTTTTATGGATATGCATTTGCTTGAGGAATGGGCTTATGTGCTTGTATCGGTGGATTGGTCATTTGCTGAACGGTTTTTGGAGAATTGCAAAAGGAAGAATTTGAAACATGCCCACTAGTCAAGGCACGGTAGTTTTGAGGAATGGATAGGGATGAGTTTAGTACACCGTCAACTTTAACCACTTGTCCACCTATGTTGGACATACTCCCTTCAAGTGAATCTACTTTAAGGCCAAGCGAATTTATCTTAGCGCCCACAAACTCAATTTTATGGATGGGATTTTAATAGCCGCTAAAATAATACTTGTTGAGTGGTTTTATATGGTTTGTAAAGTTTCTCCTTATGTATCCATTGTACCTATGAATAATACATTTACAAAAAACAAAAAACACGTTAGCGTTAGAGAAATTAACCTTACAACTCTTCACACCTTTGCTTACCTACACTAGGATCACAAGGTTTGAAAGATGGTGTATACTCCATGTGGTAGTCAAGGTGTCAAGTGCTACTCTTGATCGGATTGGATTCTTGTTTGGAAGACTCAAATAAATTTGTAAGGACTTGGATCAAGAACTAACAATGATATGAAAAAGAGAAAAGCTTGAAAGAAATCAGAGGATGAAAGAATTAAGATTCAAGAACTAATCAACCTACTTAGTAGGTGAATTACTAGTTGTTGATTAGTTTAAGAATCAAGAGATGAATTTAGGAATCAAAAAGTGAAACTATATGAGTATAACCTGAGGAAAAAGAGTATGGAAGTGTTGAATTGCATTAGTTAAATGCATTTGAAGTGTGTTGAAAAGGAGCTAAGGAAGCTTGGGCTTATCCCTAGTTAATGACAAACATATGTGAGGCTGTGTTGACCTATTTTAGTAGAGCTGGAACAGCCCTAGAGCAGTACAAGAGCATGCCAAATGCAAAACTCATTATTTTGGGTTGCTGCGATAGCTTAGGCGTAGATCAAAGGAAGATATGGCGCAAGTCAGCTGCTCAGCCTCACTTGGAATGGTGTTTTTGCACCTCTAATGGTCCTCTTTGTACTCTTCTCATGGAATATCCTGGAAATCTTTGGATATTTTCTAATGAAAACACTTTTCACTCTTTTCCTTCCTTTTGTTTTGATCAAACACTCACTGATACAAATCAAGTTACTCAGACACAAAATGAACTAAGAAAACTGTGGAAAATATATGAACGATAAGAGATAGAAGATTGACATGCGAAACTATTAAGAAATTAATAACAATGGATGTTATAAATCCGAGAACCCTTAATTCAAATAGAATCAAATGCCTAATCTCTACATGGACCTAGAGGGATTCAATACCCTCCAAACCCCTATTTCAAAGCAAACATTCAATACAAGTTTCACCAATAATCTTTCAAGAGCAATATTCATTCAATATCAAAAACATAAGAAGGAAGAAAATTACCTAGGGATATCTATTTATAGTCTTAGGCTAAACTATTACAATGGTCCCAAAAGTTGCCCATAAACCAAGTGGAATAAAATAGAATAATACCAACACACAAAGGCCCATATATCTTGGTGGAATGGACCATGTGTGTCATTTTTTTCCTTCACAATAGTTCTTCACCACTTGGACTCCTTTGGTACGCATCAAAGCAAGTACCAAACGATCTTCCAAACATAGGATTACCCTATTGTATGCTATAAATGGTTTCCCCATGCATGCTCTTATGCCATCAATGTGACCAAAACCAGGTTTTTCATGTGTTGTCATCGAAAGCTATGATGGCCATTTTGATTGTATAATCCTCCCCTTCTTGAAAAAGATTCAACCTCAAATCCAAACCATGCAATACCAAAAGAAGGACAAACAAGCAAAACATCCTTACAACATAAGGGTTATGGTTAGTACAATAAATAACATCATCATGCCAATGTGGTACACACTTGAAATATAACCATGAATCCTTTGTTTTAGTCATGAAAGCTTTGTAAAATCTCACAATGGGAGTGAATTTGAAAATCACTATAACGGTCATAATGAAATCAACAATCTCCAAAGGTTAGAAGAATATCTTCCTCTTTAGAACCATAAGAAAATTATTTCATCATCTCTTTAGTAGACCATACAAAGAGTGGTGGCACCAATGGTTCATACATCTAAAAAGGTTTTACGGGGTCAAGGACATGAGTAATCCTTGTAGGATTATTACTAAACCAAGTGGACCATTCAAGAAACTTCCTACCTCTAAATAAGACAAGTCCAAAACTATCCTGGACATCATCATATGCAAATATGTAGTATAGAAAGGAATATAACATAGAAGTCTCCTCCATGGTGTTATTATCTAAAAAGATGTCATTTCCTTTAAGAGTTTTAGAACATAATGCACCCAAAGATGGAGCAAAATTATTTAGGAATACCATTAATTTCCTTTCTAAGCAATTCATGCCAACATAAGATGTCGATTCAACATGATTATAGACAGCATCATATGCATAAAGGTATTGGTCAAAGGCAATAAGGACATTATTCTTATTAAAGATATATTCACAAGTTGGAATATAAAAAAAGAGAAAGAGACATTGCAAGCACATAGAATCTCTCATTTTCAAATAACTTCCTAAGGGAAGAAATTTCATCAATGGAATCATATTTTTAGGGAGAATAGAGAATCTACTATGCAACAAACCAATCCAAGACAAGTAGTTCTCCCAAGAATTTTGTTTCCCTCTATTAATGAAGTTAACCATGCTCCCAAGAGTCCGACAAGATACTTCAAATTGTCGAATCCTATGAATGTGACAATAAATTTTTAACATCCTTGGACTCTTCCACAAATAAGAATTCAACTTTGAATCCACAAGTTGTGGTCCACACAATTTAAGATCAAGTGTGTTAAATATCGATGAAACTACATAAGCAATACCCTAAAAGGGAAATCACACAATTTCCCTAGGGTCGTCAATCATTAAACAACCTTTGAGAAAGGGTTGTCTTATCACAACAAGTTCATGAAGAAAGGTATTACAAGCGTAGAATTCATCTAAAGTGTCTTCCAGAAGGAACTATCTCCTGGACCTTCAATTAGTAATACCTTGTTCAAAAGTTGAAACACTCAAGGGTGAACTCTCTTGGAGATTTTCATTATTCCCCTCATTTAGTGAACACTTATATTTGTTGGAATAACCTCTTATAAGCGACTTGGGTCTATCAAGTGGATTGTAAATCCCCAATTAAGACTTTCCATCTTAGGGAAGGATACAAACATCCACAATCAACCTTTATTTGTTGTCTTGACCAAGCACCAAGTTGGATATATAGAAACTAACTCTTCCCAATAGGTCACCAGGGTTAAATAGAAGAAGTAGCCAAGGACATAGGTTAAGGCTATACTCTCTTTCCCCTATTATGCTATTCCCAAAATTAGGCATACCCTCTATACTACAAATATTAATATCTTGATCAAAAAGAGGGTAGAGAAGGTGTCCCGTAAGTCAACTTCATCTATAGTGTCATCATGCATATACTCACTAGATTCAAATTCATCAACATGAGTATGATCAACATAGGAAACACACAAAGTATAAGTTGAGGAAATTTCATAGGAAATATCACCTTCTCTTTCAAAGGATCAATCCTTTAGTAGACATAAACCACCATGAGAATCAAAGGGATCACAACCAAAACCATTTTCACAAAAACAATAACTAATTAGGTTTCTTAAAAATTCAAGCAAATCAAGGTCATCATCACACAATTAATCACACTTTTTTGAAAGTAGGAGATCACTATCAAGAATTGGATGGTTAACATAATCTTCACTCAACCATATATTCTTAATTGGGTTTCAAGAAATTGGAAAACAAGTGAATCTTAAGCATACCACCTTTTGTTTAAAACTCATAATATTGCATATCACTAGGTGTCATGCAAGCGGTGATCTCACTAATTTCACATAATAGATCTTTCCTTGAGAGAGGATTACTATTCAAAGATTAGATGTTAAAGCCTACAAGTTCACTCTCAAAAAGATACATGTTATTCTTCACAACATTTTTATTTTGATAATTAATGACCAAATCTAATAATAATCCTTTAATCACACAATATTCTAAAGGAATCATCTCTATTATGACGATCAATTCCATCAACATCATTAATAACTTTGGACTCATCAAGCATACCATACATATTCTCAAGTAGTGGACTACATTCATGAGTAAGTTTATCATAATCACACACTCACTAGTTGTTGGAAACTTACATGCCAACATAGACTCAACTTGGTTCTTACAATGGTCAACTAGTGTGTGAATACACTCATTACTTGGCAATGGGACATCATTCAAGTTACAAGTGATAGAACTAGGTGAACAAAAATTGATCTCATGAGAAGAATCAATTTGTTCATCTATAGGATCAACTAGTGCTTGCTTACTTACAACAAAAATTTGATCTTCATGCAACCTAGCAATACAAAGAGTATCACAAAGGAAAGACTCTCACAATTCTCCTCTTGTAAAACTACCAACTACATCTACATGGTACTACTAGCCACATCACAAGATTCTAAATTTATAGGAGTGTAGGAGATAGCATTGTTACTTTGTAGCTCACATGAGGTATGGTCTACACCTTGATGTGTATTATGGGACCTTACTTGCTCCTGTGGGAAGCTCTTATCATGAGGTAGTTTTTCAAGACTTCTCTCTTAAATAAACTCTTCATGACTCTTTCCAAAGTTAGAATTCTTAGGCAAGAACTCTGTTAAATTTGTATGCGGTATCAAAGAACCAAAACTAAATATAAGTACTAAAAAACTGATCAACTAGCTGGATATACTCTAGCCTGAAAAAGCCATTAACTGTCTAAACTGTGGAATTGATGGGACAAGCCCCCAACTAAATCCATCTACTAAAATAAAACTGAAGTACTATAAATAAAGCATTTCCTCTAACTAAAGGACTCACCACTACTCTGAAAGCTGAGAATCTAAACTGTTAAGGGTGCTCTAGGGCTCGTGCATCTAAACCTATGATATAAGACATCATAGCGCAAATAAAAACATACGTTAGTACTTTGAATGTATTGGTATGTTTAGTGAAGTAGGCTGAAATGCATGGGTTCATGTGCATGAACAATAATAATTGAATAACATGAGTATGACTGAGCAAGAGTACATGCATGAACACATCGAGTGTAATTGAGATCGTACTAACACCGAGTGCTGAATTGGAATAATGATAACCGATATATGTGTTTACGAATACTGTATTACTAATTATCTAAATGAATGTATCTATTAGTTCTTAGTACTGTGGAACCATACTGAGTTTTGCGCTAAGCTGAGTGACCATGTCTGATAGTCCTAAATCTGTATAACTGAACTAAGTTCTATACTGAGACTGAGACTAGAACTGAGATTGTAAGAGGTAATCATCTAACCGATATACCCCTTCTCTAGTTGATTTGGGGTCTAACCTGTAACCCTAGTCGGAAGGGTGTCAATATTATGCCATGGGTAAGGACAAGCTGTGACTTAACCCTTTTTGACAGAAAGCTCTTTCATCAACCCTCGTTGATAGGATAACTCGGATAGGAGTATTAACCCTCATAATGTCTGGCAGAAAGACACCTCAAACTATGCTGGCTACATAGTTCTGTAAGGCAGAGATTGCTAGTAAGGTTCAAACCCTTTGCTGATAGGAATACCCTCATCCCTTGGTTAATATGGTGCTGAATCCTACTCCTAACTAAATAGACGCTGACCTAATTTTTAGTCTGTACTAGGTTGGACTGAATGGTTTCTGAGATTATTGTTTAGCTAAAGTGAACTAAGTTCACAGACTTCCGTTAACTGACAGAATAGTACTGAATTCTGTTAGCTAACTGAGTTTACTGAGGTCTGAATTGGATATAGAATTAGACTGGTGTAATATGGATTCTACTAAGTTTTTCTTGAATTTTGTAACTGAATGAGAGTACTACTGATTGTATCGTAACTAATATTGTTCAATGAATGACCATGGCACTATGTAATCAGCTAAATTATTGGGTACAAGTACCCCCAGGACTAGATAGCATAAATTAAGAGACATGTCATAACATGAAACATGTAAACTACCAACATTTAAACATACACTCATGTCATAATCCTTTAACAATTCTAACCACCCTCTCTAACGAAGATTCAACTCCCTGTAAGTAAACACATACTGCAAACTTTTTTGATTTGTAAAAGCATCAACATGCGCCCCTTATAGATAGTGCCTCCAAATTTTCAATGCAAACATAATAAAAGCTAATTCAAGATCATAGGTAGGGTAATTCTTTTTGTGAGGCTTAAGTTGTCTAGAGGCATAAGTTATGAACTTATCTTGCTCCATCAATACACAACATAGACCGATTCTAGAGGTATCACAATAGACAATGAACCTATCTATACCATTAGGTAGTGCTAAAACTTGGGCTGAAATGAGTCGAGTCTTCAACTCCTAAAAACACTTCTAACAGTAATTTAACCATTGAAACTTAACTTTCTTATAAGTTAATCTAGACATAGGAGATGCAATAAAAGAAAAACCCTCAATAAAATATTTGTAATAGCCAGACAAAACCAAGAAAACTCTAATATTTGACGGAGAAACAGGTCTAGGCTAGTTTCTTACTGCTTCAGTCTTTTGGGGATCAACTCTAAACCATCTCTGGAAATAATATGACCTAGGAAAGCTACTGATCTTTAGCCAAAATTCACATTTGCTAAAATTGGAGAACAATCGGTGAGCTCTAAGACATGTAACACAATTCTAATATGATCTGAATAATCATCCTCACTACGAGAATAAACAAGAATATCATCTATAAATACTATGATAAACATGTCCAAATATTGTTTGAACACTCGGTTCATCAAGTCCATGAAATATGTTGGGTTATTGGTAAGACCAAATGACATGACTAGAAACTCATAATGATAATAACAGGTTTTGAAAGCTGTCTTTGGAATATCATATTCCCTTAATTCAAGCTGATGATAGCCGGATCTAAGGTCTATATTAGAGAAATAACATGCACCTTATAGTTGGTCAAATAATTCATCAATCCTAGGAAGAGGATATTTGATTTTTACTGTGGCTTTATTCAGCTGATGATAGTCAATGCACATTCAGAAAGAACCATCTTTATTTCACACGAATAAGATAGGAACGCCTCATGGAGAAACACTTGGCCTTATGAAAACTTTATCTAAAAGATATTTAGGATTTTCTTTTAATTATGTAAGATCGGCTAGAGCCATACAATATGGAGTAATAAAGACGGGCTGAGTATCTGGGAGAAGGTCAATATTGAATTCCATTTCACTATCGGGAAGTACCCTTGGCAAATCTTTGGGAAAAAAATCCAGAAACTCATTGACTACACGAAATAACAGAACCATTGGGGTCTAAAACTTAGTGTATTTGACACAAATTAGATGATAGATACACCATTTTGATATCAACATTTTGCCTTTAATATAGGATATAAAATGACTCTTGGGAGATAATGAATACCTTTCCACTCAAAGACAGAATCATCTGGAAATTACTCGAGCGTGATAATCTATGGATGCATAATAACAATAGAGCCAATCCATACCAAGAATATGGTAAAAGTCAACCATAGCTAACTCTATTAAATATATTAACATGATTTTATGAAGGATAGTGATAGGAAATTTTCTATGGATCCGTTTGGCAAAAACTTAGACACCCACTGGGGTAGAAACCAAAAAGGGCCCAAGGATCTTTTTAGGACCTATTTAAAAATTTACTACAACTAGTGGGGTCACATAACAAAAAATTGACCTAGCATCTAACAACACTTAAACATCAAGATAAAAGACATGAAGCATGCTAGTAATAACATTTTTTGAATCTTCTAGCTCTTGATGTAATGGTAAATCATAAAACAATTCTACCGCTAACTGTCAGCGGTACTAAATGACGCACCCTAAGGTGGGACTTGGCAACTTAGAGGGGCTGGTGCACTAGTAGCCTGAATCTGGGGATGAACATCCCTATTTCCCTAGTTAGCTTGAGGAAACTCTTTGATTCTATGTCCCAACTTACCACAACCATAATAACCTTTCTGTCCCAACAAGAACTCACTAGGATGATTCTTTCCATACTTACCACATGGAGAATAACTGGGCTTTCCACTCATACTATTCTGACATATAGATATAGAATTCTAACCCACTGCTCCTGCCTAGCTCTGGGGGTGAGAGAACTAACTGAAGATGGAACTGTCATAGATGAATGACTATAAAACTGTGAGTGATTTTGTCTGGCCATACTCAAACTGCCTTATTCTAGCCTTCTTATTTTCCCTTTCTTTCAACTTTTCTATCTCAATATATTGAGCATGAATCATCAACCTTGCAAGATCCATATCTTCAATTAGCATGGAAATCCTACACTTCTTGACTAATAAACTAGATACTCCAGTAACAAACATATTCATGCTCGCTCTAGGGTCAGCCATCGTATCAGAGGCATACTTAGACAATTGGTTCAACATAAGTAAGTTCTCTTTCACTATCATCGAGCCCTGCTTCAAGTTCACAAACACCTCTACCTTAGTTTTTCTTATTTCACATGGAAAGAACCTATCTACAAAAGTATCTCAAAACACCTGCGAATACATAGGAGCTGCCTTCCAGCCTCTACAATTCATCCACATAACCACCCAATCATACGTCATATCCTTCAATCTATAGGATGCTAACTCTACACTCTCTGCCTCAAAAACATACATAATTTGGGTGATCTTCTTCACCTATCTAAATAAAGTTATGGTTACTCGCCTATTTTTTACCCGTAGAAATCTGGCGGATTCATTCTCATGATGTCTCGGATTCTGGCTACTGCTAAATCCCCATTCTGCTGAAGTGGGACTACTACCTGATGATTACCCGTAACATTAGAAATCACATATTGGGACAATGCCTAAAAAATAACCAAAAATTTATCATTAGATATATTCTCATTCAGAGGGTCGGAAGGCTGGGGTGGCTAGTTATCATTTCCACGAGCGTTGGCTCGGTAAGGAGGGATATTCATCTATCACATAAAAGCATAAGTTAAAAGCAGATAGAGATACTGTAAGATTGATAGATCATGAAATAAATAGATGATTTCCTAAGAATATCCTATAACCTCTTGCTCATAAATATGGTGAACTTCACACCCATGATCAAGACTATACGTAACACAGCTTGTCTAACTTCCTAGGAGTTGAATAACCTTAGGCTCTGATACCAAGTTTGTAATGCCTTATAAACGGGTCCTGAGACGTCACACGTTGCTCAAAACTACAAGTAGCCTTTAGCTAATCCAGTCAGCCTTTTACTAAATCTTTACGCTCGTAATAGAGAAAATATAGATAAATGATCAAAGATAAAATGTGGATATATGTCTGAGCTAAACTAACATTATTTGAATATAATATATAAAATCACTAGACTTAAGAGACTGATAATTCAATACTAAAAATCTGAATTAAAACTAGCAGTCTGACAACTCTCTACTACTAATAATTAGAGAGCCACTGAAACAGATCCTCAGCTAACTTGAACTATCTGAAAATACTAAATCATCTATACTAAGAAGCTGAAAAACTAAATGACTAAGTCCCTGAACTATGAGGACTCAAAACTATCAGGATGTAGATAGAGATGCTTGAAATCACTCACACTGTTGAAACTGAGCACCTGAACCTACATTATGTGACAATATAGAAAATAGATGCATATGTGGATCGGTACTTTGAGAATGTACAGAGCATATGGGTTTGAATGCATAAGTACAAATCATATCTCAGCATATGTATAAATTTGCAAAGGATGCATGCTAAATGTAGATGACTAACATAAGCTTGATTTAACTGAAAAATAGAAATCATAATCATGAGTAACAAAATATGATGTACAAATCTAGTTATTCATAACATGCAGTTCTAAAAGCTGTACTTGTATTCTATCTTTAAATCATACTGTCTAAGTGTAGGAAGGACTCACTTTTATATCAAAAATCTGAAAAATGAAATTTGTAGCTAAAGGCTTATATAAAACAATGTCTGAATAAAACTGTAGGTTTTTACACTTAGTTTTTAAAAGTAGTTCCATTAGAATTATTCTATTCTATAAATTTTTGCTATTAGGGAGGTTCTTCTTACCGACATAAATCATGTGACTTAATATGGAGTCCAATATCTAGTTCCCTTATGGGAAAACCTCATACTGGGGAGAGGTATCATTCTCTTGCCAAGGAGTATAACCTAATCTAAGTGATCAAATCTATATCTGTGATCCATATAGAAATGGGAATAATCTAATAATCTGAACCAACGTTGGCTCATAGTTCTTGGGCATGAGAACTTACCCAACTCGGTGTTAAATATAACTACCTTTAATCTATATGCTCAATCTGTTGTAAATCTACTTTTAACAACTAGTATAATAGTTTATAACGAAAACCAACTGTATATCTGTTATTTTAATCTTTAACTGAAACTGTAAAGTGGATTTTATATCAAAATTGAGATCAAAAGATCAAATCTTTATCGAAAATTTTGAAATAATCTAGTCATTGGGTGCTTATAGCATAATAAATCTTGAAATAGTAATATTCAACCAGGGCTTAATAACACATGCATGAAATTCATGTCAAAATATAATAATATTCATGCTTGATAATGAATATATCAATAACTAAACATAAAATCTGGGAAAATATAGACACACACATGAATTTACAAAAGTAGACATGTAATTCAACACCCAATTTACTTGAAAACTCAAAATCTCCAATTAACAATAAATGGGTATGAACCCTCAATTGATATTCATGTAAAATTATGTGAATTTATAATTTAAAATATTTTTGGGAACAAGGATGAAAGAATTATCCTTGTTCATGAACCCCACATACCATATTTGATGCAATTACTAAGAAATCCTGAACTAGAATCCCTATTTGTGCTCTTGAAGATGAATACTTGAATATCTTGAATTGGAAACCTTGAATTTTGATCTTTCTTGGAGAAAAAATGGTGGAAATTTGGATTTCTTGGGGAGTAAGTTTTGAGATCTAGGGTTTTCTTTGAGTGTAATTTGATGAAAAGTGAGCATAATGTGCTTATAATAGGTTAAATTATTTGTTATTTATTAATTGGGGGATGGACAATTGACTAAATTTCCCTTTTAAAATCTATGTTCGGAATCTATAAAATCCCAGTTTGACCACCCACTACGACGTACCACTATCACAGTGATTCACTTGAAAAGGGATGGGCCCTGTTTTTTCATCAACGTAATGTAGTGTTATTTGTGTTGGTCTACTAGAAAAGGGACGAGCCTCATTTTGTCCATCATCGACGCTGGAATAAAGATGAATAGAAATTGGACTTTCACCATAGTGCAAAGTAATCACAGTGCTCAACTGGAATTTGACAGTTGAAAAATCGTTCTTCACTGCGATGCGGTGCCTATCAAAATGCCATACTGTTTTACTAAAAATGCCATAACTTCTTCACCGAGTATCGAATTAAGGGGAAATTGATATCGTTGGAAATCTGAGCCAATTAACTACACATTGGTGTGTCTAGAGATGGAAAATTTTACAATTATCGACAGTTATTCATTTTCAAAACTAACCCTTACCATTCTAGGACCTAAAAAATCTAGGAAAAGTTTGAGGTACTACAGTAATATAGTGGCCTTTTACAACCTATGTATTAATCCCTCGGAGACTTGGTGTTTTGAATTTATGTTCACTATAAACACACATTGAAAATTACAATTACCTAACATAACACATGAAGCTTCTTTATTCCATGAATAACTTATTAAATACGATATAAATCCTCAAAACTAAGCTAAATAGCTCGGATACTGACATTGAGGTGCATAAATCCACCTTATATCATCCTACATCAAGAAATAATGTAGCATTTAGGTATGGTCAGTACAACGTGTCTTGGCATACAACCCAAGGAAAGGGATAAATATATATTTACCAAAAAGTAATCATAAAACACATATCCAACAACAATAAATATAATGAAATAAAGGGAAAGGAAATGAGGAATATGTAGATACTACCACACAACCCTTTAAAAAAATTAATCCAGAACTATGTCACTTACACCAACCTTCAATCACCCAAGGTCTATACAGATTTGGTG
>JAPEIP010000009.1:50900016-50914160 GCA_026120095.1 Capsicum chinense | reverse complement strand
CTGGGAAAATATAGACACACACATGAATTTACAAAAGTAGACATGTAATTCAACACCCAATTTACTTGAAAACTCAAAATCTCCAATTAACAATAAATGGGTATGAACCCTCAATTGATATTCATGTAAAATTATGTGAATTTATAATTTAAAATATTTTTGGGAACAAGGATGAAAGAATTATCCTTGTTCATGAACCCCACATACCATATTTGATGCAATTACTAAGAAATCCTGAACTAGAATCCCTATTTGTGCTCTTGAAGATGAATACTTGAATATCTTGAATTGGAAACCTTGAATTTTGATCTTTCTTGGAGAAAAAATGGTGGAAATTTGGATTTCTTGGGGAGTAAGTTTTGAGATCTAGGGTTTTCTTTGAGTGTAATTTGATGAAAAGTGAGCATAATGTGCTTATAATAGGTTAAATTATTTGTTATTTATTAATTGGGGGATGGACAATTGACTAAATTTCCCTTTTAAAATCTATGTTCGGAATCTATAAAATCCCAGTTTGACCACCCACTACGACGTACCACTATCACAGTGATTCACTTGAAAAGGGATGGGCCCTGTTTTTTCATCAACGTAATGTAGTGTTATTTGTGTTGGTCTACTAGAAAAGGGACGAGCCTCATTTTGTCCATCATCGACGCTGGAATAAAGATGAATAGAAATTGGACTTTCACCATAGTGCAAAGTAATCACAGTGCTCAACTGGAATTTGACAGTTGAAAAATCGTTCTTCACTGCGATGCGGTGCCTATCAAAATGCCATACTGTTTTACTAAAAATGCCATAACTTCTTCACCGAGTATCGAATTAAGGGGAAATTGATATCGTTGGAAATCTGAGCCAATTAACTACACATTGGTGTGTCTAGAGATGGAAAATTTTACAATTATCGACAGTTATTCATTTTCAAAACTAACCCTTACCATTCTAGGACCTAAAAAATCTAGGAAAAGTTTGAGGTACTACAGTAATATAGTGGCCTTTTACAACCTATGTATTAATCCCTCGGAGACTTGGTGTTTTGAATTTATGTTCACTATAAACACACATTGAAAATTACAATTACCTAACATAACACATGAAGCTTCTTTATTCCATGAATAACTTATTAAATACGATATAAATCCTCAAAACTAAGCTAAATAGCTCGGATACTGACATTGAGGTGCATAAATCCACCTTATATCATCCTACATCAAGAAATAATGTAGCATTTAGGTATGGTCAGTACAACGTGTCTTGGCATACAACCCAAGGAAAGGGATAAATATATATTTACCAAAAAGTAATCATAAAACACATATCCAACAACAATAAATATAATGAAATAAAGGGAAAGGAAATGAGGAATATGTAGATACTACCACACAACCCTTTAAAAAAATTAATCCAGAACTATGTCACTTACACCAACCTTCAATCACCCAAGGTCTATACAGATTTGGTGCCCCCCCCCCCCACACACACTAGAGGACCCTAATTTATGTTAGCTTCATGGACATAATATTAGGCTAAAGTTACAAATAGACAATAGACTCTCAAAAGAATAATTGTATACAACTACATAAAGCAAGTACATAGTGGTTATAGACTCCAAATGTCAGCAAACATGGTTTAAACTATTGGTCACAAGGATTGTTCCTTCTCGGTGAAGCTATATAATTCCTATTAAAGCTGAATTATAATATTTTCACATACGATTAATCATGGAGTTTTCCATTAAGGTATTTTCAAATTGGTATCGTTATACCAAGACTTGTAAACCGTCTATATAGAGTCATACCCTTTTTATTTAATCATTTAAACTCTAAATTCAAATTTCAAAATCCAATGTATACCATTTTTTCATTAATGTTATACAATGTTTCAAAGGACGAGTTAAAAACTATAAAATTTCCATTAAAACAAGTTAAGAATTAGGTTGAGGTTCATATCTTTATAATGCGAAAAACCATATTCATTAAGAAATCAAGATACCAACTTCACCCTATTTGTAAGTCACACGTCAATTAACAAATCATTATTTAAAGATAGAAAACCATTAAGACAGGGTCAACCAATGTAAGTATATAACAACCAAAATCCTCAACCATAGATTTTTAAAAATTCATTAAAACATATGATTATTAATCTAAAAACAATAAATAATAATAATTAATGCAAGGGAGTGTCCAGCATACCTTTTTGATAGAAGAAATTTGAGAAAAACATTGAAGCCTTAGAAGCATGAATTTTTTAGAAGAACCCTTATTTGGTGTTCTTGAGAATTTGAGAGAAGAGGAATCGTGTATTTTTATTGTGGGGTGAGGTCAAATATGCTATTATTAGTTATGGGATAATTTGGGACATAAAATACTAGTTTCCCCTCAAAATATTAAAGAAAAATGTGAGTTTTACCGTCTCAAGGTGTAATACCCCTCGATTTTACTAGCTTAAACTTGTCCCAAAAATGTCAAGGATTATCTCTTAGAATGAATGATGTTTATTTTGTGTGGTATTTTTTAGATTTGGACTTTCCATGATGTACGAAACTAAATTAGTTATTCAACGATATAAGATTCGCCTAAATCTAATAATTGGGTAAGAAGTTATGACTATTTTAAGTTCCTGTACTATGACACCATTATTTGGGCCCTTAGCACATCTCGGAGAAGCATAATATCACAATTGTCAATTTCCAGTGAGGCTACATGATCTTGGCACATCGCGGAGAGACCCAAGTTCTCGTTCGGAAATTTTCCAGTGAGACCTCGCAATACTGCTGCGTTGCGCCAGTGGTCCAAATGACAAATATAAGGGCTCTGTGATTGTGGCGCATCATGGTGGTAGCTTATTTTCCTTTCTTCCAGTTTCCAGTGAGCCACAACGATTATGGCGAGTCAAGGTGGCCACCCTATTTGCAAAATATTAAAATTTTCATTTTCGTTTGGAGGTTTAAAGAGGGCATTTTTGTCATTCTCTTAGCCCCCAATCCATCCAAAAACAGAAGATTAAGCATATTTCAAAGCACATTAAGCTTTATTCATCATTCCCTCTCAAAGTAAAATCCTACTTCATCAACTTCCTCCCCAAGAAATCCAACATTCCTTTATTAATTTCCAAGACAATTTAAGATTGAGATTTCCCAATACAAAGCACTAAGAATTCATCCCCAAAGCATAAATAGGAATCCAAGATTTAAGTTTTCATCAAAGATTATAAATTTAAGGTATGTGGGGTTATGAACAAGGACAATCCTTTTGTCCGTGTGCCTAGAGCTTTATTTTAAATACAAGTTTACTGTAATTAATATGATTTTCCATGAGATTCAAGTTAGGGTTTATAACCATTATCATTATTTGCAAGATCTTGAGATTTTCCATGATTTAGAAATTGAATTACATGAGTATGTTCATATTATTATGCTTATTGCTGAAATTTTCAGAGTTTATGATGAATTATAAGCATTTATATTATCAAGCATGAATTCATGATACTAGTCCAGACCCCACTAGGTGGGAATACACTGGGTTTGTTGTTGTTGTTGTTGAATTCATGATACTAGTACATGGGTCATTAAACCCTATTTAAGGATTTTGATTCAAAGAATTGTTGTGCTATAAGCCCCCTAGATTAGAATGCTTTCAGATTATTGAGAAAGATTTGACCTTTTCGTATCAGAACAGATTTAAAATCCACTTTACAGATTCATATATAGATTTATAGTTGGTTTTTATTGTAAACTATTAGATTACTTTTAAAGTAGATATTTCTTGAGATTTTTAGCATGAAATTGGGAGTAGTATTTAGCACTGAAATGGGTACGTTACCATGGTTTCAAACTCCAAAACTACATTCCAACGTAGGATTTAGATTATTCCCACTTCACCATGGATTACTGAGATTGTGATCACTGAGATGAGATTGTTCTATTCCAATATCAAGGGTAGAACAACCCTAAACTTACAGGGGTTAATCATGGGATACCATGGATGCTCACATGGTGTACATGTCGGTTAGAAGAACCTCCTAAATAGATGTCCTCCACTCTTAAAATAGTTTTAACTATTTAAAGTCTTGAGATAAAGTGTTTACTATGCTAAATAAGTTTCAGACTACTTGTAGCCTATATGATTTGAAAATAAGAATAGAATACAGATTTTTAAACTAACTGAAATGACTCATAAGATTCATACTACATGCTTTACTATTCATGATTTAAGATTTCTAGATTATAGATTTACTCAAGCTAGGTGAGTCATTTACATTTAGCATGCATGATTTGATAAAGTGTGATAGTCTTTTACTTATTTCATGCACCCCCATATACTAAGTACATCCTCAAAGTAATGATCCACATATACATCTATGTTTTATATTGTCTTATAATATAGGTTCAAGTGCTCAGTCTCAGCAGCGATAGTGATTTTCGAGCATCTCATCTAAATCCCCTGCAGTTGGTGAGTCCTAATAGTTCGGTGACTTAGCTATTCATGTTCTCAGTTTATTATTAGATATTTTAGTTTAGTCTGATTTAGCTGGGGCCTATCCTAGTGGCTCTCTAGATTCAATTAGTAGATCTTTATTGAACTACCAAATTCAGTCTTGTATTTAAGTTTTCGTATTCATCAGACCTTTCAGTATTTACTTAATCAGATTGATAATATTAGTATTTTATGATATATTTAAATTATTCAGATAGTTTTCCATATTTTATCATGATTTTATACTTATATTTCTCCATGGTGAGTTTTATATGTATTAGAAGGTAGCTAGGGTTAGCACAAGACTACTTGTAGTTCGAAACACTATGTGGCATCCCGAGAATTAGATTTTGGGGCATTACAAGCTTAGTATCAGATTCTAAGGTTTGTAGAGTCCTAGAGAGTTTGACGAGCCGCGTTATATAGTGTCTTGATCATCGGTGTATAGTGCGCTATATCTATGATCAATAGACTATGGAATGTTTTAGGAAAATCCTCTCTTTTTCTTCATAATCCATCGTGGTTAAAACTGTCTTTATGCGCTATATACTCTTGCTCTTTTATGATAGAATATGCCTCCTCACAGAGCTAATGCCCATAGAAACAATAACCAGCCACATCAGCCTGCAGATCCTTTGAATGAAAATGTGTCACATGCAGAGTTTCGAACAGCATTTCAGGTGCGAGCCCAAGCAGTGACTTCAAATGTTCAAGGTAATCGTCAGGCGAAAGTCCCACATCAGCAGGATGGGGATTTAGCCACAGTCAAAATTTGAGACTTTATGACAATAAACCCGCCGGAATTTTTGGGTCGAAAGCAAGTGAGGACCTATAAATATATCTTGATGTGGTGAAGAATATCACCTAAGTGATGCATGTTACTAAGGAAGAGAGTGTTAATTGGCATCCGATAGGCGGGAAGATGTTGCTTATAATTGGGTATAGGGATGGCTATGGGGCGGTGCAGGTGCGAGTGTGGTGCAGTGTGGGTTTTAAGCAATGCGGGGTGGTGCGGTGAGGGTTAAAGTAAGTTTTTTTTTGAAAATGGTATGGTGCGGTGCAGGTTACTGGTATATGCAGATTTAAATTAAAAAAAATAGTATTATTCTCATGACTATACCTAAAATTATATGTATTCTTTACTTAAAATTTTATGATACTTAAAATGATATTTATAACACTACAAATAAATTATTTTATAGTTTTATTAATATCTCTATTCATTTGAAAAAAAATGTGATATTTCATGATTACTTGTACATGTGATACTTTTTTACAATTTCTTAGTGAAAAGTGATATAATAGAAACTAGTTGTTATTATTTACTAGTTGTAGATTTGAAAATATTATGATTTTCAATAGAGTTATGAATTTTTCAAAAAAAGAAAAAAACATGGGGCGGTGTGGTGCTGGTATGGCGAGTATGAGTGTGGGGTGGGTTTATGCAGGTTTAAAAGGGAGGTGGTGTGGTGCAATTTTAAAATTTGTGGGTTTATAAAAAAACCTAGACTGTACTCGCACCGCACCGCTCTGCACCATTGCCATTCCTAATTGGGTAGTTATGTGAAAAGAAGAGTAGAGGGGAGAATGTAGCTCTTATGACTTTGCAGATATTTCAGGATGTGTTCTTAGACAAATTCTCCCTATTTGAGATAAGGGAAGCTAAGATAGAAGAGTTCATGAACCTGAGCTAGGGCTCTATTACTATAAAAGAGTATTGCCTCAAGTTCAACCAGTTGTCTAAGTATACCCTAATTCAGATGGCTGATACTAGGTCAAGCATAAGTAAGTTTGAGACTGGTGTATCTGGATTGGTAGTTAAGGAGTGCAGAACTGCTATGCTCAATAGAGACATGGATCTTTCTAGAGTGATGATGCATGCTCAGTAGATTAAGGTAGAGAAAGCAAAGGAAAGAGAGAGAATAAATAAAAGGGCTCGAATAAGGCAGTTTGATTATCGTCAAAATAGGTTAGGAGGGGGAAATCATTTGTAATTTCAGAACCTTTCATCTATGCCAGTGCCATGTTTAGCTAGAGCTCCCACTCCCAGAGGTAGGCAGGATCAGTGGGGTAAGTCTTCCATGTCTAAATCCAAAAATAACATGAGTGGTAAGCCTAATCGTCCCCCATGTGCTAAGTGTGGTAAGGATCATGGAGGTAAATATTTATAGGGTAAGAAAGGTTATATGGTTGTGGCCTGGAGGGTCACGATAATAGATACTTCCCACATGCTGGACAGTGAAATAGAGATATTCATCCCCAAACTTAGGCTTAAAGTGAACTAGCTCCTCTAGGTCACCTCGCCCCTTCTCAGGGGCGTATCATCCAGCAGTAGTAGAGGTCAATGCCAAAATAGGTTTTATTCTTTACCATCCCATCAGGCCAGATGTTGTTACTGGCATGTTTCTTGTCTTTCATCTTGATGTTTATGTGTTGTTAGACTCTGGGTCAAGTTTCTCTTATGTGACCCCATTAGTTTCTGTGAATTTTTACATAAGTTCTGAAAAGATTTCTAAACCTTTCTTGGTTTCCACCCCGGTCGGTGAGTCAGTCATTCCTAAAATTATTTACAAAAAATTTTCTATCACTATCCTTCATAAGGTCATATTAGCAGACTTAATAGAATTATATATGGTTGATTTTGATCTTATGCTTGGTATAGATTGGCTTCATTCCTATAATGTTTCTCAAGATTATCACACCCAAGTGGTAAAGTTTCAGTTTCTAGATGAGCCAGTCTTTGAATGGTCAGGTAATTGAGTATCTCCCAAGAGTTATTTCATATCTTATCTTATGGCCAGAAAGTTCATTTCCAAAGGTTACATTTACCATCTAGTTGGAGATAAAGATACTAAGTCTGAGACTCCAACAGTTCAGTCAGTCAATGTAGTAAATGAGTTTCCTGATGTTTTTTTTAGAAGATCTCCCAAGGGTACCTCCCGATAGAGAGATGAATTTAAAATTGACCTTCTTCCTGATACTCAGCCTATTTTTATCCCTCCTTGTTATATGGATCCTACACAGCTTAAGCAGTTAAGGGAGAAACTTAAAGTTCTTTTAGATAAAGGGCACATAAGGCCTAGTGCTTTTCTATGGGGCGCTCCCATCCTATTCATGTGAAAGAAAGATGGTTCTTTGCGCATGTGTATAGACTACTGTCTGTAGAATAAAGTTACAGTTAGGAACAAATATCCTATTTCTAGAATTGATGACCTGTTTGATTAATTACAAGGTGCAAGTTATTTGTCAAAGATAGACATTAGGTCAAGCTACCATCATCTTAAAGTTTGGGAATGTGATATTCCGAAGACTGCCTTTAGAACTCGCTATGGTTATTTTGAGTTTCTAGTTATGTTTTTTGGCTAACAAATGATCCAGCAGCTTTCATACACCTCATGAATTAAGTGTTCAAGTAGTATCTAGATATGTTTGTTATAGTTTTCATAGATGATATCCTCGTATACTTCCGTAGTGAGGATGACCATGCAGACCATCTTAGAGTTGTCTTGCAAACTCTTAGAGATCATCAATTGTTTGCCAAATTTAGCAAGTGTAAGTTTGGCTAAGATCAGTAGCCTTTCTTGGTCATATTATCTCCGTCAAATGCATTAGAGTTGATCTCCAAAAGGCAAAAGCCATAAGGAATTGGCCTAGACCTATCTCTCTGTCAGGCATTAAGAGTTTCTTGGGTCTTACTATTTATTACCACCGTTTTGTTGAAGGTTTCTCATCTATTGCATCTCCTATTTCTAGATCTATTGGTTAGATTCCTAAGAGAAGAGTTTTCAGGAGTTTAAGACTCGACTTACTTCAGCCCTAGTGTTATTGTTAGCTGATGGTATAGACAGTTTTGTGGTGTATTATGGTGCCTCTAAAGTTGATTTGGGTTGTATGTTGATGCAGATAGGTAAGGTCATAGCCTATACCTCTAGACAATTGAAGCCTCATAAAAATAGTTACCCAATCCATGATCTAGAATTAGCTGTTGTGGTGTTTTCTTTGAAAACCTGGAGACATTATCTATATGGTGTACATGATGATGTGTTCACGAACTACAAAAGTTTATAGTATGTGTTCACCCACATGGGAGTTGAACCTTCATTAAAAAGGTGGTCAGAGTTGTTAAAGGATTATGATATGAGTGTGTTGTATCATTTGGGAAAGGCCAATGTAGTGGCAGATACCCTTAGTATGTTATCTATGGGTACTATTGCTCATGTGTATAAAGATAAGAAAGAGCTGGCTCGAGAAGTGCATCGTTTGGATAGATTGGGTGTTAGGTTGCTTGATTCATCTCAAGGAAATGTTTGGGTTCAGAGTAGTTCCGAATCTTCCTTTGTTTTGGATGTAAAGGAGAAGTAAGATATGGACCCTAGTTTGGTCAAACTGAAGGAGTCAGTTAAAGACCAAAAGATAGAGGTTTTCTCCCACGGGGGAGATGGTGTGTTGAGATGCCAGAGTAGTTTATGTGTTTCCTTTGTTGATGATTTAAGGCAGAGTATTATGGTAGAAGCACATGGTGTGCAGTATTCAACCCATCCAGGTGCTACCAAGATGTACCGCGACTTGTAGTAGATTTATTAGTGGAATGGTATGAAGAGAGATATAGCAGAGTTAAAAGCCAAGTGTGTAACTTGTCAATAGGTTAAGGTAGAGCACCAAAGACCTGGTGGTACATTGCAAGAGTTTGGTATCACCACTTGGAAGTGGGAAGAGGCAAATATGGATTTTATGATAGGTTTACCCCAATCGCGTCATCATCATGATTTGATTTGGGTTATCATAGACAGATTGACTAAGTCAGTCTATTTTTTGCCAATTCACACATCTTATACAATTAAGGATTATGCTATGTTGTATATTCGAGATTTAGTCAGATTGTATAGAGTTCCCTTGTCTATTATCTCAGATAGGGGTACTCAGTTTACTTCGCAATTATTAGAAAGCTTTTCAGAAGGGTCTTGGTATCCAAGTCAATCTTAGTTCAGCTTTCCACCCTTAGACAGATGGTCAGCCAGAGAGGACCATCAAAACTCTAGAAGATATGTTAAGGGCATGTGCTCTTGACTTCAAGGGTAGTTGGGATAAGCAATTGCCATTGATTGAGTTTTCTTATAATAATAGTTATCATGCTAGCATTTGAATGGCTCTGTTCGAGGCTTTCTATGGGAGGAAATGTAGATCACCCATAGGTTGGTTTGTAGTGGGTGAGGCCGCTTTGCTTGGGCATGATGCAATGTATGAGCCCATGGAGAAAGTTAAGCTAATTAGAGAGAGATTGAAAACAACACAAAGTCATCAGAAATCCTCTGCAGATGTGACAAGAAGGGACCTTGAATTAGAAATATGTGGTTTTTTATATTTGAAGATTTCACCCATGAAAAGGGTGAAGATATTCGGAAAGAAAGGGAAGCTTAGTCCCTTGTATGTTGGCCCTTATAGAATTTTGAGTCATGTTGGAAAAGTAGCTTATGAGTTTGAGTTGCCCGCAGACTTGTCAACCATTCATCCTGTATTCCACGTCTCTATTCTTGAGAAGAGTATCGGTGACTCTACCATTGTAGTTCCTATAGAAAGCTAAGATATTTAGGAAAACCTTTTATATGAACAAATTCCAGTTGAGATTCTATATCATCAGATCCATAGACTAAGGAATAAAGAAGCTCCCATGGTTAAAAATCTTTGGAGGAATCAGTTAGTTGAAGGTGATACATTGGAAGATGAAGTAGACATAAGAGCCAAGTACCCTCACCTCTTCTTCACAAACTCAGATATAGCGAAAGGTACTACTCTTCCGTAATCCAGTTCCTTTCTAATCATACATTCAGCTATATAATTGTCCATAGGTAAGTTCATGCACTGAAAGAATTACTCAGAAGCTTAGAATGATTTAGATTCAGTTGCTCAGTTTACTTTATTTGTCCATGCTATCTTATATTCTCAGATTCCTAAGAAACTTCAACTTAGCTAGGCATATTCGAGGACGAATGTTCCTAAGGGGGAGATATTGTAATACCCCACGATTTTCCTAGCTTAAACACAACCCAAAAATGTCAACGATTATCTCTTAGAATAAAATGTTGTTTATTTTGTGCAGAATTCTTTATATATATACTTTCCATAACGTAGAAAACTGAATTAACTTTCAAACGATATTAGATTTTCCTAAATCCGATAACCAGGTAAGAAGTTAAGGCTATTTTATGTTTCGATCCTAAGACACCGTCATTTACTCCCTTAGTGCATCATGGAGACGAGTAATATCACAATTGTCAATTTCTAGTGAGGCCCCGTGATCTTGGCGCGTCGCGGAGAGGCCAAAGTTCCTATTTGTCAATTTCTAGTTAAACCTCGTGATACTAGAACATTGCGCCAGTGGTCAAAATGACAAACATAAGGGCTTTGTGATTGTGGCACATCACGGACGTAGCCTATTTCCCGTTCTCCCAATTTTCAGTGAGCCACCGTGATTGTGGCGCATAGAGATGGCCACCCAGTTCCCAAAATATTGTGATTTTTAGTTTCGTTTGGGGTTTAAAGAGGGAATTTTGGTCATTCTCCTAGCCCCCAATCCATCCAAAAATAGAATATTAAGCATATTTCAAAAAACATTATGCTTTATTCATCATTCCCTCTCAAAGCAAAACCCTAGTTCATCAATTTCCTCTCTAAGAAATCAAAGATTCCTTTTATTAATTCTCCAAGACAATTCAAGATTGAGATTTCCCAATAGAAGAGCACTAAGAATTCATACCCAAAACATTAATAGGAATCCACAATTTAAGTTTTCATCGAAGATCATCAATTTAAGGTATGTGGGTTATGAACGAGGAAAATCCTTTCGTCCTTGTGCCCAAAACTTTATTTTAAATACAAATTTACTGCAATTAATATGCTTTTCCATGAGATTCAAGTTAAGGTTTATACCCATTATCATTATTTGAAAGATCTTGAGATTTCCCATAATTTAGAAATTTAATTACATGAGTATGTTCATATTATTATGCTTATTGCTAAAATTTCTAGACTTTATGATGAATTATAAACATTTATATTATCAAGCATGAATTTTTTTATGTTTTATCATGATATTGGTACACGAGTCATTAAGCCCAATTTAAAGATTTTTATTCAATGAATTGTTGTGGTATAAGCACCCATGATTAGAATGCTTTTAGATTATTGAGAAATATTTGACCTTTTGTTCTCAAAACAGATTTGAAATCCACTTTACAGATTCAGAATACAGATTTATAGATGGTTTTTATTATAAACCATTAGATTACTTTTAAAGTGGATAACTGAGATTGTGATCACTGAGATGAGATTGTTCTATTCCGATGGCAAGGGAGAACAACCCTAACCTTATGGGGGCTAGTCATGGGACACCATGGATGGTCACATGGTGTATATGTCAGTTAGAAGAACCTCCCAAATTGATGTCCTCCAGTCTTAAAATAGTTTTAATTATTTAATGTCTTGAGATAAAGTGTTTACTATACCGAATAAGTTTCAGACTACTTGTTGACTATATGATTTGAGAACAAGAACAGAATACAAATTTTTGAACTAAGTTAAATGACTCACAAGATTCACACTACATGCTTTACTATTGCAGATTTATGATTTCTAGATTTCAGATTTACTAAAGCTATGTGAGTCATTTACATTTAGCATGCATGAATTGATAAACTTTGATGATATTTTACTTATTGCATGCACCGCCATATATCCAGTACATCCTTAAATTACTATCCACATATACATCTATGTGCTAAATTGTCTCATAATGTAGGTTCAGGTGCTCAGTCTTAGCAGCTATAGTGATTTTTAAGCATCTCATCTACATCACTTGCAGTTGGTGGGTCTTCATAGTTCAGAGACTTAGCTATTCATGTTCTCAGTCTATTATTAGATATTCGGTTTAGTCTGAGTCAGCTGTGGCCTGTCCTAGTGGCTCTCTAGATTCAGTTAGTAGAGCCTTGTCTTACCTCAAAATTCAGTCTTAGATTTTAGTTGGAGTATTCGGACTTTTCAGTATTTATTTAATCAGATTGATGATATTAATACTTTCAAATATATTCAGATTATTCAGATAGTTTTTCGTATTTTATCATGATTCTATACTTATATTTCTCCATGTTGAGATTCAGATGTATTAGAAGGCATCCATGGTTAGCTCAGGACTACTTGTTGTTCGGAGCACCGTGTGGCATCCCGAGAACTAGATTTTGGGGCGTTACACTAGGACCATAGGAATGTCACACCCTTATTGCAGAGCACATAGGGCGTTCTAAGCTCTTATCGTGGACCCTAACTGATTTGCTCGTGAAAATGCTGATAAATTTTTGCTCGGGTATTGGATTAATGCAAAATTGGATTTTTTGGAAATAAGAATCGTAGGTTTTCATTTGATATATTGTAAGCCACCTAACTTATTATATTCTACGAGTAATGGTCATTGAAAGTTGACCCCAGTAGGAACATCCACTAAATCTCAATTGGTAGAAAAGTTCTCAATATTGACTTAGAACATTTTTATAACCCTAATTCATCTTGAAAGATTCTCCCATACTATAGAATTGATCATCACACTTACATTTACATAAAAATCAATGGGTTCGGGTTTATACATGTAGGAATGATGGTTCAAATTTCATCCCGAGAATGTGGGTGTTACATTTTCTTATGAAGAAAGATCTACATTTTCATTGTCTTTTGCGAGTTATAGTCCATTCATCATGTGAAGTAGAACTTACATTACATTGTTGCTATTGAATCTAGTCCACTTTACGTTACAATTAATTGGTTGTAGTTGGCTGAGACTCTCTTAGTTTCCTAGTTTGCATATACTTTTTCTCTCTCGTTAAATCTTGACCTCCTTTGTGCCTGTGCCAAAATTATTAAAATCCAGGAAGACATATTTACTGGGAAGGAGAAAGAAAGAAAATTTGAGGATTAGATAAGAGAATCTGGCATATTTTTACTCATTGCAGATCAGGTTTTGGAGTTTTGACATATGGATGGGAAGAAGCTTCTGCAGCTTATGGACTGAATAATGGAGATCATTTTCTTTTCCAACTTGTAAATCAGCAGGAATGTATATTTGATGTACACAAAATTTGAAAGTCCATAAATAAGTTGCCAAAAGAACTACTTGTATCTAATTACCTTAAGCAGTTACAAGGAAAATGATGAAATAGGAGCTATGCCAGTCTCTTATTAATGGTTTTTGACCAACATTTAACTGTTGTCTTGCAGGGTTTTTTATTTTATACTATCATTTTAAAGCTACGCATTATGTGCAACTGTTACGCTATTACTCTTCACAAATTATGATTCTATTTTAGACTTCCCTATGTTTCTGTTTTTACTCCCTCATTAAGGAGTCTACAACTCCATTTCAATAAAAATAGTCATCTCCAGCATTGAAAAAGAATGAAACACTTCATGGTGAGCCAACAATTCAGTGGACCTAGATTGAATTTTATGACTTCTCGAATCAAGGCGGATTACAATATGCACTGGTAGCAAAATTCTGATTGGGAAGACGAGTTTCGTGGAGAATTATCCCACAATAACTAATCATTAAAGGGGAAATACAACGCATTTTATATTATAGGCTTGTTTTGATCTGGTTGACAATACCGAATGAATTTGTTAAGG
>JAPEIP010000009.1:50882043-50899916 GCA_026120095.1 Capsicum chinense | reverse complement strand
TATGCTCAATAGAGACATGGATCTTTCTAGAGTGATGATGCATGCTCAGTAGATTAAGGTAGAGAAAGCAAAGGAAAGAGAGAGAATAAATAAAAGGGCTCGAATAAGGCAGTTTGATTATCGTCAAAATAGGTTAGGAGGGGGAAATCATTTGTAATTTCAGAACCTTTCATCTATGCCAGTGCCATGTTTAGCTAGAGCTCCCACTCCCAGAGGTAGGCAGGATCAGTGGGGTAAGTCTTCCATGTCTAAATCCAAAAATAACATGAGTGGTAAGCCTAATCGTCCCCCATGTGCTAAGTGTGGTAAGGATCATGGAGGTAAATATTTATAGGGTAAGAAAGGTTATATGGTTGTGGCCTGGAGGGTCACGATAATAGATACTTCCCACATGCTGGACAGTGAAATAGAGATATTCATCCCCAAACTTAGGCTTAAAGTGAACTAGCTCCTCTAGGTCACCTCGCCCCTTCTCAGGGGCGTATCATCCAGCAGTAGTAGAGGTCAATGCCAAAATAGGTTTTATTCTTTACCATCCCATCAGGCCAGATGTTGTTACTGGCATGTTTCTTGTCTTTCATCTTGATGTTTATGTGTTGTTAGACTCTGGGTCAAGTTTCTCTTATGTGACCCCATTAGTTTCTGTGAATTTTTACATAAGTTCTGAAAAGATTTCTAAACCTTTCTTGGTTTCCACCCCGGTCGGTGAGTCAGTCATTCCTAAAATTATTTACAAAAAATTTTCTATCACTATCCTTCATAAGGTCATATTAGCAGACTTAATAGAATTATATATGGTTGATTTTGATCTTATGCTTGGTATAGATTGGCTTCATTCCTATAATGTTTCTCAAGATTATCACACCCAAGTGGTAAAGTTTCAGTTTCTAGATGAGCCAGTCTTTGAATGGTCAGGTAATTGAGTATCTCCCAAGAGTTATTTCATATCTTATCTTATGGCCAGAAAGTTCATTTCCAAAGGTTACATTTACCATCTAGTTGGAGATAAAGATACTAAGTCTGAGACTCCAACAGTTCAGTCAGTCAATGTAGTAAATGAGTTTCCTGATGTTTTTTTTAGAAGATCTCCCAAGGGTACCTCCCGATAGAGAGATGAATTTAAAATTGACCTTCTTCCTGATACTCAGCCTATTTTTATCCCTCCTTGTTATATGGATCCTACACAGCTTAAGCAGTTAAGGGAGAAACTTAAAGTTCTTTTAGATAAAGGGCACATAAGGCCTAGTGCTTTTCTATGGGGCGCTCCCATCCTATTCATGTGAAAGAAAGATGGTTCTTTGCGCATGTGTATAGACTACTGTCTGTAGAATAAAGTTACAGTTAGGAACAAATATCCTATTTCTAGAATTGATGACCTGTTTGATTAATTACAAGGTGCAAGTTATTTGTCAAAGATAGACATTAGGTCAAGCTACCATCATCTTAAAGTTTGGGAATGTGATATTCCGAAGACTGCCTTTAGAACTCGCTATGGTTATTTTGAGTTTCTAGTTATGTTTTTTGGCTAACAAATGATCCAGCAGCTTTCATACACCTCATGAATTAAGTGTTCAAGTAGTATCTAGATATGTTTGTTATAGTTTTCATAGATGATATCCTCGTATACTTCCGTAGTGAGGATGACCATGCAGACCATCTTAGAGTTGTCTTGCAAACTCTTAGAGATCATCAATTGTTTGCCAAATTTAGCAAGTGTAAGTTTGGCTAAGATCAGTAGCCTTTCTTGGTCATATTATCTCCGTCAAATGCATTAGAGTTGATCTCCAAAAGGCAAAAGCCATAAGGAATTGGCCTAGACCTATCTCTCTGTCAGGCATTAAGAGTTTCTTGGGTCTTACTATTTATTACCACCGTTTTGTTGAAGGTTTCTCATCTATTGCATCTCCTATTTCTAGATCTATTGGTTAGATTCCTAAGAGAAGAGTTTTCAGGAGTTTAAGACTCGACTTACTTCAGCCCTAGTGTTATTGTTAGCTGATGGTATAGACAGTTTTGTGGTGTATTATGGTGCCTCTAAAGTTGATTTGGGTTGTATGTTGATGCAGATAGGTAAGGTCATAGCCTATACCTCTAGACAATTGAAGCCTCATAAAAATAGTTACCCAATCCATGATCTAGAATTAGCTGTTGTGGTGTTTTCTTTGAAAACCTGGAGACATTATCTATATGGTGTACATGATGATGTGTTCACGAACTACAAAAGTTTATAGTATGTGTTCACCCACATGGGAGTTGAACCTTCATTAAAAAGGTGGTCAGAGTTGTTAAAGGATTATGATATGAGTGTGTTGTATCATTTGGGAAAGGCCAATGTAGTGGCAGATACCCTTAGTATGTTATCTATGGGTACTATTGCTCATGTGTATAAAGATAAGAAAGAGCTGGCTCGAGAAGTGCATCGTTTGGATAGATTGGGTGTTAGGTTGCTTGATTCATCTCAAGGAAATGTTTGGGTTCAGAGTAGTTCCGAATCTTCCTTTGTTTTGGATGTAAAGGAGAAGTAAGATATGGACCCTAGTTTGGTCAAACTGAAGGAGTCAGTTAAAGACCAAAAGATAGAGGTTTTCTCCCACGGGGGAGATGGTGTGTTGAGATGCCAGAGTAGTTTATGTGTTTCCTTTGTTGATGATTTAAGGCAGAGTATTATGGTAGAAGCACATGGTGTGCAGTATTCAACCCATCCAGGTGCTACCAAGATGTACCGCGACTTGTAGTAGATTTATTAGTGGAATGGTATGAAGAGAGATATAGCAGAGTTAAAAGCCAAGTGTGTAACTTGTCAATAGGTTAAGGTAGAGCACCAAAGACCTGGTGGTACATTGCAAGAGTTTGGTATCACCACTTGGAAGTGGGAAGAGGCAAATATGGATTTTATGATAGGTTTACCCCAATCGCGTCATCATCATGATTTGATTTGGGTTATCATAGACAGATTGACTAAGTCAGTCTATTTTTTGCCAATTCACACATCTTATACAATTAAGGATTATGCTATGTTGTATATTCGAGATTTAGTCAGATTGTATAGAGTTCCCTTGTCTATTATCTCAGATAGGGGTACTCAGTTTACTTCGCAATTATTAGAAAGCTTTTCAGAAGGGTCTTGGTATCCAAGTCAATCTTAGTTCAGCTTTCCACCCTTAGACAGATGGTCAGCCAGAGAGGACCATCAAAACTCTAGAAGATATGTTAAGGGCATGTGCTCTTGACTTCAAGGGTAGTTGGGATAAGCAATTGCCATTGATTGAGTTTTCTTATAATAATAGTTATCATGCTAGCATTTGAATGGCTCTGTTCGAGGCTTTCTATGGGAGGAAATGTAGATCACCCATAGGTTGGTTTGTAGTGGGTGAGGCCGCTTTGCTTGGGCATGATGCAATGTATGAGCCCATGGAGAAAGTTAAGCTAATTAGAGAGAGATTGAAAACAACACAAAGTCATCAGAAATCCTCTGCAGATGTGACAAGAAGGGACCTTGAATTAGAAATATGTGGTTTTTTATATTTGAAGATTTCACCCATGAAAAGGGTGAAGATATTCGGAAAGAAAGGGAAGCTTAGTCCCTTGTATGTTGGCCCTTATAGAATTTTGAGTCATGTTGGAAAAGTAGCTTATGAGTTTGAGTTGCCCGCAGACTTGTCAACCATTCATCCTGTATTCCACGTCTCTATTCTTGAGAAGAGTATCGGTGACTCTACCATTGTAGTTCCTATAGAAAGCTAAGATATTTAGGAAAACCTTTTATATGAACAAATTCCAGTTGAGATTCTATATCATCAGATCCATAGACTAAGGAATAAAGAAGCTCCCATGGTTAAAAATCTTTGGAGGAATCAGTTAGTTGAAGGTGATACATTGGAAGATGAAGTAGACATAAGAGCCAAGTACCCTCACCTCTTCTTCACAAACTCAGATATAGCGAAAGGTACTACTCTTCCGTAATCCAGTTCCTTTCTAATCATACATTCAGCTATATAATTGTCCATAGGTAAGTTCATGCACTGAAAGAATTACTCAGAAGCTTAGAATGATTTAGATTCAGTTGCTCAGTTTACTTTATTTGTCCATGCTATCTTATATTCTCAGATTCCTAAGAAACTTCAACTTAGCTAGGCATATTCGAGGACGAATGTTCCTAAGGGGGAGATATTGTAATACCCCACGATTTTCCTAGCTTAAACACAACCCAAAAATGTCAACGATTATCTCTTAGAATAAAATGTTGTTTATTTTGTGCAGAATTCTTTATATATATACTTTCCATAACGTAGAAAACTGAATTAACTTTCAAACGATATTAGATTTTCCTAAATCCGATAACCAGGTAAGAAGTTAAGGCTATTTTATGTTTCGATCCTAAGACACCGTCATTTACTCCCTTAGTGCATCATGGAGACGAGTAATATCACAATTGTCAATTTCTAGTGAGGCCCCGTGATCTTGGCGCGTCGCGGAGAGGCCAAAGTTCCTATTTGTCAATTTCTAGTTAAACCTCGTGATACTAGAACATTGCGCCAGTGGTCAAAATGACAAACATAAGGGCTTTGTGATTGTGGCACATCACGGACGTAGCCTATTTCCCGTTCTCCCAATTTTCAGTGAGCCACCGTGATTGTGGCGCATAGAGATGGCCACCCAGTTCCCAAAATATTGTGATTTTTAGTTTCGTTTGGGGTTTAAAGAGGGAATTTTGGTCATTCTCCTAGCCCCCAATCCATCCAAAAATAGAATATTAAGCATATTTCAAAAAACATTATGCTTTATTCATCATTCCCTCTCAAAGCAAAACCCTAGTTCATCAATTTCCTCTCTAAGAAATCAAAGATTCCTTTTATTAATTCTCCAAGACAATTCAAGATTGAGATTTCCCAATAGAAGAGCACTAAGAATTCATACCCAAAACATTAATAGGAATCCACAATTTAAGTTTTCATCGAAGATCATCAATTTAAGGTATGTGGGTTATGAACGAGGAAAATCCTTTCGTCCTTGTGCCCAAAACTTTATTTTAAATACAAATTTACTGCAATTAATATGCTTTTCCATGAGATTCAAGTTAAGGTTTATACCCATTATCATTATTTGAAAGATCTTGAGATTTCCCATAATTTAGAAATTTAATTACATGAGTATGTTCATATTATTATGCTTATTGCTAAAATTTCTAGACTTTATGATGAATTATAAACATTTATATTATCAAGCATGAATTTTTTTATGTTTTATCATGATATTGGTACACGAGTCATTAAGCCCAATTTAAAGATTTTTATTCAATGAATTGTTGTGGTATAAGCACCCATGATTAGAATGCTTTTAGATTATTGAGAAATATTTGACCTTTTGTTCTCAAAACAGATTTGAAATCCACTTTACAGATTCAGAATACAGATTTATAGATGGTTTTTATTATAAACCATTAGATTACTTTTAAAGTGGATAACTGAGATTGTGATCACTGAGATGAGATTGTTCTATTCCGATGGCAAGGGAGAACAACCCTAACCTTATGGGGGCTAGTCATGGGACACCATGGATGGTCACATGGTGTATATGTCAGTTAGAAGAACCTCCCAAATTGATGTCCTCCAGTCTTAAAATAGTTTTAATTATTTAATGTCTTGAGATAAAGTGTTTACTATACCGAATAAGTTTCAGACTACTTGTTGACTATATGATTTGAGAACAAGAACAGAATACAAATTTTTGAACTAAGTTAAATGACTCACAAGATTCACACTACATGCTTTACTATTGCAGATTTATGATTTCTAGATTTCAGATTTACTAAAGCTATGTGAGTCATTTACATTTAGCATGCATGAATTGATAAACTTTGATGATATTTTACTTATTGCATGCACCGCCATATATCCAGTACATCCTTAAATTACTATCCACATATACATCTATGTGCTAAATTGTCTCATAATGTAGGTTCAGGTGCTCAGTCTTAGCAGCTATAGTGATTTTTAAGCATCTCATCTACATCACTTGCAGTTGGTGGGTCTTCATAGTTCAGAGACTTAGCTATTCATGTTCTCAGTCTATTATTAGATATTCGGTTTAGTCTGAGTCAGCTGTGGCCTGTCCTAGTGGCTCTCTAGATTCAGTTAGTAGAGCCTTGTCTTACCTCAAAATTCAGTCTTAGATTTTAGTTGGAGTATTCGGACTTTTCAGTATTTATTTAATCAGATTGATGATATTAATACTTTCAAATATATTCAGATTATTCAGATAGTTTTTCGTATTTTATCATGATTCTATACTTATATTTCTCCATGTTGAGATTCAGATGTATTAGAAGGCATCCATGGTTAGCTCAGGACTACTTGTTGTTCGGAGCACCGTGTGGCATCCCGAGAACTAGATTTTGGGGCGTTACACTAGGACCATAGGAATGTCACACCCTTATTGCAGAGCACATAGGGCGTTCTAAGCTCTTATCGTGGACCCTAACTGATTTGCTCGTGAAAATGCTGATAAATTTTTGCTCGGGTATTGGATTAATGCAAAATTGGATTTTTTGGAAATAAGAATCGTAGGTTTTCATTTGATATATTGTAAGCCACCTAACTTATTATATTCTACGAGTAATGGTCATTGAAAGTTGACCCCAGTAGGAACATCCACTAAATCTCAATTGGTAGAAAAGTTCTCAATATTGACTTAGAACATTTTTATAACCCTAATTCATCTTGAAAGATTCTCCCATACTATAGAATTGATCATCACACTTACATTTACATAAAAATCAATGGGTTCGGGTTTATACATGTAGGAATGATGGTTCAAATTTCATCCCGAGAATGTGGGTGTTACATTTTCTTATGAAGAAAGATCTACATTTTCATTGTCTTTTGCGAGTTATAGTCCATTCATCATGTGAAGTAGAACTTACATTACATTGTTGCTATTGAATCTAGTCCACTTTACGTTACAATTAATTGGTTGTAGTTGGCTGAGACTCTCTTAGTTTCCTAGTTTGCATATACTTTTTCTCTCTCGTTAAATCTTGACCTCCTTTGTGCCTGTGCCAAAATTATTAAAATCCAGGAAGACATATTTACTGGGAAGGAGAAAGAAAGAAAATTTGAGGATTAGATAAGAGAATCTGGCATATTTTTACTCATTGCAGATCAGGTTTTGGAGTTTTGACATATGGATGGGAAGAAGCTTCTGCAGCTTATGGACTGAATAATGGAGATCATTTTCTTTTCCAACTTGTAAATCAGCAGGAATGTATATTTGATGTACACAAAATTTGAAAGTCCATAAATAAGTTGCCAAAAGAACTACTTGTATCTAATTACCTTAAGCAGTTACAAGGAAAATGATGAAATAGGAGCTATGCCAGTCTCTTATTAATGGTTTTTGACCAACATTTAACTGTTGTCTTGCAGGGTTTTTTATTTTATACTATCATTTTAAAGCTACGCATTATGTGCAACTGTTACGCTATTACTCTTCACAAATTATGATTCTATTTTAGACTTCCCTATGTTTCTGTTTTTACTCCCTCATTAAGGAGTCTACAACTCCATTTCAATAAAAATAGTCATCTCCAGCATTGAAAAAGAATGAAACACTTCATGGTGAGCCAACAATTCAGTGGACCTAGATTGAATTTTATGACTTCTCGAATCAAGGCGGATTACAATATGCACTGGTAGCAAAATTCTGATTGGGAAGACGAGTTTCGTGGAGAATTATCCCACAATAACTAATCATTAAAGGGGAAATACAACGCATTTTATATTATAGGCTTGTTTTGATCTGGTTGACAATACCGAATGAATTTGTTAAGGTTTATTCCAAGTCTCCAAAGTATATTGAGTATGATAAGAAGCCATCAATTTAGAATAGTTAGATGTACGCGCTGCATTATTGGAATTGACTCGATAGCCAATAAGTCATGTTGAGTCCTTATCGGTTCACTGGAAATTGCCACTGGGAGCCAAGAAAAAATTATTGATCAACACGATAGCCGCCACGCCACGCAGAGATCGCATCGATACACTATTTTGGATTCCTAAATATGGTTCAAACGAGGTACAAAAAATACAAAACTCATCTGGGAAAATCTACTGACATTCTTGATAATGAATCAATCTAAAAATCGATACTTTAAGGTCATAAGAGTCATGAAATAGTGTTGCCAACTTACGAAGGTCAAAATAATACTAATTCTGTATGCTTAGCTAGAATTTTCAAAGTCTGGGACCCCTTAGAAAAATTAAAAGACTGAGTTGAGCTTAGGATTTTGAAGGGTCTTACAAGGACATTCAGTGGTTTGATGTCTAGGATTACCACAGATATAGCACAAGTCTTGAGGATCATAAAAACTTTTGTGGAAACCTAAACCTGTTTTTTCACTGTGATTCCTTTCAGTAAATTTGTGAACAATTCTTGAATAATTTGTCCACCTATTTTCTCTTTCCAGATAAAATTTTAATTTAGAAAATTCTTGACTCAGTTTATTCACCAAGTTTGTTACATCATTACATTCTTGTTTGTACTTGACTAATTCAAGTTCAGCATTTCCTTGTTCCTTACTTATGACCTTTTTTCAATTTTCAGTGAGAGTTAATTTCAAGATTTGAGACTTAAGATCATTGTTTGAAGAATCAAGTTGTGCAACCTATTTCTCGAGAGTGTAGTTTTCTTCTTTAACATTTTTCTTGTAAGCTTTTAAATCAATGAGGTCAAATTTTAGACTTGCAAGACTATTGAACAGCTCATCCCTTGGAAATCATTAATTAGAGCACTCATCAACGAAATAAGTTTTGTTTTAGAAAATAAATGCAATTTTTCTTTAAGTTCAAGTATACTTACCTCAGAAAAATTATCTTCTTTCTCTAAGTATGAATCTCCAAGAGCCATGAATGTTTTTTCATCAATTTCATCATTATCTAAATTAGATCCCCAGGATGCTATCATTGCATGTTCTTCCTTCTCTATTCTTTAGGTTTTTTCTTTTGATTCTCTTTCAACCCTTTCTTTTCTCTATTTTATTTCCCAAACAAGACAATCCCTGATCTAATGATTAGTCTTACCACACTTGTAGCATCCATTTGGATTGTCGTTGGAACATTTTTTGCTATCTGTTCCTTTTTCTATTTAAAAAATTTATTGAAGTTATTAGTTATGAAGGAAACTTGTTCCTTGTCAAGTTTAAATTCTTCATCACTATCTGAAGCCTTCAAAGCTAAGATTTTCTCAGGGGTTGCTTGTTCTTTAGTTCCATCAATTTCCATTTCATAAGTCCTCAGGTTCCCTACAAGTTCATCCAGTGCCATACCTGTGAGATCCTTCGCTTCCCTAATAGCAGTCACTTTACCATTCCATTTTAATTTTGGTAGTACCCTTATTACCTTTTCAACTTGTTCCTCAACAATGATGATTTTTCCCAAGAAATTCAACTCATTTGTCAAGGCAGTAAGCCTTATCATCATTTCATGCAAGGATTCATTGTCCTTCATCTTAAAAGATTTATATTCAATAAAAAAAAGAGTAATCCTAAATTTTCTTACTTGAGTGGTACCCTCATGTGCATTGACCAAATCATCCTAAATTCGCTTAGCAGTGGAACAGTTTGACCTTCTGTTGTACTCAATCGGTCCTAGTCCACATACTAAGATGTTCTTAGCCTTAGTATTTTTATTTAATGCAAATAAATCATCAACAATAAATTCACTTCTTACCTTCTTGACTTATTCACCATCAACAAGCTTTAATGGAATAGTTGGACCATCAGTGATCCTATCCTATAATTTGTAGTCTTCCCTTTGAATGAACATTTTCATCCTGACTTTCCACCAGATAAAGTGAGAACCATCAAAGAGTGGAGGTCTAGTAGTTGACTGACCTTCACTGTGACCATTAGGAGGTGTGGAATTCATCATAGTGATCTTTTCTTAGGTGCTAATGTTATTTAAGACAACCTCGCTCGGATACCACTTGTTAGAGTGTGTACCCTACTAATTTTAGTATTTTATTCTAATAGTTGCTTGTCAGTGGAATGAGTGAGCTAACGTGGTTCATGTAAGTAACATATAAAGATAATATTTTTTTCATGGAAAATACCCAGCTCAAGAAAAGTTTAAAAACCACGACCTGTACCTCTACAGACTTTAACCCCAACTTAACTAAAACTCTTGAGCCTCAACAATCAATAAATTACAATACTTCTTGTAAATTAGGAATTAAAACTTCTAACTCCTATTTCTATAATAACACAAATCATCCCAAGATAAGTGTTCCTAAGTCTTCGAGTACTTTAACTTGAAGACACAGCTCCTAACTCAATTTATATTTCACTGAGACTAGACCTAAGAATCATTACAACTCAAAGACCAAATCTATTACACAAAGTATACGACTTGTTAAGTAAAGGACTAGGTTCTTCTTCAAGCTAGTGAACTGATTTACTGATTGATGCTTTTCCTATTAGTGCATAAGTGAAACACTTGAATGTTGTTTCTTTTATTTAAGCAACTCCTGATTTGAGTTCTTTGGATGATGTGCTCTTCTTTATTCAATAGGACTCTATCAGGCAATTTCACTCATTGTTGCATTATATCTCTTTGATAGAGTAGGACTCCTATATTTTCTCAATCTTCAAGTATTTGTGTTTATACACCTTTCAATATCTTTGCTGTATATGATAAGCATTGACAGCATATCTTAAATTTTCTTGTTTATCCATTCCTAACTTCACGCATTGTTAGCCTTACATTTGCTTTGATGTGCTTCACATGTGAGGACCAGTACGACTAACATGTTTCACAAACATATGTCAATCATCAAATTCTTTTTCTCTAATAGGATGTCATTACGACTTCAACAAGTAGAGAGTTAACTATAATAATGGTTAATTATGGATAGAATGATACTTGCTAAGGAGGAAATCAAACATAGTCAGACAGTGACCATTGATTGTCTTACACAACGTTATGTAACAACCCTCATGTTTATATTTATATTTCTATATTTTGACCCCTTTTTTCTTTTGCATAGTTTTTTATATCATTTATAAGTTGTAGGTATTGTTGGCATAGTCTCTATTCTCTAGTCTCTGAAGGATTCAAAAATGATTTATGTGAGTTTGAGGTTTTGAGTAACCTTAAAAGTGATATATTTGTCTTCAGTCAATATTATGTGATCTGATTATCAAATGGTAATTTTGTGAGTTCCACTATATTAGAAATATCATTTTGGGTTGGCGGCGTGGTTGGTTATGGTTCTGAGATTATATTTTGAGATTTGAACATTTAGATGAGGAACTAATTTATTTGGTAAAAAGATGTTCTTGGGGTGTAACTTGTTGATAATGATCACTTTTGAAATATTTGATAGTTCTTCTATTTTTGAAATATCAAAATTATTCTAGTAGCATTATTAGATTATTTTTGTGGGTCCCTAAAGAATCCCGAAGGTTCAATGAGGTATTATCCATGATTACTATTGATGCAATTTTCTAGTGCAACATATAGCCCTTTATCACAATCTTGTACATGGGTGTTGTGGTTGCAGGACTTGATCAATTTACTCATTGCTGTCACAAGGTAGGTCACTGCATTTGCGAAGAGTTATCTAGTGGACAAGGTCAAGTTAATCATTAAGTTCGCGAGACCCAACCCTACGATCATGATGTCTAATTTAGTGTTGGTCGATGCTAAACATTATGATCACGTGGTGGGTGTTGCAATTGTGATGTACTATTCACAGAATAGTATAAATACTCCATTTTTAAAATTTTAACTCCAATTTTGCCATTCTTTAGCTCTGACACCTCATGATATGTAATTTTAAATTGGGTCTTTAATATTGTTTGGGTAAGCTGCTACACCTAATTTTTATCATTACTTATTGATTATCTTGCAAAAAAATCTTCACCATTTGGATTTTAAACTTGGAATTCTGGGTTTTACCTAATAAAGTGAAAAATGTATTTTTCAATGATTTTAAGCTCGTTTTCAACTTATTTTTCATTGAATTTTCATATTTAGAACCTTTAAAGTATGGGCAGCATAATATTTTAATAAAAATCCAATTTTTACTATATTATCTTCGGTGTCAATTTTTTAAGTGAATTTGGATCTGAAAAAAATTATGGCAACATAAGTATCAATTGCCATGACCCAATACTACTCTTTGGATGTAACAAGCACCTAGAACCAATTAAGGCCCATGAGAACCTTTTAGCATTCATTATGAGTATTTTACTCTGGTCTTTGGAAGAAAACACTTATGAGAGAATATAATAATCGGTCTGAAACCATTAAAACTTTTTTAAAAAAATCTAAAACTAATACAGGAATAATGAAAATTCTATCAACATCAACTTCAGCCTACAAAGTATTTAAATATAAAGAACTATCTAAACATAAAAATGGGTAACAAAATTTGACCTAGAACTACAATATGCCAATATAGGTATTAATAGATTCCTAGTCTCATATATAATTTGCTTTTAATAGATTAGGAGAATTCTAAGTTTTTTAGAAGTGGAAGACTTTTTTTTTAGGGGTCTAGGCTCATGTATTAGCTTTTGAGGTAGGTGATGACTTATTTTTCTTCAAATTGGGATGGACAAATAACCATTCTATAAAGTATGTTGTGGGTTGGAGATTTTATCGTGGTATTTTGTAGCACCTTGAATTTTGGTTCCTGAAAATTTCTTAACCTTTGAGCTTATTACCCATGTAACGACTCACCTTACAGGTCGTAAGGTGTCTTGATGACCTAAACTGTAGCATGACAAGAGAAGGATGCTTTTTTTTCTTCCTTGGTTACGACTTAATCCCAATGAGTCATCAGGACTTTATATGAGTCATAAGGTATCAACATAGGGTGCCTAGTGTAATCAGCCAAATGTTTTGTTTGGATTATGATTAGGACCCTACGATTTGTAGGATAACTTGAAGAGTCATATGGTGTGATTTATAAGGTCACCAGAGAGGGGTCCTTTAGCTACTATCCAGACTACGACTTATAGTGATGATTCGTAGTATGTCCTTACGAGTCGTAGGGAGACCCATCGTCACTGACAATAAATTTTTAGCTTTTTATTAAGGGTACTTTGGTTTTTCTCTTTCAACAATAATAATCCACAACCTTAAATCATATTGGGGACCCTATTTTCAATACTTACCAATCATAAACGCTCTTTTTACTCTCTCAAATTCCTCATTCAAAGACAAGGTTAGGCTTTTAAGAAATTAGTCATCTAGGGCTCTAAGGGTGATTTCTTCATCAAATTTCTTGGTGATTAAGGCATGTATCTCTCTCCCTACACTTATGTTTCCATTATGGCATGAATTGGTTTATTATTTACATGGTTTTGATGTTGAGTTTTGAATGATGGGTTGAGGGTTTTGGATGAAATTGTTTAAATGCTTTCTCCTCGCTTAATATGGAATAATTATATTTGAATTGATGATTTGTAAACTCATTGGGGTGCATGGGAATGGTGAATAAAATAGGTGTACAAATATTTCCTAAATTTGCAAATAATGAAAATAGGGATAGAAGGATTCCCCAAACTTGTGAACAATAAAACCAGGGGTGCAAGGATTTCCCAAATAATTGGATTTTGGTATTGAAATCGATAAGAACCCCAACCCACATACATGATTGGTTTTGGAATGTGAATAATCATTTCATTTTGCCTACTTCCCTTTAAAACTAATGCATTACATAAATGGCTAAATGATTAAGAGTGATATTGGTAAACCTTATGAGCTACAAGGAATCCCCCAAGTTGATTTTAATAATGGAGTTTGCAGTACAAGAATTCCCTAAAGTAATGGCTTTATGTCATTTTCTTAAAATTTATAGTCGGTATGAAAATATTACTTAATAATGCCTCAATGAATGACTCCTCAAACTAACGTATGGGTTATGTGCTAAAAATTTTAATAAGGCTTAAAGGGTGTTGTGTAGCTAGTCGTAAAGGTGTGAGTACTGAGGGACTGATACTGGAAACTCACATTTGCTAATGTGAGGATTGGTCTTGATAATCATGTGCTTGTGTCATACTATGTATAGTTGTGTCATGGATGGTGTAGCCTTCTATGATATATTTGGTTCGTGCAACTAATATAAACTGGGGCTCGACCAGGGAAAAACAGCTAGACCCATATAGCCTGTGGGTAGTGTTATGATTGTCAAATTACACAGTCCAAGCTAATGTTTTAAATTTCATGCTAAACCTTGTTCCCTCTTCCAGCACCTTATATTTATATGTATATGCATAGATGTGTACAGGTGGATTGATTTTATATTGGTATTGAATTGATGGCATTATTTTATCCCTTTATCCATGAGTTACATGCTATTACTCAACCTACTCACCATCTCCAGACACTGTATCCCCATGCGATGCGAGATATAAAGACACTTCTACTTTTCTTACGTAGTGATAGGATTTCTATGTTGTCGGTAGTCAGCTTTGAAGTGCTAAGTTTTCAATTTTCTAAAGGATATTACTTCTTGGTTTATCCTTTATCATAGATTTTCTTTGGACTTGTTTTTGGCTATCATCAGGGATATGTCCCGATTTAGATTAATTTGGTTTTGTTATAAGCTTTGTGGACTAGTGTGGAATGGGAATTGGTATTATGGATTCTTAGGAAATTTTTATTATTGCATATTCTATCTTGGTATATATTCAAAATTCATCTTTTGTTAGCTGTAATGTGTTCAGTTTGGATAGGTAAATGGGGTCATCTCTAATTCACGGAGGACTTAAGATTCCCGTTATGGCCAGGCCCAAGTTTAGGTCATGAAAAAGTTGATATCAGAGCCTAGGTTCATGGTCAATTGGGTGTCTACAAAGTTGTGTCAATTAAAGTCTCTTTTATGGGTGTGTAGCGCGCCACACTTATAAAGGAGAGGATAGGAGACATTTAGAAATGTTTCCCTTTCTTGTGATATTTCGGGCTATAGAGTCTAAGGTCTTGAAAACTCCTCTAATTTTTTTGTTTGCATTTTAAATCATATCTCCCCAAAGATTTGATGCTCTTAGAACCTCTTCTATCCCACTCGAGGATAATATAGATGGAACTTTTCCTGGTTATTGAGTACAGACCTGATCTAGGGTCCCATCTCCTAATTGTATTGCCCATCATGGAGTTCTGTTGATCCCTACCAGTCCTCTTCGGGATTCTCAAGCTGATGATAATCATGCCCCACCACCCCAAGGAGATATTTCTAATGCCGAGTTCCCTTGGTCTATTCATCTACTGACTGGGTTGGTGACTTCTTAGTCTTGTTAACCTGATCTTGTTAGATCTATTTCTCCATATTCTTAGGACACAAGGGGTGGCCAGTTCATGAGGCTGAATCCCCGAACCTTTACTGGCTCTAAGGTTGAGGAGGATCCTAAAGGATTTGTTGATGAGATGGAGAAGATGTTCAGACTGATGCATACTTCTGACTCTAAGGGTGTAAAGTATGCCTCATATCAGTTAAAGGATATGGTATATTAGTGGTATAAGGAGTGGGAATAGTTAGGGGAGATGATGCTGAGCCATCTACGTAGGATGAATTATCTGGTGCTTTCTTTGATCATTTCTTTCCTCAGGAGTTGAGGAAGGCATAGGTGCAGGAGTTTTGTCATAACCTGAACCAGGGCCTATCTATGATAGGTATCTCAAGTGCACCATGGACCAGCGACCACCCACTATACCTAGCCAAAAATAACACAATACCCTCAACAATGGATGAATTCCGAACATATAATAAGATAGCATAAGATAACCTCAAAGAATTTAAGATTTGTCTATGACTGGCAATGGTCAACCAACCAAAATCAACCAACATCACCACCCAAGTTGATAGTAATCCACAAAGCCTTCTAATAAAACCAAAATCAATAAAGTATTGGGATAATCCACAGACCCTGACAATGATAGTGACAATATAATGATGATGTGAACTCTCAATTCTAATCTATGAATGAAAACTGATAAAATGTCCAAGTCTTCAGGATAATTGAAGACACCACTTCACCCCTAATGACCAACGAACTGAGCCAATCCACCTAACACTATGCAGGAAAAGTAGAAGTATCTTTGGTGATTACATCGCATGGGGATACAACATTTAGGGATGGTTAGTAGGTTGAGCACTAGTATGTAACTCAGGAATAAGGGATAAAATAAAGCCAAGTCAAATACAACTCAAAACCAAGTGAACATCATTATATACATACATAAATAATATATCAGGAAGAGAACAAGGCTTAGTATGCTCTTTAAAACTTTAGCCTAGATTATGTAGCTCAACCATCATAACATAAGAAGGCACCCACTGGCAATGTGGGTCAAGCTCTCCCCTAGCTAAAAGCTCTCCAGTACGTGTAACCACATGAACTAGAGGATGTATATATGTACCATCAGGGGACTCAAACCTCCTATCATACAAAGGTGACTAAAGCACCCAACCGTGTAATATAATATGGGGGACTCGAACATCCCAATTATATAATAAGGAGGAATCAAAGAACCCAGTCATTTAGACCCCTTGCATCAACAACCACAATTTCTAGTATTGGTCCCTCGGGACCTTCACTTTCGCGACTCAGCTACACAATCCTCATTAAAGCCCAATTAAAATATTTATCACACACTCCCATTGAGTGAACCATAATACACGTGTAGTCATACATTATTGGTAGTGTCATACTAACTACACTTGAAAGGTAACATCAACATGGCATCACAATTCCAATAACTTTGGAAAGTGACTCACTTTGTTCATTAAATCAAACAATCATGTTTCAATAACCTCTTTATATCATGTGATTGTTTTGAAAATAGTTCAATGCAATTTTATTCATAATAAAACTACTTTTACAAAATTAGATTAAGTTTATTACCAATTCAATTGTCAATATTCACAAAATTTAGAGAAATCACAACCCTCAGTTCATTCACCATACCCATGCATAAAATTGATTTCAAAACCACCATTTAAAATATAATCAATGCATATGTACACATGAAATATCATATAAACAACAATCATTCAAAACCCTCAGCCTAAGCTCCAAAACCAACATCAAAAACACATACAGAACTATTTAAATACATGCTTTCAATAAATTAAGAATTAGAGAAGAGTAACATGCCTGAAACACTAAGTTTTATGGAGATAAATCAACCCTTGAGCCCTTAGATGACCAACTTCTTGAAAACCCTAAGTATCCTGCGTCAGGGAATTTCAGAGAGTTTAAAAGAGTGTTTTGATTATGAATCATATATTAATGAAGTCTCAAAGAGGGTTTTAAGTCGGGGGGTCTAAGTGGAGAAGAAAGGAAATTACCAGGATGCCCTTAATTAAAAGATTTGAAACTGACGCCCAGTCATTATGGGTGACGTCAAGACTTGTAGGGTCACCCTAAAACTCATTTAGTTTAGTCATAATCTAGACAATGTCTAGCGATACCACACATTAGTATTGATGTGAGTCGCACCATATAACTTGTACCCAGTCTTTATGACTCATAACATATTAGTCATAGTCACAATAGTAACCTAAGTTAGTATAATGGTTTCCCTACGATCAGAACATTATGATCTATTATGAGTATATATGACTTATTAGAATCCACTTGTACTTAGAATAAAAAACTTATCCACACACACTAGTCAGGATACGATTAAGGGTCCTTACGACTTATAATGGCACCCTACGACTCATAAGGTGAGTTGTAATTAGGATAGTAAGGATAAAATTTTAGAAATTTTCAAGAGCAAAAAATTTGGGGTGTTACAAGTTTGTTAATCTAAAATAGGGCAAGATGAGTGTGAAGTAGTATGCCCTAAAATTTCATAAGTTGTCTG
>JAPEIP010000009.1:50856367-50872482 GCA_026120095.1 Capsicum chinense | reverse complement strand
ATTCGAGTTGACTTGGATTCCTTTATACCATTGTCAAGTTTATTTATTATACATGTTGAGCTCGTTATGAGCATACACATTCATTCATCCATGATTCATGAAACTGGCAAAACTGAGGGACACTGATTTTGAAAGAAATGAAACACTTTATAAAGTTTCTTAATCGAGAGATATGCCGGTAAGGTTGATTGATGAGATTATGACAGTATATAGATTGTGAACCCTTATGGGTCCTTTCTTGGTATTTTACACTCAGAAGCTATGTACGAGGTAAAACATATAATCATTGCATACATATCACACAATCTTATTGCACTTGGCTGCTTTCTTTTATTTGATTGATATCATGCATTTTTGTATTCTTTATATGTATGTCTATCTTGTCGACATCTTTAATACTATTATTTTAATTATATTATTATACTATTAGGAGTTGTATGACGCCATTAAAAACTTTTCTATATGTAGGAGGAAGTGTTGCACATACTTTCCTTTATATATTTTGTTATCTACTTTGCTTGGTTAGCCTATGATTCCTACTTAGTAGAAGCGAACCATATTCACTCCTACTTTTTGTATCCTTCCGGAGTAGATCCTAGTTTGAGTGTCACTCACGGATCATAAGTTTGTTCAGTTTAGTAAATTGATATAGTAATCAATTTTCTATCAGCTGGCCTTGTTAAGTAATAAAGCAGACTAATTCTGTTGAAGCCATGGGACAACAGATGAGTATCAAGCATACTATATAAGATCTCGAAGCTTGTTTAAGACAATAGAGAGCTTTTTTTTAAGATTATACACCGTTTCTTTCTCACCCGTAACTTAAAACCTTCAGGTTATTTGACGTAAATGTCTTCTTTAAGCAATGCATTGAAAAATATTAATTTGACATCCAAATGGAAGATTTTTTGAAATAGTTAAGTTAATATGTCAATAATTGAGGACATAGTTAACTCAGTTACATTTTCATTTGTCATGACCCAATTTCTCAGGTCAAGATAGAACCTACTTTAACTCACTAGTAAGTAAGCCAAGCCGTAACCCGGATCATCATGTAATGGGCTAACGAGCAAAAGATAAAGGGGAAACTAAAAAGAAACCAACATAAAAAACAATATAAGCTGAAGAAAATAGCTATACATACATAATAGACTTATAGGATAAGGTAGAGGACAAAATATACAAAATAAATCCCTCTCAAGACCTAGTAAGGTCGATACAAGAGCCATTATAACCAAAAAGAAGAGTACTACACATATCAAAAATAGAAATATATACATAATAGTCTCAAAAATACACAAGACTATAACTGAAATAGATAGAGAAGGCTCAACTCCAGACTCGAGAAAGTTAAACCATCTCCAAATCAGTAGCAAGGCCCAAGGATAAATCATTATCAAATGTGCATCAAGGAAAAAATACAATAATGTAATATGAGTACCAAAGTAATAGGTATTCAATATGCATCATCAACTGATTGAGCTTAAATATAGTAAAAGCATAAATAAAGTGTGAGAGTGTAAGTTAAGCCAATAGTAAGATGAGTAAAAGTGTAAATATCGAGCTATGCTAGACAATGTGAGTGAAAACAAGAGGATATGCAAACTAAAGATCAGTGAGTGAAAACAAGAGGATATGCAAACTAAAGATCATAAATAACGCTTATATTAATTAATCTCAATAGTCTTTCTAATCCTAAGTCCATAGTGAAAATATATAAATGAAAAAGACTTGAATCGGAACCTGTGGAAAATAACAAGTGGCTAGCATCTGACTCAAACCAAAAATAGTGGATAGTAACAAAAGGATAAATGATCCATACACAATCGATATAATTTCTATTACCATAACCAAGTACAACTCCCAGAACCCCTAGTAGAAAACATGATCAATAATAGAATACCCAAATTGTAGTCAAAGACTGATACTAGACTCAAACCAAAATTCATAAGTAACTAATCATAACTGTAACAGATGATCTCTTCAATAGGAAACCATAACCATAATTCAAATCCATATTCATACCAAATTCATAATATAATATAATATATATACACACACATACATAAATACATAAAAATGCAATATCGGGAGAAAGTCCAGGGGTTTCAGGCCCATCACTAGTCTATTTATTCACTACTTATATTCTCAGATGGCTAAATTCATTAAATCCCTATAGGTTACAATCTCTAAGTTAAGGAAGAGCAATCAAGGGGTGGTTATGATCCTAAATAAGAAAAGTTAATCATCCAATTATTAAAGTATGAATAAATACCAACCGAAAGTAATAACCTAAGGTGGCCTATCAAGATCCTACTAAGCTCTTCATGTCTGGCATTTGGTTTAAAAGGATAGTGGTGCTCACTATAAGGTCTCGATAACCCTACCTAAGGTAAAAACTACTTGAATCTAATCTAAAACTTCTCAATCCCTTCCCAAGGTGATATATATGTCAATTCTAGTCCTAAGGGATTATAAGGTACTATATAAGGGGAAACAAGCCTAAAATGTTACCAAAAAAGGGCCTAACCGGCTAAATAAAGATGTAAATAGTTATATCAATAACCTAACCGTAATTACCCACCGAACATAAGGACAATAACATACTAATCTAAAAGAAGGGTAACCCTAGCCTAGCTCAACGCCAAAGAACACTTACCTAATCCTCGAAGCTTTCCCCTTTTGAGAAGCCTTCGAGATCTACCACACTATCAAAATAATGATATATGCATCAATATGACAAAATTGATAACTATATTGCATAGAAATGCTTTGGGTTATAAATCTTACTATAAATCTCGCGTTAGGTACGCTTGCAGAATCATGAAGCTGAAATTATCACAACATCTCTCTCAGCTCAAAGATTGCTTGCCCTATAATTTATCTAAATTTGAGAGCAAATAGTATCCAAAATCAGTACCAAAGAATCTAGAGAAATAATGAATTAAACTACTAAATTAAGCAGAAATTGAGGTGAATACTTATGAGTTAATGAAGCTAAGACACTGTCAATTACTTTCTCAAGCTAAAATAAGCTATAGTTATGGAATTTCCCCAAGATTTTGAGCTTACAAAGGTCTAAAATTGAGGTAAACACTTATTCATCACCGAACGACAACTGGCCCAAAAATATAAAAACTATAATAGAATGTACCTAAGTTAATGAACAAGTGTGGGTACCACTTACGCATGTCTGCTTTTGTCTCCTATGTAGCTTTTTAAATTGTATGATTCTTTCACTAAACCTTCACATATGGAATAACTTGTATCTTAACTTCTTAACATCTTTAGCTAGAACAACACTTGGTTTCTCTTTATAGGATAGTTCCTTATCAAATAATTCTAGGTCCTAACGGATAATGTAGTCACCATCTCCATGATATTTTTTAGCATAGATACATGGAATACTGTGTGAACTCCAAACATAAGAGGGGTAAGCCTAGCTTGTATTATACCCACCCCACTTTATTCAACATCTCAAAAGGTCCTCTGAACTTTGGGATAAACTTGCCCTTTTTGCCGAATCGCATCGTACCTTTCATGGGCGACAAATTTAAAAGTACTTTCTCTCCTTCTTAAACTTTGTATCTCTTACCTTTTAATTTTCATACTCCATCTATTATCTTTGAGTCACTATGAGCTTCTTATGTATGAATCTCACTTTTTATATAGAGCTTTGAGCACATCAGTGCCCCAAGGGCTTACTTCAAATGCCTCAAACCGCCCAATTAGGGACTTATATCATCTACCATATAAGGACTCAAAAAGTGCTATGTCAATACTAGATTGGAAGCTATTATTATAGGAAAACTCACACAATTGCAAGTATTGGACCCGTTGAGCCCTAAAGTAAATAATGTAAGCCCGAAGCAAATCTTCAAGCACTAGGATAGTCCTCTCAAATTGGGCACTTGTCTGTGGATGGAAAGTTATGCTAAGGACCATCTAGACAGTAACTCAAAATAAAACCTTCCCCAAAAATTAAGGTGAACTTAGAATCCCAATCTGACATTACTGACACCGGTACCTCATGCTTACGACTTTCTTTACATAAATCTTAGTAAACTTAGCTGCATTATAATCAACCCTAACTGGAATGAAATAAGCCAACTTAGTTAATTGGTTAACAATGATCCAAATGGAGTCATATTTCTTTAAAGTTTTTGGATGACCAACAACAAAATCCATCTTTATCTATTCCTACTTCCACTTTGTAATGGGTATCTACTAAATATACTAGTAGGCTTCTGATGTTCATATTTGACTTCCTGGAAGTTTAGGTACTTAACCAAAAAAACTACAATGTCACACTTTATCCTTCACCACCAATAATTCAAGTCTTTATACATCTTGTTGTCACCCTATTTTATGAAGTACTTAGAATTATGCACATCATCTAGAATGGAGGAAATCAAGTAACCTACTCGAGGTACACACAACTGACATCTAATCCTCAAGTCCCCTTTGTCATCTAGAATGGCCTCTTTCGCTTTCCCTTGTAACACTTTTTCCCTGAGATTGTTTAATTTATTATCCTCAAACTATCATCTCTTAATCTGATCATAGGAAGATAACCTATACTCCACATGTTCCAACATATTTCCTTCACTAGCTTCCTAAAATCTCAAAAAACTATTATCCAAAAACCATACCTCTCTCACTAATAGGCGCCTGGACACCTCCAGAAATGCTAGGCTCTATATTCTTACTAGTTTTTGACTTATTTTATCCACCACCACATTAGCCTTATTCGGTTGATACAAAATTGAGATGTCATAATCTGGAATCAACTCCATCCATATCCTCTTTCTTAGATTCAGATCCTTATTGGTGAATACATACTGTAAGTTATAGTGGTTGGTGAACAACTTAGACTTCACCCCATAGAGATAGTGTCTCTAAATTTTCAAAGCAAACACTATGGATGATAGCTCCAAATCATACAAATGGTAGTTTTTTTAATAATGCTTCAGTTGCCTAAAAGCATACAAAATTACATTTTGTTCAAGCATCAATGCAACACCTAAACCAAAATTTGAGGAATAAAAAGAATAATAAAATCCTTACCCTTGACAAGCAAGGTTAATACTGGAGCCAAAGTCAACATAGTTTTGAGCTTTTGAAAGCTCACCTTACACTTTTCATCCCATTCAGAAGTAATTTCTTTTTGAGTCAAATGATTTGGTGTGAAGCAATGACAAAAAATCTTTTAACAAATCAATGATAGTTATTGGACAACCCCATAAAACTATGGATTTCTATCACATTCATCGATCTGTACCAATTCATAACCATCTTAACCTTTTGTAGTTCTACCATAAATCCATCATAAACCATGTGTACCAAAAAATAATACCCTAGAAAACTAGAATTCACACTTAGAGAACTTAGCATACAATTGCTTCTTCTTTAAAATTTTTACATAGTAAGCAAATGAGCTTCATGCTTTGCCTCACTTTTAGAATAAAAAATCATATCATCAATAAACACAGTACAAATGAGTCTAAGAAAGAATTAAATACTTTATTCATCAAGATCATGAAAGTAGTTGGGGCATTGGTCAAGCCAAAAAACATAACTAAGAACTCATAGTGCCCTTAACGAGTTTTGAAAATAGTCTTTGGGAAGTCCTCTTCCCTAATTTTAAATTGATGATAACCTGACCACAAATAAAACTTAGAGAACACCACAACCCTGTGTAATGCTCAAATAAAATAGTTATCCTAGGTAATGGATATTTGTTATGAATGGTCACTTTAATTCAACTGGAAGTAATCAATACACATCCTTGTACTGCAATCTTTCTACTTCACAAACAACAATGGTGCACCCCAGGGAGAGATACTTAGATGAGTGAAGCTCTTTCCTAACAACTCTTTCAATTGGGATTTCAACTCTTTTAACTTTGTAGGTGTCATACATTATAGAGGAATAGAAATACTTCTAGTCTCTATCTTAAGTCTACACAAAATTCAACTTCTCGATCTAGAGGCATACCCACAAAATCATCTAGAAACACTTCTAAGAACTCCCATACTACTGGAATGGATGCTACAAGAGGGATTATAGAGTTATCCTCTTGAAGAGAGGCTAAAATGCCCTACACCCCCACTTTACTAGTTTTTTATTTAATTACAAAAATTATCCTCATAGGATTATGCTTAAAATTATCCTTCCACTCTAACTTATCTATCCAAAGAATTACTATAGTAATAGTTTTAGCAAATCAGTCAAGAAAAATATAATAATGGGAAAACCAACTCATTCTTAAGATAATATCAAAATCCTCTATGTCTAAAATAACTAAGTTTTCTAGGGTCTTACACCCAATGAACATCATGACATGTATGATATTTTTGATCAGCACATACAAATACCCAAACCAATGTAGACACATATATAGGAGTATCAAGATATTCACAGTCCAAGTCCGAACCAAAATATTTTTCATGGATACATAAGAATACGTGGAATCAAGATCAAACAATATAGATGCCATACTATTACAAATAAGAATAGATATATGATCACCACATCATAAGCTTTCACCTTAGAATTAGCAGAAACTGTATAAAGATATGCCTTATCACCATCTAGATTACTACCTCTACTACCTTGTCATAACCTGATACTACCCCCTAGTCATAACATGGTGTTCAAAGTCATAAGTGGCCCCAATATAACCCATGGCCTAGCAAAATACTAAGAATACTAAAGTGAATAATAAGACACTGAATAAAAGCTAAATTGAATAACTTGTCCATAATAAAAGAAAAATCAATACTAAATATCAAGACTGAGTTTGTATGACATAAAAAACATGCTAAAAAATAATTGTCTATCAAAAAGCCTCTATATCATAGGAGTTATTGGGATAAATGAAACACCCTAGTTTCTGGACCTTAGAAAATCTCCTAGAAGTCTGGTCTCTGGACCCAATAAGACTCATAGGTATGAGCCGTATGTTAGGGTACAAATGGTATGATCTAATCGTATACCGACTAGTGTTAGTTGGTGGGATTGATTTTGGTAATTGAAATGGATATGACATAGGGGTACTAGTCGTATTAATGGTTATCATTGGTTATTCAGGTTTTATCAGAGTAAAAGTGACTCACCATGAGCCATAATCTAGGTTAGGAATCATAACAGGGACTCGTATGGTGGACAATGTTCAATCCTCCTAGTATTTTATTCTGCCAGGGATATGGGTCATAGATACGGATCTTATGTTATGGTTATGAATTGGTTGGATGAGTAGTATACTAGATAGTGTTTGGTACAATGTTGGAGGTTTGGGATATGGGTGATGGAGACTAATCATATTGGGAGGGCACGACTCGTGAGGGTCAGTCGTATTCCTGTGATGGGATTTTGGTGCAACTTAAGTGAGGGTATTCTAGATATTTCCCTACTTATCCTAATAGGATCCCACAACTTCTAACCTACTTGGTAGGTTATTTACCATATTATTCCATTCATTAACACTTAGAAACTTTTCTAAGACACTCAATAATTCTCTCAAGATCTTTTAGGTAGGAAAAGTTAGGGTTTCAACTAAGGGATCAATTTGGGGCTTGTCTTGGTCATTTATTTTCATTATCATCTTTGTTTAAGGCATGTTCTCTTCCTTCATTGTTAATTCTAGCTAAGGAATGGTTTTATAGATGTTTTCATGATTTTAGTAATTATATGATTTTGGGTTTTCAAATATTATTTGGGGGTTTTGATATTAAATGGTTGGTTATGGTTTCCCATGGTTTTAATTTTGCTTTTTTATGTATTAATGATAGTTTTGGATAACTGGATTTCATGGGAATGGTTTAATGGTAACTGAAATTGGTTTTGGTCATATTATGCCCCCAATGTGTTTAACAAAATAGCTTATAAAGATATGTTCATTGCATTGACTACTTTTATTGGAACTCTTACGTGTTTTAAAACTTAGTAAGGGAACTATGTATGGTTTAAATGGTTTAGAATGGTAAAAGGCTAATTGGTTATGCTTGTGAAGAACATGGAAGTGTCCCAAGTGGTTTAATATGGTAAATAGTATGGCACTTGAAAGTCCCCTTGAACCTATATATGGTTGGCTTTGGAAAATACTTGCAAGTAAGGATTGTTATGATGATACCAATATCATTGGACTTGGTTAATAAATGGATAATAGTTTGGTAATTAGAAATTCATTTTAATTGGGTAATAATGGTAGGATGCGAATTCGTGGAAGGTGGAGGTCCCATAGGGACCAAAATTGGAAAATCATATTTGACAATATAAGGTTGGTCTTAGTGACTGTGTTCATGATATCAGACTATATTTGGGGGATATACTAGTCATCCCCTGGGATACTTACCTAATCATATGACTACACACACTAGGACCCTTTCAGCAGAGGGAGCTGAACCCATATAGCCCATGGGTGGTTTAGGATGACAAAGTTACACATCCCAGGTAAAGTTTTTAAATGCATTATAAACCCAGACCCTTTTCCCAATATGGTTATTTATATATGTATGGTTGTACTTGGTTTTATAAATGGCATTATTTTATCCTTACCCTGAGATCATGCTAGCGGTCACTCGCTAACCCTATCTACTAGTAGCTATATACCCACACTATGAAGGAACCAGTCATTCTAATTCTCCTACATAGTAATTTACTTAGGGATAATATTTGGGCTGAAGTGGTGAGCCTTCATCCTTTCGAAAGGCATTATTTCATGTTATGGATATTTTTAGACATTTTAACTTTATTTTGGATGTTGGTTTTGGCTATGGTTGGGGTATATCCCAACTGGGTTTTATCACTCTTTTGGTTAGAGTCTATGGGGCATTCTACGAGTTGGAATAGGCGAGATCGATATAGGTGTCAGCCTTGGCATTGGAATAAGATGAAGGGATGACATCATTTGATGATATTATCGGTTGTTCCAACCTATTTTATTTTGGAATTAATTATATTACATTTTGGAATATCCTTGGTTATGGCCTAGTTTATGGACTTTAATTTGGTATGGTTTGGTATGGTTGGATCATTGGTATGTGATGGTTGGACTCAGTTGGGTTGTTCACAGTTGTGATCATGTCCTAAAGACTTTATGTGAGTTGTTACACTATCTTGTTACATGCTTGAAATTTAGCTAACTTAGGGCTGGCGGCTAGAGGTTGGGTTGGGTAACGGGGATAGTCTCTAGTCCTAGTCAGACTTGGGACTCCCATTATGTCAAGGCCCTAAGGTTGGTCATGTTAAGTTAGTATCATAGCCAAGTTTATGATTAATTAGGAATCTACAAAGCCGTGTCGAGTAGAGTCTCTTTTAGGGGTGTTAGCATGCCACACTCATAATAGAGAAACTACGAGGCATTAAGTAATGTTTCACTTTTTTAGTATTCTATTTTCAAGCTTGGCGTCTCAGTCCTAGCATTTTCTCTAATATCTATTTATTCGTCTTTCAAATCATGCCTCAAAGATTTAGAACACAAAGAAATTCTTCTATCCCATCTGGGGGTAATGCTGAGGGGGTGCATCCTACTTTTGAGGTTCATCTTCAATATAATAGTCCTATCCTAAATAGTTATATAGTTCCACTGGTTGCTACTAGTCCTCCTTAAGAAGAGGTAACTAATACGAAATTCTATTTATGTTATTTCTAAATTGGTTGCTGCTCAGGCTAAGTGGGATACTTCTAGTGCTTTGTCTGCTAAAGCAACAAGGATTAGCCAATTTATGAAGATGGGTCCTCCTACTTTTTCTAGAGTAAAGGTTGAGAAGGATCCACAGGGATTCTTAGATAAATGAAGAAGATATTTTGGGTATTGCAAGATACCAATATGTAAAGGTTAAGCTTTATAGCTTATCAACTTAAAGATATTGTATATCACTGGTATAAAGATTGGAATAGGGATAGAGGGGATGTGGAGGAGTCATCCTTATGGGATGCCTTCTCTGGTGCTATTCTGGATTATTTCTTTCCCCAAGAGTTAAGGGAAGTTAAGATGGAGATTTGTTGAACCTCAAGTAAGATAGAATGTATGTCAAGGAATATTCCTTGAAGTTTTATCAATTGTCAAGGTATTCTCCAAATTTAATGGCTGACATGTGGGCTAGAATGAGGAAGTTTACTTCTGGGTTAAATCAGGATATAATTTTGGATAGCAAGACTACTTTGTTGATTAAAGATATAGACATCTCTAGGTTAATTGTTCATATGTAGCAGGTAGAGGATGAGAAGAGGAAGAAGGTAAAGTTTGGGGATAGGCACTGTAAGAGGAGCAGGTTTTCCAACAAGGGAGGTGCTCAGTATCAAAATGGTTGAGATGGTGGCAAGTGAAAAAAAAAGTGGGGGAGTTCTAATTCTACTCTTTTTTTAGTGCTCCTTATCAGTAAGGTAACATGTATCATCATGGTGGTGATAATTTTTGGGCGTAGGGTGCCCAATCTTAGGCAAGTGGAGGTCATTCAATTTCTTCATGTCCTCTTTATTAGTAATATGGTCATCCTCATTGGGGTTATTATATTTAAGGAAAGGATAAATGCTTCAAGTGTGGCCAAGTAGGACATTGGCTCAAGGATTGTCCGATTAATAAGGTCGTTTCAAGGGAGAATAAGATTCTTGTGGCTTCATCTTCTGCTCCTGCACCTGGTGGTGTGTCACCTGCTTCTTTTACTACTCTTAATTCTAATATTGGTCAAAATAGGTTGTGTGCTTTGGTATCCTGATTGGAATATGAGGCATCACCTGATGTCATTACTAGTACGTTATAGCTTTTCTCTTATGACGTATATTGATTGCTTGATTTGGGATCCACTCTATCCTATGTGACTCCTTATGTGGATATATTTTTTAGTTTTAATATGAAAGTTATTTTGGATCCTTTTTTGTTTCTACCCTAGTAGGTGACTCGGTTATTACTAAGTGAGTTTATAGGGGTGTATGGTATTTGTTAGTGGGAAATAGACCTTGGTGGATCTTGTTTGAGTTGGGTATGGTGGATTTCAATGCCATTCTGGGTATGGACTAGTTACACTTTTGTTATGTATCCTTGGATTGTCGGACATGTAGGGTTATCTTTAGGTTCCCTGGTGAACTAGTTATATATTTGGAGAGTGTTTTTCAATCTCCTAGGGGAGGGTTATTTCTTATCTTAGATCTCAGAGGTTAATCTCTAAAGGATATCTTTATCACATTGTTTGGGTTAAGGATTCTAACTCAAAAGGTCCTTCTTTTCAGTTAGTTCTAGTGGTTATTGAGTTTCCTTTGTCTTTCTGAATGTTCTTCCTAGTGTTCCTCCAGATTGGGAAATAGAGATTGGTATTAATCCAATTTCAAAGATTGGTCTAATTTTAATTCCTCCTTATAGAATGGCTCCAACTGAGTTGAAGGAACTCAAGGAGCAACTTAAAGATCTTCTAGATAAGGGGTTTATTCAGCCTAGTGTATCTCCTTGGGGTGCACCGGTGTTGTTTGTGCATAAGAAGGATGGTTCCCTTTGGATATGCATTGACTATAGGCAGTTGAACAAGGAGATGGTCAAGAACAAGTATCCTCTTTTAAGGATAGAAGATCCATTTGACTAGTTGCAAGGTGCCAAGATTTTTTTAAGATAGATCTTCGATCTGGGTACAACCAGCTAAAGAATAGGGAGGTGGATATCCAAAAGGTGGTTTTTTATACTCGGTATAGGCACTTTGAATTTTTGGTAATGTCATTTGTATTAACTAATGCTCCAACGGCGTTTATGGATCTGATGAATAGAGTTTTTTTTATTAATATTTAGATGTCTTCATTATTGTGTTTATTAATGACATATGAGTTTATTCAAAGAGCAAGGTGGATCATGTGAATTACGTTCGTATTGTATTGCAGACCCTAAAAGAACAACAGTTGTATGCCATGTTCTCCAAATGTGTGTTTTGATTGAACGTTGTAACTTTCTTGGGTCATATTATTTCTTGTAAAAGGATTATGGTGGATTCGTAGAATGTTTTTATGGTGAAGAGGTGGCCTAGGCCTACGAATCCATTTGATAATTGGAGCTTCTTACATTTAGCCAGGCTTTATAGGCGATTTATAAAAATCTTTTCCTCGATAGATGTTTCTTTAACTAAATTAACTTAGAAGAAGGTTATGTTTTCTTGGTTAGATATTTGTTAAGAGATTTTTAAGAAGTTAAAGATTAACTTTGGTGCTAATTCTGACTTTGTTGGAAGGTAATGATGGGTTCGTGATTTATTGTGATGCATCTCAAGTAGGTATCAATTTTATGTTGATGTAGCATGGAAAGGTGATTGGCTATGCTTCCAGAAAGTTGAAGGTAGATGAGAGGAATTGTCCAACTCATGATTTGAAGCTATTCGTGGTTGTGTTCGCTTTGAAAATGTGGCAGCATTTTTTATATGGTGTTCACATAGATATCTTTTCTGATCTTAAGAGTCTACAATATGTGTTCACCCAGAAAGAGCTTAATCTCAGGCAGAGAAGATAGCTTGAGCTTCTCAAGGATTATGATATGAGTCTTCAATATCACCATGGTAAGGCTAATGTGGTTGCTGATGCTCTTAGTAAGTTATATGTAGGGAGTTTGGCTTATGTAGAAAAAGGAAAGTAGGAATTGGTGAAGGATATTTACCGCTTGGCTAATTCTGGAGTTCGCCTCTTGGACTCCAAGGATGGTGGTGTGGTGGTGCAAGAAGTGGTTTAATCATCTTTTGGTATAGAGATTAACGAGAAGCAAGTGCTAGATCCTATCTTGATGAAAATTAAGAGCGACATTGGTGGAAAAAAGATAGCGGTGTTTGAGATCAGTGGTGATGGTACTTTACGGTACCAAGGAAGGTTGTGTGTTCTTGATGTTGGCAGTTTATGACAATGAATTTTGGCAGAGGCGCATGAATCGTGCTATGTTTTTCCATCCAATCTACTAAGATGTATCATGATTTAAAAGACATGTATTAGTGGAATGGCTAGAGGGATATGTCTGATTTCATGGATAAGTGCATGGTGTGTCAAAAGGTTAAGGTTGAGCACATGAGGCCAGAAGGGTTATATCAAGAAATTGATTTGCCCGAGTGGAAGTGGGAAGTAATCAATATGGAATTTGTTACCGATCTTCCTCGATCTTGGAGTCAATATAATTCAATTTGGGTTATTATGGATAGGATAACTAAGTCTTCGAACATTTTACTAGTATGGACTACCTTTTCAGTGGAGGATTATGCTAAGTTGTATCTTTAAAAGATTGTAAAGCTGCACTGGGTGCCTGTTTCAATTATTTTTTATCATGGCAGGTAGTTTATGTCTCACTTCTGGTGATCTTTTGAGAGGGCTGGGGACCAATGTGAGTCTGAGTATTGCTTTTTATCTCCAGATAGATAGGCCAGCAGAGAGAACTATTCAGATATTAAAGGATATGCTTTGGGCTTGTCTAATTGATTATGGTGGCAATTGGGTTGAGCATCCACCTTTGGCAGAGTTTTATTACAATAATTGTTATCATTCCAGTATTGGTATGGCCTCTTTTGAGGTATTGTATGGTAAGAGGTGTAGATCCACTGTTGATTGGTTTGATATTGGTGAGGCGGACATGTTTGGTCCTGATTTGGAATACAGGACTATGGAGAAGGTGAAGGTAATTTAGGATAGGCTTAAGGCTGCCCAAAGTCGCCAAAAGTCCTAGGCAGATGTTCGGCATAGAGACTTGGAATATGAGGTTGGGGATAAGGTTTTCCTCGAGGCATCTCCTATAAAAAAAGTGGTACGGTTTGGCAAGAAGGGAAAGCTTGATCCCTGGTATGTGGGTCCTTATGAGATTTTGCAAAGAATAGGTAATATAGCATATGAGCTGGAGTTTCCTTCTAGCTTGAGTTTGGTTCATCCAGTATTTCATGTTTCCATGTTGAGGAAGTGCGTTGGTGATCCTTCTTTGGTTGTTCCATTGGAAGGATTGGGTCTCACGGATTCCTTTTCTTATGCACAAGTCCCGATTGAGATACGAGTGTTGGATACCAATCGTATTGGGATGGTATAACTAGTAAGGGCCAGTCGTATCCCTGTGATGGGATCTCGGTGCAACTTAAGTGTGGGTATTTTGGATATTTCCCTACTTATCCAAATAGGGTCCCAGAACTTCTAACCTACTTGGGAGGTTATTTACCATATTATTCCATTCATTCATACCTAGAAACTTTTCTAAAACACTCCATAGTTCTCTCAAGAGATTTTGGGCAAGGGAAGCTAGGGTTTCAACTAAGGGATCAATATCGGGCTTGTCTTGGTGATCTATTTTTGTTATCATCTTGGTTTAAGGTACGTTATCTTTCCTCATTGTCATTCTAACTAAAGGTATGGTTTTATGGATGTTTTCATGATTTTATTGATTGTATGATTTTGGTTTTGATATTAAATGGTTGGTTATAGTCTCCCATGGTTTTAATTATTCTTTTATATGCATTAATGGTGGTTTTGGATAATTTGATTGCATAGGAATGGTTTAATGGTAATTGAAATTAGTTTTGATCATATTATTCCCCTAATGTGTTTGACAAAATGCTTATAAATATATGTTCATTTCATTGACTACTTTTAATGGAACTGTTGCATATTTTAAAACTTGGTAAGGGAATTATGCATGATTTAAATAGTTTGTAATGGTAAAAGGTTAATTGATTATGCTTGTGGGGAACATGAGAGTCTCCCAAGTGGTTTAATATGGTAAATGGAATGGCACTTGAAAGTCCCCTTAAACCTATATATGGTTGGCTATGGAAAATACTTGCAAGTGAGGATTGGTGTGATGATACCAATAATAATGGCCTTGATTTATAAATGGATAATGGTTTAGTTATTTAGAAATTGGTTTTAATTGAGCAATAATGGTGGGATATGTAGCAAAGTTACGGAAGGTGGAGGTCCCAGGAGGACCAAAACTGGAAACTTATATTTATTAATATGAGGTTTGTCTTGGTGACTGTGGGCATGATGTCATACTATATTTGGGGGATGTACTAGTCATCCCAATAGATACTTCCCTGGTCTTATGGCTACACATATGGGGGCCCTTTCAGTAGGGGTGCTGAACCTATATAGCCCATAGGTGGTTTAGGATGGCAAAGCTACACAGCCCTGGAAAAGGTTTCAAACGTATGATAAACCCAGTCCCTTTTCCTGACATGGTTATCTATGTATGTATGGTTGTGTGCATATGGATAGTTTTATTTGGTTTTATAAATGAAATTATTATATCCTTACCTTAAGATCATGCTAGTAGTCACTCGCTAACCCCATCTATTGGCTGTTGTATACCCATGCTATGTTGGAACTAGTCGATCTACTTCTTCTACATTTTGATTGACTCGACGAAAACATTTGGACTGAAGTGGTGAGTTTCTATCCTTTTGGAAGGCCTCATTTTATGTTTTGAATATTTCTAGACATTTTGACTTTATTTTGGACATTGGTTTTGGATATGGTTGGGGGCGTGTCCCAATCGAGTTTTATCATTCTTTTGGTTAGAGGATTTATGGTACTTCTGGGGGTTGGAATGGGGGGATCGGTATAGGTGTCGGCCTTGGCACGGGAACAAACTGAAGGCCTGACATCGTTGGACGATATTGTTGGTTGTTCCATGCTATTTCATTTTAAAATTTATTATATTATGTTTTGGAACATCCTTGGTTATGGCCTGGTTTATGGACTTTGATTTTGTGTGGTTTGGTATAGTTGGATCATAGGTATGGGATAGTTGGACTCGGTTGGGTTGGTCACAATTGTGATCTTGTCCTAGAGTCTTTATGTGAGTTGTTACACTATCTTGTTACTTATTCAGAATTCAGCCTACACAGGGAAGGTGGATGGAGATTGGGTTGGGTAACGGGGGTGGTCTCTGGTCCTGGTCGAACTTTGGATGCCCATTATGACTAGGCCCTAGGGCAGGTCATGGCAATAAGCCCCCAAATAACTCTAACTATCTGAAACTAGAATAATATTGAAAAGAAATGCTGATAAATGGCCCTCAAATGATAAGGACTCACCAAACACTGCAACGGATATGGTGTGTAATCATACTAAGTGTGATCTGGATGTTGAACGTAAGAACCTATATTATATGACAATAT
>JAPEIP010000009.1:50739724-50845283 GCA_026120095.1 Capsicum chinense | reverse complement strand
AGGGAACCAGGTTTAGCATGCCTTTAAAAACATTAACCTAGGTATGCAACCGTAACCATCATAATTTACCCATAATCCATATGGGTCTAGTGTTACCCCCTGGACGGGCCTCGATGCGTGTAGCCGCAGGAATCGGAGATACCATAGGGGTAGGGGATTCCTGTGTACCCTTCGTTCTCCATGATACATATATAAAAGTTTTAGGGGATTCCTGTGTACCCCTCAAATATATGGTCGCCATAACCAATCCTTATGTCGACAAACATGAATTTCCATTGTTTGTCCATTGGACCCACACCTTTATGATTAGCTATTACACCCAGACATTCTTGCCCAATTAAAATCTTTACCACACAGCAAAACCACCAATTCCATTTATTATTAACTAAGGCTATGAGAAGTAGTATTTTCGTCATACCAACAATAGCTTGCAAGCAATGCCCTTAGCAAACCTTTGGGGATTCCCATATACCCTATAGGTTACATTATTAAGTTTACCTGTGGGATTCCCATATACACCACAAGTACATCATTATTGGGCTTACTTGGGGGATTCCGATATACCCCATAAGTATTTCATTGTTCAAACCAATTTCATTATTTTATTCACTTGGGGGATTGACGTGTACCTCACAAGGTTTTCAATTAAACCATAACCATGACAACCAACACCTTACCATTTAGCAATTTCAAACCATTCATACCGTTCAAAACCATTTAACCCATTCAAACACCATCTAAACCTATTTAGGGTTCCATTACAAAACTATACCATGCAATAGTTTCAATAAAAGTTCAACAATATAGTAAAAACATTCTCATAGTCATTTTATCAAACATGTTGAGGGAATACCTTTACCAAGACAACAAGTATGCTCAAACTGTACCTAGACAAGAATGTCCAAAACTCAAGAAATTTTGTAAGGGCCAAAGTTTAGGGTGTTTCATTTTCCCCCACTTATGATCATTCGTCGCCGAATGACGAGTAAAGCGAGCATAAGAACGAGTTAACACACTAATACCCATCAAGCTTCCCTTCAACAAAATTAGAAAAAAAAGACATAAAACAAGATAAGAAGATCATCACATATCCCAAGCATGATTTACACCCCAACACCTCCATCCCGACCTCTAACTAAGTTAGAAAAGAAAGATACAAGGAAATCCATCCTTCCTTTAACCAAGTTAGAAAGCAAAGATGTCACGAAGAACATATACCTTATGCATGAATTTCCAAAATGGAGAACCAATATGGATACTTAGACTCCATGTCCTTTTTTGCATCCCAAGTGGCTTCCTTAGACCCTTGGTTTCACCATAGAACCTTCACCAAAACCATACATTTTTGCTCACAACCAGCAAACTTGTTGTCCCAAGATCCTCACCGAGAACTCCTTATATGACAAAGAGTTTGAGATACCAATACCATCTAAAGGAAACAAGAAACAAAGGATTACCCACACCTTACCTCAAAACAAACTCATAGAATACTGAATGAATGGAACTTATGCTAGAAGGGAAGTTCAATCCAACTTACAATTCCCAGAGACACTTTACCAAGAGAGCTAGAGTTTAGCTATACACCACTTCTATATTCAAGCCTATCCAGGGTTAAGAGAAGTTAACTTAGGCCACAGATCTCTATTCCTTACATCTACCTAAAATACTATTCCGCTTCCACCAAGATTTCAAGTACCCAACACAACAATTGGTATATCATCAACCATAATATTCAAGCCTACCTCTTCTATTTCCACGTTATGCTCTATCCTTCTAATGGTTTAGTAACTTCTATCATTTTTACAAAGATGCTTTTCACAATCTACTCCTCTTCTAACCATTTCTTATGGAAACAACCTTAACTCACCCTACAAAACCTTAGCTCGAGTAGTGACTCCAAAAATCTCTCCCACTTAGGGACTTCTACTTTCCCTCATTTCAAAACATCAGTACACTTCCCAAGCCACCACCACCCTAACATAAGAAGGGCCATTAAGGAAGTAAAGTACAAGAATTACCCATGCCACTCAAAGAGAGACCTCTAAAATGAGACATGTTACAATTGGCTCAAAGTAATTCATATCAACCACCTAGGTAATAAATAAAGAATCATCCCGACAAAACCATACCATAGTAGGAGTTCTTAGAACTAGACACCAAAAGAAACACAACCGTATATATCACAGGTAATGTAACATAAGGTCACGATTCATATCCAGGGAACAAAGCAATGCGTAATGCAAACCTTAGGCCTAAGTGCTACCACAATGTGTGCAATACTAGAAAAGTGCCCTCACAACTATGATAGGAGAGAATCTCTAGAATATGCAACTCGACCTTCGCTAGAAGTCCATCGCTAGAAAATGATTTAAGGTTAACCCTTGATCTTTATCTTATTACACCTGTGAGCACAATACTCCACTCTAATGGGTATCACCAAGGACATACACTAGGGACGCTTGGTTCTCCTCTACCTAAAATCTCATCCATCCAAATACTACCTAGAGCCTAGCATAGTCATCCAAACTCCATGCTCTAATCCAACCAATGACCTAACCACGAATCCACCAATTCAACCTAAACCCCCAACCTATATATCATAACTTTTCCACTTTTGTATTCCCCAGTCACCAACCTTGCCACTTTTGTACTCCTCATCCAACCTACTAATTTACCTCCATGATTTTCTCATTGCTATGCCTTAGCTAACATAATCCCCTCATCAAATCAAAACCTAGGTTCAAACTTAGCATTTATCAACCACCATGCACTCCTAATAAAGTTTACCATATAGAAAAATACATACATGGTCCGCCCCATAAGAAGGACACCCTAAAATTCCTATCACCTACCAATAACCTATTCATTCCTAGGGTAAACCATCCCCCTCTTATGTATGAAAGCATGGAAGACACCCCTAAGGAGTCCCTTAACTTCTCCTTAAGCTTCTTTAAATCTATTCAGAGAAATTCTATAAAGAAGGAATAGAAATTGGACGAGTTTCCAAAACAAGATTAATCCCAAACTTAATCTCCCTATTAGAAGGACACCATGAGGGTCATCAGGAAGACCTAGAAAATTCATTCATCACCTAAACCGAATGTAAAGAAGGACCTTCAAATTAGAATCTTTAACTCGAACCAAATACCAATAGAGACACCCCTTTAGAGATTAATCTTCAAGCTTTAAGATATGATATAACCTTCTTCTTAAGAGCTAAGAAATAGAACTATTCTCCCATTCCATAGTTGAATCACCAAGTAGTCACAGGACAACCTTAAGGTTCCGACAGTCTAATGATGCATAGCACAAGTTCAACCAATTATCCACTAAATGATATCAAAATTCACCACATCTAATTCAAAAATTCCACCAGAGCCCCTTTAGTCCTAACAGATACCACACCCCTCTATAGGCCTTTTTAGTCATCACAGAGTCACCTACCAATATAGAAATAGAAAAAAAGTCCAAAATAACCTTGAGTCCAAAACATTAATACACCACCATAAATAGGGTCACATAAGAGAGAGGGGACCTCGAACTGAGTAAACTATACATATAAGGGGAAAAGAATTTGGAACATACCGGTGTCAGTATCAAAAGATGCCTTGGAAACCTAAGGAATAGTAATAGATTGAGATGGTCCCAACCAACGCCGGAGCCAACAGCAGCACCCTTTGGTACAAGAACTAGCAAAGTGGCAACTGGTGTTCTATTTGCCCAAGCGGCAATCCTTATGGTACACTCCCATTTCATATAACCCAATTGACCATAATTAAAACAATGATTCCTTCTTTCCTTGCAACAACCATGATACGACCGACCATAAAACTGATAAGAAAGATAGGATGGAATGGATTGGGCCCCACTGGACAGAGATTGGACACCTTATACCCTAGAAGCATTACCGTTCAGAAAACTTTTGTCTCCCAATGGCTTTTGGTAGGGAGGATAATCCATTGAATACGAGTTAGAACCCACCTAACTCTTTATCTTAGACCACTAACCATCATACTATTAGTTTTCCCTTTGTTCAAAAGACTAAGACCTCTTACTCTACTTATTTCTCGACCTTGCCTTATTCTCCACTGTACCAATAGGATAGGACTGGCGTGACAGAGTTATCGCTATCTGGGTCAATAGATTAATAAAATGTCAAAACTCAAAATTGGTAACCTCTCCTTTAGGTAACTAAACATTAGTATGACCTTCAGGAATAGTGTCAGTGGAGATTAGTGGAATTCCATGGGGAAAATCCAAAACTACAACCCTTGACCGAGTTTATGACCTATGAGTTGGATGAGATCCATCCATGTCATCCTCGAGTGGGAAAGGTGAGTTTCCAAGAACTTTAGATCATTAAGAGGACATGATCTGAAAGGTGAACCAAAGAAGATTTATGGAAGAGTTCAACATTATAGACTCTATAGCCCAAAAGTAGAACAAAAAGAAAGTGTTACATTCCTAAATGCCTTGTAGACTCCTGATTATAAGTGTGGTGCACAACACACCCATAAGAAACACTATAATTAACACAACTTTGTGGACACCCTATGACACCAAAACCTAGGATCTAATAACAACTTGACATGACCCAAACTGAGGCCTTATCGTAATGGGAATCTAAAGTCTAATCGGGAACAGAAACCACCCCGATACCCAATCCAACCAACTAATATTTACCCTAAGTTAGTTGAATTCTGAACCTATAACAAGATAGCAAATTAGGAGATATAATGACTTTAGGATAAGTCTACTTACAGACCAACCCAACCAAGTCAATCCATCTAATAACCAACCAATAAAACCAAAAATAAAAACCCAATATATATAATATATATAAATCATAATCATTCCATACCCAAGTCCATAGTTGTACATACAAAGCCTCTAAACCAAACCAAAGAGTATCAAGTCAAGATACACCCCTGACTATAGCAAAAAAACCCAAAGTTTATGAAAAGACAAAAGTATGTAAAGTAATCCATGACATGAAATGGATGTCTTTTGAAATATAGAAGCTCACCACTTTAATCCAACACCGGCTGTCCCCGAATCTAATTAATGAGTAGGAGGATTAGTATGGTCAATTTTTGCATTGCATGGGAGTGCAACCGCCCAAAGATGGGATTACGGCTGAACGCTAACAAGTACTCATGATAAGGATAAAATAATGCCAACCCTTAAAACCAAGTAAACAACCATATGTATTCCAAACCATACATATATATATAATCTATGTCAAGAAAGGGAACCATATTTAGTATGTATTTAAAGCCATTAACCTAGGTATGTGTAGTGTAACCATCATAATCCACCCAAGGGCTATATAGGACCAGTGTTACCCTCTAGTTGGGACCCAATACGTGTAGCCGTATGAATCGGAGATACTATAGGAGTAGAGGATTCCCATGTATCTTTCGCTTTCCATGATACATATATACAAGTGTTAGGGGATTCCCGTGTACCCCTCAAATATACGGTCTCTATGACCAATTTCTCATGTTGGAAAATATGAGTTTCCCGTGTTTGTCCATTGGTCACACCATCATGATTAGCTATCACACCCCACCATTATTACCCAATTATACCCCCTACCATACAACCAAACCACTAATTCTATTTATTATTAACCAAGGCTTGAGAAGTGGAATCATCATACCAACTATAGCTTGCAAGCAATGTCCTTAGCCAACCTTAGGGGATTCCTATGTACCCCATAGGTTACATTATTAAGTTTACTTAGGGGATTCAATGTACCCCACAAGTACATCATTATTAGGCTTACTTAATGGATTCCCAGGTACCCCAAAAGTATTTCATTATTCAAATAATTTTTTCAATTTCATTCACTTAGGAGATTTCTGTGTACCCCACAAGGTATTCAATTAAACCATAACCATGACCACTAAGACCTTACCATTTAATCATTTCAAACCATTCAAAACTATTTAACCCATTCAAAAACCATTAAAACCAATATAAGGTTCCATTACCAAACCATACTATGTAATAATTTCAATGAAAGTTCAACAATATCGTAAGAATGTTTCATAGGCATTTTATCAAATATGTTGAGGGCATACTTTTACTATAACCAAAACACAAACCAAAGCATAAACCATCAAATTTAGGGTTACCCATGACCCATTTGTTAAACCATAACCATCAAGCACCCACATATACAAAACAATTACCAAAAATATGTGAAACCATAATTTAAACCAAGAGTAAACAATACTCAACAATATGCACCAAAACCCTTAACATTGGTTTTAAAATCCACCTATATGATTCATAATTGATGAGTGGTGATTTTACCACTCATTCGCACTCATTATTCATGCACTTTACCTTGTTTTGAATGAACAAATGAGACATAATTTTGATTAAATACACTAATATTCACACTTGGCATGCATAGAGCTGATAAGATCAAAAAATGTGGATTGGAGCCAAAAAATTATCAAAAGGAAGTAAGAAAGTTTAGCTGAAGACTTAGAGTAAGAACTGCCCGCAGTTATTGTGGTCGCGATCTGATGACCACGATCATGGTAGTCGAGTAGAAGTTAAGTAACCACAGTCGCGGAAGATAATCATAGTTGTGTAGCCGCAGTTGTGGCCAGACCCACGCGATCATGGCCTAGTGGAAGAATGCATCCCTAGGGTAAATCTAGAAATGCACGTCGATGATCTCAATTTTGACAAAAAGACTCAAACCCTAAAATTAAGTATCATATTCCATCTTCCATAATTTTTAGGTTTATCTGCTGAGTTCATAGCCTCTATTTTTTGGAGAAGAAAATATTGCATAAATTTTGGGTGAAGAATACATTGGAGTAACTTTCAAGTTGGGAAATACTTTACTTTAATTGGAGATTTGTGGGAGTCCAAAGTTTGAACATTCACTTAATCTTCAATAAATCATTTCAGTGGATATTATGGATATATCTTTGCTTATTTATCTCATGTGTAGCTAGATCTCCCTCTTGGGGTTATGTGTGAATATGGGTTAAAGTGTGTATGGGTTGTTATTGTTAACCTCTATTTGGTTGTTCATGTTTATAGGTTCTATCATTGCTATACTAACTTGGTTGGAATTTTTTGGTAAAATCCACAAATACCCACGTGGGTTTGATGAGTGAAAGCTCCAAATCTAGAAAGCTCAAGGCCATCTTCGAAAGAAAGGTTTTAGGTGAACTTTAGGAATTCACATCATCCTTGAAAGAGGGATGTGGAGACCAAAGCAATGATAGACAATTCTATGTGTAATTTGCTAAATTTTTACTATCTTAGAAAAAAGGGTAATTGTGAAGTTAACTATACCATGAGTATTTTCCTAGAAATAGGGATGCCTAAATTAATGTTTGGTTACCAAATGTTAAACACACTCGTTTGGTATTTGAATAAATCAATGGATGAAAGTTTGGTGTTTTATTGAAAGACTAGCATCAAAATCCATAACCGAACCTACCCATATTTGATGTACTAAATTGACGTTGATTACTAACAACTATATGTTATTTCCTTAGTAACACATAATCCCAAGATTCGTGCATAATTTTTAAAACTCTAATTATTCCTAGCCCTGACTTTATACTAGAAAAACCCAAAATGAGGCATTAGTGAAGATACCTATCTCACCCATTTTTATCTTCTAGTAATATTGGTTTGAATTTAACTTGTATATGTTATTTTGAATTAACTTAATTTCCACTCATATTATTCCTCGTGGATTCGACCTCGATCCAAAGTTGGGTAAATATATTGATGACGACCGCCTTGCATTTTAATTGACATGTAAGTTGAGCATTATCAATAATCAATGTTTAAAATATATTAAATCATGCCTTTATTTATAACTAACAATTAGGGAGGTGTAACTTGCCTTATATTAGAAGATTCACAGAAGGAAACCAGACTCTTGAGCCCTTTGAAGAACACTTGTAGAAATCGTAGACTCAATCTTTAAGAAAGTGTATAGAGAGAGTATTTGGAATGTTTTGATCTTCTAATGAGTGTTATAAGAGGCCACAATATGGTAGATAACATGGGGAATTAATGGTTTTTAGGTGGGAAATGTCTGGAATGCCATCAACTTAAAAACTTAAAAACACACATAGGAGGGTATGACTCACCTAAGGTACGAGTAGTACCCTACTCTCATACCCTAGCACTACCTTGTACCTCTATACTGCTCAACATACAACCATACATGCCCAACTCATACCCTAAGTATAAGTACCCTTGGAACTATACCTTAGTCAGAATCATCAAGACCACACTTAAGATATCATACGATTTGGCAATATACCACTCGTACACTATTATATGATTGGTATGATGCCTAGTCATACCTATGGTAGAAACCAACTGATACACACTATCTAACAGATGAGAGAGGGATTACTAAACTATATCAAGAATACTCAAATCATACCTTGTCCAAAATGTCTAAAACTTGAGAAATTTTACAAAGGCCAAAGTTTAGGGTGTTTCATGAAAGATCCCATGTATGCTAGAACACGTGAATTTGTTTATGTGACAAAGTATTTCATTATTTTGCTTTGGCTATATTTTCTTAATTTGTGTGTTTAAATAACATATAGATTACTTTGATCAATTATTACAATTCATGAACCAATATTTTTACCTTTTGAGTGTTTTTCTTTCCTTATAGAGAGAAGCTTATTTGGGTTGGTAATCAAACTTGACCACTTCACAAAGACTTAAAGAAAATTAATCTTTGGCATTATTAGTCAATAAGTAAAAAATTTTGTAACACCCTGGGTTTTTGGGTCCTTGGAAATTCCTAGGATTTTGTACTCACTGCCCTGATTATGACTTGGACAATGATTCGTAAGGTGACCTAGTGAGTCATTGGGATGAGTTATAACCGGACCAGTAAGCTTATGGCTAGAGTTTGTTCTGAGTATAAGTTTCTCACTATGATCCATGAAGATATGTTATGAGTTGTTAGGTCTAAATTGTAGGGTGTCCAGTGTATACCAAATTTGGGTTCTTGTTTACCATGATTGGACCCTATGAGTCGTAGGGTCTCATTATAAGTCATGTCATTGAGTGGTAAAGTCTGTAGTGTATGGTATCTTGGGGGTTCTTCCTTGGTTATGTCTCGTGGTGATGAGTCATAAGGAGTGGCTACGAGTCAATGGTTGAACCGTAGTCAATGGTGACACTTTTAAGCTTTTAAGTTAAGGGCATTCTGGATATTTCCCCTCTTACCCAAATTAAAACCCACATCCTAAAACCCATTTTAAGGTATCATTAGCACTCAAAAATAAATCTAAGTAACTTCTCAAACACTCCAAAAGGCTTTTTTATTTCCCTCAAGCAAGTCAAGTTTGGGTTTCATCAAGTTGGTCATCTAAGGGGTCAAAGGTCGATTTCTCTCTAAATTTCTTGGTTTTAAGGCATGTTACTCCTCCCTTATTGTTAATTAGTTAAAATCATTTGTTTAAAGTATTTTTCAATGAGATTTTAATGTTGGTTTTGAAATAAGATTTGTGGATTTTGAATGTTTATTAAATTGAACAATGTTTCTAATAGTTTACGTTTGATTTTCATACTTTTATTATGGTTTTGAACTTGTTGGTGAATGGGTATGGTGAATGAATGAGGGAATTGTGATTTTCCCAAACTTGTGACTTTTTATGAAGTTATGAACCCTACCCTATAATGTGAAATTGATTTTAGTTCTGAGAAAGGTGTGAACTTGTAAAATTGAATTAGTCTTGAAATATTGCATAATATAAAGAAGTATTTGAAATGCAATGGTCTGAATTAATGAACAATGGGAGTCAGTGTTCCCCCACATTGTATTAATGAACAAAGGGAGTTATTTTCCCCAAGTTAATGGAAGTTGTTTTGGCTTGTTGTTATTACCCTGCAAGTGTAGTTGGTTTGACGATACCAAAAATGTATGCATAAATGTGTACTGTAGTTGATCAAATGGGATTGTATGATAAATGTTTTTATTGGTATTTAATAAGGATTGTGTGGCTGAGTTGTGAAAGTGGAGGTTCGAGTGACTGATAATGGAAACTGCATTTTCCAATGCAGGGTCAAAGTAACTAGGGAGGTTCGAGTCCCCCTTATTATTATTTCATGATTAGGGTGGTTTGAGACCCCCGTAAATCATTATCTGATTGGGTGCTTAAGTCACCTTAGTATATAGTTGGGAGGTTTGAGTCTCCCATACACATATATAAGATTATTCTCTGGTTCATGTGGCTACACGCACTAAGGCTTGACCAGGGAGTGAGAGATGGGGCCCATATAGTCCATGGGTACATGTTATAACGGTTTAGCTACACAATCTATGCTAAGGTCTTAAATTTCATGCTAATCCTTGTTCCCTACCCCAATATGTGATATACATATATATATATATACATATGTATTTGTATATGCTTATGTGAATTGTATTTCGACTGATTTTAAACTGTTGACCATGTCATTATGTTATCCTTATCCTTGAGTTGCATGCTAGTTCTCCAACCGCTAACCATTTTCAGACATTGGATCTATTATGCCCAAGCGCATACGTAAGTGTACAGAGTATAACTAAGTAATACAGTTCCCTTAAATATATCCGAATATCGATCCCTCAGAGACTTGTGTTGACAAATTATCCAATATTAGTTCAACTATTGAGATAAAGTAACCAAGAGAATTTAGATTTGTAAAATAAAAGTAAAGTAACTAATGCAGAAACGTAATGACTATGAACAATCAATGGATAGAAACCCAGGGGTAAGTCATACGATCAATCATACAACATAATTGACCTTCATTAGTTAGACTGCTTATCTTGGTTGATGATTCGTAGGGATTATCGCATGATCATGGTCTCCCGGCCTCTAATTATCTACCTAACTTGAACATTAAAACTACATAGTTGAGTGGGTATATAATAATCCAATTAGATGCATAAAGATATCATAAGACATGATAACAAAGAAAGGCTTCCAGGTATATCCCTATCCTAGATTCTAATTCAAATTCCTTATTTCATAAAAGAATAAGAACCTTACTCTATTCGTCCCCACGTTCTATCTTCCTATTCCCCCTCTTGAGATCACAAGGTCAACTATATATTTATTCTAAGGTTAGATAAACCTTAAAATAGTTTTAAAAAAAGGATTAAAAAATTAAAAAAAAATATGATAAGAAATCAAAACCAAATCAATTCAAAGCAATTTTAAACATATTCGTGGTCATAAGCCCGGAAAGAGGGCTTTTAGCCGCTAATGGACATAACTGTAATCTCAATCATGGAAAACATGTTAAAATCCATAAGAAAACTAAAGTAACAATATAAAAACCCTAATTTAAGTGTTTTCCATACCCTCTACAAGTTTCCAAGCCGTATCAGGTGTATAACATCAAATACAAGTGTCCTATTTATAGGAGGACAAAACTGTCGCGTTTATGCATTAGGTCGCGTCGCAGGAATATTTGTGCCTGTTTCACAATGTGACATACTCTTATCATGGATATCTACTATTTTGGATACCTTATGAAGACCCTGGTATATGTAAAATTCCTATTGTACATGGTTTAGTACCGCGACGTGCCATTGACATCCCAGATGTCCAGTTTGCGTCCAGTTACATCTTGTGCTTTTGTTGATCCATTACAAGCCTTTTTAAGTTGTTTACACTTGATTTGAAGCTTGTATATCCTTAATATATTATTATAATACATTAAAAAAGCATCATATAGCATTATACAGAACAATTTATATCTCAAACCAACACAACATCCAAGATGGAGAACTAGAAACACGAGCTAAGACTAGGCTTGCCCACATTGATCTTAAGATTATTGTTTTGACTCTTGTATTCATCCAATTGAACTTTTCTCATTATAAACAAGTTTTTACACATATAAATAAACAATAAAAACCTTAGGAACTCATTAAACATTTTAGAATCCAACACAATAGACTAGACAAACACCTAGCTCAAGCTAGTCTCACTAGTTTTCTCGGTTGAACTCTATATGATCAATTTGAATCCAAATTTTCTTGAAAACATCTTTAAACATTGTAATAACATACTTTAACACTTATATGATTATTTATACCATCATTAACACATTAATCACACGAATTTTCCTCAAAATAAAGCTAAATAGGCTAGGATAACACTACTAAAGTGCATAAATACACCAAACATCACCATCCTACACTCAAAACCTTATTTGTCCTCAAACAATTCTTCACTGTAAGAATCATAAGCTATGGAGACTCCACACTTATACTACAAGCAAGACACTCAAGATAGTACTACAATCACTACACAGAATGCAAGTTACTACACTAAGCATGTTATACACAATTGACAGTTCAAGAACACTACTCCAAGACATTCTATCCTCAAGAATTGACTCACCAAGTGGAAAACTTATGCATATTGATCAATCTAATGAATCATATAAATAACCCAACATTTATTAAATATGTTCCCTTACAACAAAAGAGTTACCCATAATCACTCATAATAATGTAATTTATAACACAATGGGTACAAGAATCAAATTGCCATCACTCTCACAAAGAATTCACAAGTTAGACATACTGAACCATAAGCTTGCCCTTATTGTAGCTCTCAACTAATATCAGAATGATTAATCTTAGGATCAAATAGGTCTTTAATTGTAATGTAGGCTAAGGGACGGGTAGGAACTAATTTGGCTAAGAATAGTGACTATTTTCCCTATGCACTTTAATAAATCACATTTTTACAATTAACTCACCTCTAACAACCAAGTTACACCACTTTTATCTACCCCCTTCTGTTGTTTTCACCCCATCTCATTAAAATCATTCCCAATATTATGGTAGAAGTATTCTATGCAGAACTTATTCAATTTGAACACATTTTTATTCTTTTCATTACTTAACTCCCAACAACAACACATATCATTTGTACACACCAATAACTATCACTTTGGGGCTTCAATTTCACCTTTCAATAACTATCACTTTGGGGCTTCAATTTCACCTTTCTCTTCTTAAATTTCCCTCTCCTTAATTTAATTAGATTTTAACTAAAGCACTTAGGATCTTTGGATCAAATTAATGTCAATAAAAGAAGGGATTAGGCTCCATATGAGGCTGTAAAAAAAAAAAAGCTAAAGGCTCAATGGGGTTTAACTAGGATTATGCACCAGGGTAGGTAAAAAAAAGGTAAGAAATAAGGCTATCAAAGAAATGCCTACATCATCTCCTAAATCCACAGTCTTTATTTCATTTTGCACACATACCAGGATAGTTTTAGACATCACATACAACAAGGAATATACAGCACCTCACGCACACATGGCACATGCTCAACACAAGTAGGATAATCGTAGAATCTCAACCAAACAACCACATGAATTCAACATTAAGCCAACAAGTACAAGAGTTATAGTCATGAGACTAGGCATCTCTAAAGCAGTAATTCACATAATCAACATGCTTTTAAAACTAAAACACTTGCATCATTAAGTCAAATATAGAACCAACAAGAACATCCCACGCTTATTCCTAACCTAAAAATTTTTAAATTACTCCTAAAAAGGGGAATTTCCTCACCCTACACTTAAAAATCTATTTTTTCCCCAAAGTATACTTAAAAGTAGAGATAGAAATACTCCCTGAGGCCTCTAGGGGTAGCTAGTATCTTCATACATCAAGAGAATCGGGGGACCCCACACTTAGTCTTCGCCATGCTCCTTAGCTCAGGTTTTTTGGTACTCAGACTTTCTATCAACATGTGACTCAATAAAAATAAAAACTAGTGAAGTAAAAACTAAAAATACTAAAAAAACATACTTTACTTGGGTTGCCTCCCAAGAAGTGCCTGATTTAGTGTCACGGCATGACCTAATCAACTTTTTCCTCCACCTTGAGGATATGAATTTTACCCCCAACCGTGCATCTATCTTTTTGCCTCGCTCATAGGGTGGTGGTATAAGGATTAAGGAACCAAGTAATGGCTGGTACATGGTAAACCACTCGTCCTTAAAGTGAGGTATATTTTTGTGTTGCTTTTTTTGTGAAAAATTAAGAATATAGGATTCTTGAACCTTGTCTTCACGCTCTCCTACTATTTTAAATGATTCCATAGACAAGACATCATCTAAACATAATGTAGAATAGTTCTTTAAGTGAGGCCCAACCAATCCAACTTCAAAATTTACACAATTAATAATGTACTCACTATTATTCACCTTCTCAATTTCAGTCTTAAGAGAAAAATAACAGCTAAATGGCTGAAATTGTTGTGTTTTTCTCTGCCACTGTGGAGATGCTGGTGGTGATATCTCCTTAACCTGTTCAGTAACTTTAGTTTTTGAGTACTCAAACTTTCTCGAATTATCAGCAACTTTGTCAGCATCTAGTTAGTGAATCAACTCTGTATCCACCTCTTTAGTTGACTTTGGAGGTTCTTTATTAAGATCATTACCATTCCCCAAAGTGGTTGCCATTACTTGGCTAGGAGGTGTAGTGTTACCCGACAAACCACCTTGAGGCCTAATATTTTTTCTTGAAGCATTTTCCCCAACTGATTCTCCAACTTCTTTGTAGCTACCTGCTGGTTCTTCATGTCTGCCAACAACTATACATAAGATGCAAAAAGTTGTTTCACCATATCTTTCATATTGCTAGTTTGAGTTGTGGCCTGCATGTTTTGTTTTTCCTGTTAAAACTATTATTGATGGTTGTTCCAAGATTTAATTGGTGACTAAGTCTGGAATGTTTGATTGTAGGTGTTCACATAATATTGCCTTTGAGCATAGCCCGCAAACTATTTTGAATCGGGATTGACAGCACACATAGCTACAAAATGACCACTGTTACCATAAATCGTACACCAACTTGTGGTCTGCTCCACGGATAGAATAATATCCACCTCATATTGTAGAGGTCTTGTCTATTTACTTCAATCAAAAGCTGGAAAAAAAGCCTCATGATGGGGTCCCCCACAAAAACAACAAGAATCGTCCTCACTAGAAAACTATCTATCCCAAACTAACATATCAAGAAGTGTGAGAAAAGAAAAAGAAATTAAAAAGAAAAATTACTAAACTATGTACAACTCAATATAGCTAAACTAAAAATAAGATAGTTGCCTATTTACAAGTCCCCGGCAATGGAGCCAAAAACTTATTGCGCACAAGCGCACACGTAAGTATACGTGGTTGATAACGCTCAACTTACACGCCAATTTAAGAGAAAGACGATCATCGTCAATATATTTACCTATCTTTGGAGTCAGGGTCAAATCCATGAGGAATAATCTGAGTGGCGATCAAATTAATTTAAAATGATAGATGCGAGTTAAATTCAAGCAAATAGTACAAAAAAATAAAATGGGGGAGATAAGTTCCTGCACTAATATCTCTTTTTGGGTTTTTAGTTTAAATTCGGGGCTATGAATGATTAGAGTTTTAATAACTATGCATGCATCTTGGGAGTATGCATTAATAAGGGAGTGACATGTGGGAGTGATAAATCAACATCAATTTAGTTAATCACATATGGGTAGGCTTGGTTATGATTTTGATGCTACTCTTTCAACAAAACACCAAACTTTCACCTAGTGATTCTTTCGAATGCCTAATAGGTGTGTTCAACAATTAGTAACCATAACCTCAATCTAGGCATCCCTATTTGTAGGATGATACCCATTGCATATTTAATCTCACATTAACCCTTATGTCTAAGATAGTGAAAATTTAGCAAACTATACACATAATTATCTATCATTACATTAGTCTTCACATAACTTTTTCGAGGATGATATGAATTCCTAAAGTTCACCCAAAACCCTTCTTTCAACGATGGCCTTGAACTTTCTGGAGCTTAGAGTTTCACTCATCAAACCTATGTGGGTATTTGGGACTTTCACCCATCAAATCCTAATAAAAATAGAATATCAATGATAAAACCCATAAACTTGAACTACCAAATAGATGCTAATAATAACAACCCACACACACTTTAACCCCTATTCACACATAACCCCAAGAGGAAAATTTAGTTACACATGAGATAAATAAGCATAGATATGCCCATAATCTCCATTGAATTAAACTTTTGAATATTAAAGTAAATGTTACTTCTAACTTGGTTGTCCCATAATATCAACACTGGAAGTGAACAATCTTCCACTTAGAAAGTCTCCAATGTATTCTTCACCAAAAATTTATACAATATTTTCTTCTCCAAAATGGGGGCTATGAACAACACTAAAACTAAACCCTCAAAATTGGGGGATATGGATTTTTTTATGAATAATGATAGGGTTTGAGTTATTTTTGTCAAATTGGGATCAACACGAGCAATTACAGCTTTGCCCTTAGGCTTAAATCCTTCGCTAGGCCGCGATCGTACAGGTTTGGCTGCGACCGTGGCTACGCAACCGTGGTTTACCTATGCTATCATGATTTATTGACCATCATTGATTTCCGCAACTACAATCACCAGATCACGATCACAGCACCTAAGGCCCTTCTATTTCAGGTCTTCATCTTTACTTTCTTGCTCTCTTTTTGTATCATTTTGAGCTCTAATCCATATTCTTCAAACCCTTTAACTCTATACCTAAAAAAAGTGGATATTAGTGCATCTAATTGCAATTTTGTCTTATTTATTCATCCATAATAAGGTAATGTGCACGAAAAATAAGTGTGATTGAGTGGTAAACTCACCACTCATCAACACCCCTAACTTAAAGTGTTTGCTTGTCCTCAAGCATCACTAGCTCTTATCATGAGATACTATCATTTAATCATAACCTTTATGCCTTAAAGATCACAATGACCTTGACTTTAATCGTAACCACAAATAATTCATTGCATATAGGCTAAGCTAACTTCGCTATACCCCTTCTTATAAAACACTAAAACAAAGGCTACATAGGACTTCAAAGAGCGACCAAGCAACAAAAAGCAACACTCTAGAAGTGACTCCCTTTTGACAACAACTAAGGTATACTCCATTTACCTTTTTGCTAAAAGGTGACAACATCACCCACCTCAACTTGTTTCACATGCCATCCTCACAAACAAGAGAATTCCTTATATAAAGCTACAAAATATGCAACAAGAAATTTTAAGTGCACAAACTCTCACTCACACAAAAGAAATCTCAATGTAACAAGTGTTCTACCATAGGCTTGGCCCTATTTTTAATATGCACTACGAAGAAAGTAAATGGTTGGAGATCTTAAAGGACTTTCTAAGCTTGTAATGGAGGTTTTGGTTAGGGTAGGATATTATTTGGGAACAACATGGCTACTCCCTTCCTTGAACATCAACATCACACTTTTCAATCTTTCTTTTTGACTATTGGCCACTCTTCTTTGTTTTCTGTCTTTTCTCATGCATACAATTTGCTTCCTTTGTTCACCACCTTTCTTTAATCTCTTTTTCTTGAACTATTCATTCAATTCTATCCTTTATTGGATCATTTCTTTTTCTAAATATTTGTTTTCATCACTTAGGAACCTTGGGATTCTACTAACATGTCATGGCCTCAAATTTTCTTCCATCAACTTTACCACCCCCAACTTAGGCTTTTAGCCTCAAGTTGCATTTTCAAGTTCAAAGAGGGTATGGTTAAAAACATGGATAAAAAGAATGGTTCAGGGCTTATAATGTGTTTGCCAAAGAAAGGACTAAAGGCTCAAAGTGGGTAACTAGGGGTTACATTGATGTTTGGGTATGCTTTTTTGGATAAAGTGGCTTCCAAAAATCACAAGGATGGCCTAAGTTAATTTCTCTAACAACATATAATCAAAACTAGCCTTGAGAGACCAACTAGGCAAGTTCTAGATAACACAATTATACATGAGATGAATGCCATAAGCTCACCACACATAGCATACAAAATTATCCAAGGGGGCTCAAATGTCCCTCCCGCTAGAGACAAATTTGGAGTATCTATGTCTATACATAAGTCAAAATTTGTGAAGCCACAAAAAGAGAAAATGATTTGTTACAAGGTCTCTCATGTCCATTCTCTCGATTTTTGAAAAACTTTGGACGGAGGGAGTTGTTTGTTTTGAAATAGCACTATGCACAATTTGCTAAACTATAGCTACAACCAAAGCCTTAGTCCAACATTTAGGCTCAAAATAGGCAATCTAACCATATGGCTACTCAGACGTCGCCAATGGTGCATGAAGTAACCCAAGTTTTATCAAAATTAAATGCCACAGGTATTCAGACTTCCTTTGTATTCTTTACATTTGTGCTACGGGTACTCAGAATTCCCCTACATCTATGCCTCAAACCTAAACCCCGATGTTTTACCCTTCAGAATATTATCAATCAATACATCATAGGGCAAAGATAGTCATGCAACAATAAGATTAAAACAAAAGAATACTAAAAATAAAAGAAAATCATGATAATCCATAAGACACGGCACCATCAGACCGCCTCAGCAATGTAGAATCTCCCAAAACAAAATAAAAATAATATCTAAAACATCAATCAAAAATCACAGTAAATATTCGGGTGCATCCCCAACCATAAGAATGTTGTGTCCTCACTGCAAGTGCAATCAAGTGAGAGTAAAAGGGTCTCCTTGAACATGTATCACGAGTTACTCTCTCCTACCAACTCTGCACCATCACCATCAGCATCATCAACTGATCAATTGATAAGGGTCTCTTCTTTACTGTCCAACCTCGATGAAGGTGGTCGCTCCTTGGGTTTGAGCACCTTAAAGATTCCCTTTACCCCCTTCCATAGCTTCTTGAAGAATTTGTCTCTTTTTCTCTCTCTCTTCACTATATTCTTATGTGACTCCTTGAGGTCCCTGTGTGATCCTGCCAAGGCTGAGTTGGCTCTCTCTAAACTAGAAACAGTGGCTCCGTACTTTTTCTGCTCCTCGCAATATTTTTCATAATCCTATTGAGTCATATATGAGTGTCGAGTGGTGGATGGATCTCCTAGTACCGTAGGTAATCTAGACACTAGCTCCCTAACCTCCATCATTTGACCTGAGAGGTCATCAAGTGGATCGGTTGGCAAAGGTATGTAAGAATGTGTGTCCTCTTAGACCAATTTTCCCATGTCTGCTTTTCTCTTCTTACTATGACCTGGGGCACCCTAGACTCTGAATTTTAATGGGTAGATAAGGAAACCTAGTTGCACCCAAGTATCTAAAGCATACTCTACCACTACTTCCCTTTTACATAGCTCAATTATAAGAGAAGGAAAGGGAAGATAAGTACCTTCATAGGTTTGGAAGTACTACCATTCTGAACTCATAATCTCTCCTATATTTAGAGCTATGCCTGAAAGAATACATGCCACCATCCGAGCCCTGGTATCTATAACAATGGTCATATGAGTGCAAGGATAAACCCTGCTACAAATAATATTCAGCCATAGCCTTTCTTCAGCCTTGAAGTCATTTAGTGGATTATTTTTTTAGTGGTGGACCAGGGAACTATTTTCTCGGACATAGGATGTTAGCCATACAGGACCCTGACTTACATCCCTTAGCATAAAATTACCCCATGTCAGCATTTGGGAACCATACACTGTATTGACCTGCTCAACTCTAAAGTTCACCTGTTTACCCTGAATTGTCATGACTGGGTTTGTGAGTGAAACTATGGTGAGGTTTTCATAGAACTCATGCACCCACTGTTCATTTGCACAGCACCATTCTAGGGAAAAATACATCTACCAAGTAGCAGTGAGTCTAGCATGGAATTCTGGTAACTTTTTCTCTACTTTGTCTAAGTTTATACCCCTTTCAGGGAGTAGATTTGTCCTACGGTAATCATCGTAGTAGGAGTGTTCGCATTGGGCGACCATGAATCAAGTAGTGTTAAAATCTCCCATTGTTGAGTTGTAGAACCTGTAAGCAATGCAGATTATGCCAACATTAGTGTTATCACATAAAAATATGCTAGAACAAACGTATAGGTTTATGAGGTAGTATTATAGAAAGTTGTAGGGGCAGTTAAGGGTTGGCAGAAATTTTGTTGTCTGCCAGAACCATCCCTCAGGTATGGTGATCGCAGGTCTATTACCGTGATAGCAGCGACACGACCGCAGTCATTAGTATCGGGATTTTGGTACATGAAACTGAGTTGACAGTTTCTGCATAGTACTTCGAAATGCAATTTTAACCTCCAATCCTCTGTTTTGACTAGGATAACAACATTCTAAATATTTTATTAAAGCTCAAAATGTGTGATCCTAGCCCCTAAATTTGAAAGAATTAGAATTTGATTTTTGGGGGCCTTAAATCGAACACATTGTGCACATATTCCATTAACAGTTTAAAATGCAATTTTGGGTACTCAAGACTTCCCCGTTATCGTGTACACTAACTATAATAGCTAACCACAACAATTATAATAATTAAGAATATATCTAGCATTGAAAACATCACTTTAGGCCTTTTTCTATACCATACATTCTAAACATGCTATTTCACATAAAAACCCAAGAAAGTTCGACAACTTACCAATTGAAAGGATGCGAACTGGTAAATTAGTGCTTGTATATGCTATAGAATGCCTAAAAATTAGATCGAATTTTGAGAGAAAATGAGAGAGGATCATGGGTGGGGGGAATGGTCAAACGGATGGTCTTCTTAAACTGATTTGAATGTGATCACACTCATAGTTTCGTGATCGCGGTCATTCAGCCTCCACAATTGTAGGGACATGGACCGTGGTAGCAAAAACATAGACCAACAACCGGGTATCCTGCATGTCCTGCTTAGTCCATTTTCCAAATTCACACATTCTTTCTTTCCAAATTCAACCAAAATGCCTCTAAGGGACAGAAAATTCAATATGCAATGAGCGGCAAAGGGACAGAAAATTCAAATCTTTAAAGATGAAACTTGGAAGAGGTGGGAAAATGGAAAGCAAGATTCAATCTCATAATTTTGAAGACTTAAACCTTTTACCCAACTTCACATCGATCTTCTGGATTGGCTCCATAGGTAAAAGAGTTGGCATCAATAGGTCATTCCTTGTAGATCAAAAGTTGAGCATCTTGTCCTTTGATGGAAGGGGTTCTATGTGCTCCTTTTGGATGACAAACTCCAAAATATAAGATTCGGACTCTACCTCTCTATAATCCTCTATTTAGTTGAAGGGATGGAACATCATCACATCTTCTATGCCTAATATTGAAAAGTAAGTTGAACGAGGTCCAACCCTTAATTTTGGGTTAGCCTCCTTAAAAGCATATTCACACCTAATGAGTAAGAGTCGTCATAAAAGGTTTGCTTTGATTCTTCTCTTGACTCTAAGCTCATTTCTTTTATTTTGGATTCTTATTCCTCATATGATTTGGATTGTTAGAAATCTACAGGATTCTTTGCTACCAAGCTCATCATCATAGCTTGGTTTCTCTTCTTGACATATCTTCTCTTGGGTAATTGAATGGTAAGGATAGTTTCAACCTTTTATTCTTCTCCCATTACCACCTTCTTTAAAATTGTCCATTCCTTATAGATGTGCTCTAGGCTCTCCTCCATTGCTTCCAATCGATTAAAAATAGCTTGTAACCTTGGGTCAAAGCTATTGGACTCGTTATATTGCTCTTACTTCTTCTCTTTATGATACCTATCAATCTCAAAAGAAGAACTACAAACTTTGTTAGTATAATTGGGGAAGGGGCACGTGGACAATCGCACCAATATCCTTCCCGACCACTACATAAAGAGCGCCTATACTCCCTATAAGATTAAGATAGCTAATCCATCTCTCTCTAGGGAGTGTAGTCATTATAGCTCATTAAATGTGGTACGTCATGATATGGATATAGATCATCAAGATCAAATTTCCAACTACCAACATTATATTTATCAGAAGATTCCATAGAAAAATAAAATAAAGTAAAATTAAAAGCTACCTACAAAAGAAAATCACAAACAAATATATTAAGCTTGAATTCAAGTAAGTAACAAAATTTCAAAACTAAATACGCCAAATTATTCTCCGAAAATGGCATCATTTTTTTTATAATGCTTAACTTACATGTCAATTTAAGTGCAAGAAAGTCATCGTCAATATATTTACCCAACTTTGGAGTCAGGGTCGAATCCACGAGAAACAATGTGAGTGGTTATCAAATCAATTTGAAATAATAGATATGAGTTAAATTCAAACAAAATGGTACCAAAAGATAAAATGGGGGAGATATGTTACTACACTAATATCTCTTTTTGGGTTTTTCTAGTATAAATTTGGGGCTACGAATAATTATAGTTTTAATAATTATGCACGGATCTTGGGATTATGCATTACTAAGGGAATGACATATGGGAGTGATAAATTAACATCAATTTAATAAATCACATATGGGTAGGCTTGGTTATATATTTTGATGCTAGTTTTTCAACAAAACACCAAACGTTCACCCATTGATTCTTTCGAATACCTAATAGGTGTGTTCAACAATTAGTAACCCCAACCTCTATATAGGAATCCCTATTTCTAAGATGATACCCATGGCACAGTTAACCTCACATTCACCCTGATGTCTAAGATAGTGAAAATTTAGCAAACTATATGCATAAGTGTCTATCATTGCTTTGGTCTCCACATCTCTCTTTTGAGGATGATATGAATTCCTAAAGTTCGCCCAAAATCCTACTTTTGAAGATGGCCTTGAACTTTTTAGATCTTTGATCTTTCACTCATCAAATCCATGTGGGTATTTGGGAATTTCACCCATCAAATCCCAACCAAAATGGCTTAGCAATAATAAAATCCATAAACTTAAACTACCAAATAGATGCTAATAATAAAACCCACACACACTTTAACCCCTATTGACACATAACCCCAAGAGGGAGATTTAGCTACACATGAGATAAATAAGCATAGATATACCCATAATCTCCATTGAATTGAATTTTTTAAGATATAAGCGAATGTTACTTCAAACTTGGTTCTCCCACAATATTAACAATGGAAATGAGCAAATCTTCCACTTAGAAAGTCTCCAATGTATTCTTCACCCAAAATTTATACAATATTTTCTTCTCCAAAAATGAAGGCTACGAACTACACTAAAACTGAACACTCAAAATTGGGGAAGATGGAATTTTTGATGAATAATGATAGGGTTTGAGTCATTTTTATCATATTGGGATCAACACGTGCAATTATAGGTTTGCCCTTAGGCTGAAATCCTTTGCTAGGCCGTGATTGCGCAAGTCTGGCTGTGACCACAATTTACCTCTGCGACTGCGATTGATTGACCATTCTTAACTGCCGTGACCATGGTCAATAGATCACAACTGCGGTACCTAATGCTTTTCTGTTTCAGGTTTTAGCTGCACTTTCTTGCTTCCTTTTTGGATCATTTTGAGCTCTAATCTAAATCCTTCCAACCCTTTTACACTATGTCTGCATGAAGTGGATATTAGTGTACCTAATCACAATTATGTCTCATTTATTCATCCATAACAATGTAATGTGCATAAAAAATATGTGTGATTGAGTGGTAAACTCACCACTTATCAGTTGTCTCTTCAAGTAATACAGTGGCCTTAAATAAAGCCGAATATTGATCCCTTATAGACTTGTGCTGACAACTTATCCAATTCTTTTTCAACTATTAATAAAAAGTAACCAAGATATTTTTAGAGTAGTAAACTAAAAGTAAAGTAAATAATGTGGAAAAGTAATGACTTTGAACAATCAATGGATAGAGACTAGGGTTAAGTCTTACGAACAATCATACTACACAATTGCACTTCATTAGTTAGACTACTTATCTTCGTTGATGATTCATAGGGTTTATCGTATGATCATGGTCTCCCGATACCTAACTTGGACATTACAACTACATCGTTAAGCGGGGATATAATAATCCAATTAGATGCATAAAGCAATCCTCCTACATGTGAACCAAGTAAGGGTTCTACGTATATCCCTATCCTAGATTAAAATTCAAACTCTTTATTTCACAAATTAATAAGAACCTTACTCTATTCATCCCTACATTCTAACTTCCTATCCCTTTCTCGAGATCACAAGGTCGACCATAGATGTATTCTAAGGTTAGATACTCCTTAAAATAGTTCAAATAAGGATAAACAAAAAAACAAATACTATAAGAAATGAAAACCAAATCAATTCAAAGAAATAACAAACATGTTCTGGGTCTTAACCCCAGAAAGGGGGCTTTTAGCCGCTAATGGACATAACCGTAATTACAATCATGGAAAACATATTAAAATCCTTACAAAAACTAAAGTAAAGATAGAAAAATCCTAATTGAAGTATTTTACAGAACTTATCAAAGTTTCCAAGCCACCCTAGGTGTATAACATCAAGTACAAGTGTCCTATTTATAGGAAGACAAAATTGTCGCATTTTTGTATTAGGCCACGTTGCGAGGTTATTTGTGTGTGTTTCATAGTACGATACAATCATATCATATATATATATATAGTGTTTTAGGTCCCTTAGGGATACCCTGGTGTATGTCATAGAACTATTGGACTTTTTTTAGTATCGCGATGCACCATTGACATCTCAGGTGTCCAGTTTGCGACAAGATGCATCTTGTGCTTTCGTTTATCCATTCCAAGCATTTTTGAGTTGTTTACGCTTGATTTGAAGCTTTTATATCCTTTATTTATAATGATAATACATTAAAATATCATACTAGAGCATGAAACACAACAATTTATAGCTCAAAACAATACAACATCCAAGACGGTGAACTAGAAATACGAGCTAAGACTAGGATTGCCCACATTGATCTTAAGCTTATTGTTTTGACTCTTTTCTTGATACAATTAAAATTTTCACAGTATATACAAGCTATTACACAGATAAATACACAATAACAACCTTATTAAATCATTAAACACATTAGAATCCAACACAATAGACTAGAAAAACACCTAGCTCAAGCTAGTCACACTAGTTTTCTCGATTGATCTCTAAATGATCAATTTGAATTCAAACTTGCTTGAAAACACCTTTAAACATTGTAATAACATACTTGAACACTTATATGATTATTTATACCATCATTAACACATTGCGCACATGAATTTTTCTCAAAAAAAGGCTAAATATGTTAGTATAACAACACTAAAGTGCATAAATACACCCAATATCAATATCCTCACGCGATGCAGGAATTGGTCATACTTCTACTCGTCTTGCTCAGTGATTAAGATATAGGATCGTATTGTCAGTTGACATAAAAGTGGTAGGCTTCCATACATCAAGAGTCTACATTTCATGGTTTGTTTTCTTATGTCATAAACTATTTAGACTTGTTTTTGCCTATAGTCATGGATATGTCCCGACATTTTAGTGATATTCAGTGTTGGTACTTTTCTTAGAAGGCTTTATTTGGACTACTATGGTTATTTGGGGGTGTTTCTCGGTTGGTTGTCCGGCCACCAGTCTTCGGTTATAGATATGCATTAAATTTTTTTAAGCTATTGCACGTTATCTTGTTATATGGTCGGAGTTCATCCGGAATTGGGGTATGTTATGTTTGGTTTGGTTAGGTGCAGGGGGTGATCTCCGTTCCACGTAGGACTTGATATACCCCTCACAGTTAGGCCCCAGTTTGGATCATTACAATTTTCCCCAAAAGTGCGCTCCTAACGTCCTTCTATCTTGCATTTTGAAATTATTGTTTTCTTTCTTGTAATTATACTTTCTTGTCATTATTTTCTTATAATCTCATTTTATGGTTTGATTTCCTTGCAATTTCACCTTTTAGTTTTAAGGAACTACCTTTGACCTGAATTCTCAAGAATGGGATACGTAGACGGCCTATGTCGTCTTTGGTAAACCCCTTAGTAAGTTTATCTTTTCATTATTTGTATGAACTATATTTGCCTGAACTTCCAAGAATGGATACGTACGCGTCCTATGTCGGCTTTGGTCAACTATATAGAAAAATTATTTTTCCATCTTATTATGGAACTACGTTTGATATGATTCCTACCTCAATGGAATATTTGAACACCCCACTAGCTCGATCATATTCCCCATAAGATTTTCATAAAATCTGGGACAAATATTTGAGAGGTTTTATCAAGAGGATATATTTTCAAGGTACGTGAAGATAATATTGGAGCATAAAACCTGGGCATAAATTATTGAGAAGGTCTCAAAAATTTCATAAAACTCGACATTTGCTACAAAAGTCACCAACAAACGTTGCTAAAACTGAAATTGGGACAAAGTTTTTGACAAGTTCTCAAATTTCAAGCAATATTACATTAGAAAGAACCCAAGAATTTTACATTCTAGGCTAGCAAATTTTTGAAAAGATCTCAAAAATTCCATACTAAATGATGTCATAAGTTAAAAGAAAGTTTGGGAGTTTCGATGCTATAAACTGGGAAGAACTATGGAGGAAGATTTACAAATTCCATAAAACTATGCTTTAATATCAAAAGTCAGTAATTAACAAGAATGAAACAGCCCAAACAAGGGCCTAGTCGTGTTGAGTGCCTCAAGCCCAATTGGGACCGGAGACCACCCCCAATACCTAACCATCAACGCCCTACATCTTAAGTCAGAGAAATCCCAAATATATATAACATAACAAGATAGAACAATCATAAATCAAATACAGTTAACCAGTATCATCCCCAATACCAATACCAATACCAATGCCAAGGCTGACACCAATATAGACACTATTCATACCAACCCAAAGTACTCTCACAAAGTCTCTATCTGAAATCAAAATAACATCTGGTCGGGAAATTCCCCTGACTATAGCCAAAACCATAGTCTAAGAAATAACCAAAGTATGTAGAAAATACCATAACATGAAATAGAGCCTTCATGAGTATGGAATTTCACCGCTTCAATCCGACATAGAGCTGTCCCCGAATCCAAGGATTGAGTAGGAGGAGTGGTATGGTCGGTTCCTGTATCGTGTAGGTATACAGGAGCTCGAATAAGGGTGAGGGTATAAATTCTAGCATGTACTCAGGAGTAAGTATAAAAGAATGCCAACATTTAAAATCAAGTAAATAACCATCTGCAATCACATCCATGCATATACATATAATCGTCTTAGAACAACCCATGGGCTATATGGGTTTAGTGTTACCCCCTAAACATGCCCCAATGCATATAGCAGCATGAATTAAAGATATCATAGGGGTTGGGGATTCCTGTGTACCCTTCACGCACTATGATACATATATACAAGTATAACTTAGGGTATTCCCGTGTACCCCTGAAGTATATGGTTACCATGACCATCCCTCATGTAAGCAAACATGAGTTTCTAGTGTCCATCTATTGGACTCCCACCTTTATGGTTAGCTATCACAACCCTCCATTATTGCCTAATTAAAACCTTTAACACACAACCAAACCAGCAATTTCACCCTTTATTACAAAGGCATTGTGAAGTGGTCTCATCATACCGCCTATAGCTTATAAGAAATATTATTAGCCAAATCTTAGGGGATTCCCATGTATCCAATATGATTTCCAATTTGTCAAAATCATGTCCACCAAGGCCTTACCAAATAATTTGAAACCATTTAAACCATTCAAACCATTTAGGATTTCATTACCATATTATGCAATGCAAAGTTTTCAATAAAAGTCCAACTATGCAACAAAACCATTCTCATAGGCATTTTATCAAATATGTTGAGGGCATATAGTTTCCAAGACCAAGATCAACCACTTTGGGGAATCCATAGTGCCCCTAAACCCATTTACCATTACCATGAATTCCAAAATGTTCAAACCAACATTATAATATGAAAAACATAAGTAAAACATAGGAAAACATTATCCAACTACTAATAACCAAAACCCCAACATATGTTTCAAAACCAAACAATACCCATAATCAAATCATGAAAAATATTCATTAAACATGAATTAAGTTGAACTAACAAGGAGAGAAGAGTAACATGACTTAGATATGAAGGAAGACAGGGAGATTTGCTCTTAAAAGCCCTTAATTGATTGTATTGATGAAACCCTAGCCTCTTTCTTGAACCAAAAGCTTGGGAGAGATTTAAGAGTGTTTAAGGTGTTTTAGATTTAGAATAATAGGGTAAATGATGTCCCAAAAGTGTTTTATGTCTTGGGGTCATAACGGGTTAAGAGGGGAAATGTCCAAAATATCTCCAACTTAAATTGTATAAATTCTCGTAAGTGGATACGACCACACCCCCCAAACTGTACCCTAACATATGAGTGGTACCCACCACTCATACCCTAGGCAGCAACTTGGTCTCCAACACTGACCAACATATGAACACAAAGGCAAACTCGTACCCAAGCATACGACAAGTACCCTAGAACTATACCTTAGGCAAAATAAAATCATATAGGCTAGACATAGAAAATTATATGGTTGGCACTATACTTCTAGTACCCTAACATACAACTAGTATGATGTCCATTTACACCTTGGAAAGAAACCAAACAAACCTCACTGATCGACATAAGAGTTGAGGGCCCTATACCGTACCCTATCATATGAAAAGTACCCCCAATCGTATGATGTTCATAAGCTCAAACTTAACAAATTTTCCAGGGATCAAACCCCAGAGTGTTTCAATTCTCCCGCAATTGGATTATTCATCCCCAAATGATGGAATAAGATAGTACTAGCACGATTAAAACCCCCAAAACACTTACGCTTACCTTAACTGTGGAAAATAAAGATGTTAAGGAATCAATCTTTCTTTTAAAAAAGTTTGAAAACAAAAGCATGATGAAGAACACATACCTTTTGCACAAACTTCCAGAGTACAAAACAGGAACATATACTTAGACTTCCTGTCCTCTGCAGCTTCCCAAGTAGCCTCCTCAACCTTGTGGTTCCTTTATAGAACCTTAACTGAAGCAACATCCTTGATCTACAACCGATGAACCTACTGATCTAATATCTCAATCAGGACCTTCTCATTAGATAAGGAATTCAATTACCAATATCCTTTATAGGCACGATTTGAAACGGATCACCCATACACTTCCTAAAAATAGAAACATGGAATACCTGGTGAATGGAACTCAAACTAAAAGGCAACTCTAGATCATATGCAACCTTACCCACCCTGCTCAAGACCAAGTAAGGACCCACATGTCAAGGACTGAGCTTCCTCTTCTTACCAAACCACATCACTCCCTTTATGGCATTCATCTTTAGAAACACCCTATCCCCAACCTTAAAATCTAACTCTGGTTGTCTCGCATCCGCATTGGACTTTTGGCAATTTTGGGAATCCTTAAGAATATCTTAAATCACCTTCACCTTTTCCATAGCCTGGTGAACCAAATTCTAGCCAAATATATCCGTCTTACCAAGCTTGAACCACCCAATATGAGATCTACACCTCCTACCATATAACGCTTTGAATGGGGCCATTCCAATGCTAGAGTGGTAGCTATTATTGTATGCAAACTCTACTAGGGGTAAGTGCTCAACCAAACTACCACCATAGTCAATCACACAAGCACAAAGCATGTCCTCCAATGTCAAAATAGAAATTTTTTCTTGCCCATCTGACTGCGGGTGAAAAGAAGTACTAAACCTAACCTTGGCCCTAAACCTTTCTGTAATGAATGCTAAAAGTGAGATATAAATAGCATACCACAATCTAAGATGATACAAATAGGTACTCCATACAAATTCATAATCTCATGGAGATACAATCTCGCATAGTCCTTAATCGAGAAGTTAGTCCTCACTAGCAAGAAGTGAACTAACCATGTCGTCCTATCCATGATGACCCAAACCGAATCAAATTGATTTCGAGACCGAGGAATACCGATAATGAAATCCATCTTGATTACTTCTCACTTCTATTCGGGCAACTCAATCTCTTGATATAAACCTTCAGACCTCATGTGCTCAACTTTTACTTATTGGAACACCATGCACTTGGCTAAGAAATTAGGCACATCCCTCTTCATATTATTCCACTAATACATCTCCTTAAGGTCATGATACATTTTTATTTAACTGGGATGAACAAGATAGTGTGACTTATGCACGTCAAACAAGATCCTTTTTTACAAACCATCAACATCGGGAACACATAACCTCTCTTAGTACCGCAAAGTACAATTACTACTAATCTTGAAGGCCATCACCTTTAGCCCACCAACATCACCCTTAATCCTTATCAAGATAGGATCCAACATCTACTTCTCCTTGAATTTAGGACCATGAGACAATCTTACCACTTCTTGCACCAATACACCACCATCTTTGGAGTTCAAAAGGAGAACCCCAAGGTTAACGAAGTGGTGAATGTCCTTTACCAACTCCTGCTTCTCCTTATTCACATGAGCTAGACTCCCCATGGACAATCTTCTAAGAGCATCAGAACCCACATTAGATTTACCTGGATGGTAATAAAGACTCATATCATAATCCTTGAGAAGCTCAAGGCATCTTCTTTGCCTGAGGTTAAGCTCTTTCTGAGTAAATGCATACTGCAGGCTCTTATGATCAAAAAAGATATATACATGCACTCCATACAAATAGTGATGCTAGACTTTTAATTCAAATTCCATAACTAATAATTCTAAGTCATAGGTTAGATAATTTCTCTCATGCACCTTCAACTATCTAGAGGCATAAGTTATCACCTTTCCATGCTGCATAAGAACACAACCAAGTTCCACATAGGACATATCATAGTAGACCACAAATACATTAGTGCTTTTAAGCAAAGTCAAAACCATAGCTGAAGTTAGCTTATCGCTCAGCTTTTCAAAACTGCCCTCACAAGCATCAGAACATAAGAACTTAACCTTCTTCAAAGTCAATTTAGTCAATGGAGTAGTTATAGTGGAAAAACTCTCCATAAACCTCCTATAATAACTAGTTAAACCCAAGAAACTCCAAATATCATTGTAGTCATAGGTCTAGGCCACATCTTCACCACTGCAACTTTCTACGGATCCACCATGATCCCTTCACTAGAAATCATATGACCCAAAAAAGAGACACCGTTCAACCAAAATTTATATTTTGAAAACTTGGCATACAACTCCTGCATTTTGAAGGTCTGCAATGCAATTCGGAGGTGATTCACATAATCCACCTCACTCTTAAAGTACACTAAAATGTCATCTATGAAAACAATGATGAACAAATCCAGAAATTGATGAAATACCGTATTCATCAGATCCATGAATATCGCAGGGGCATTGGTCAGCCCAAAAGACATAACCAAAAACTCAAAATTCCCATACCGGGTAAGGAAGGTATTCTTAGAGATATCCTCCTCCCTAATCTTTAACTGATGATACCTAGACCAAAGATCCATCCCAGAGAAAAACTTGGTACCCTGCAAATAATCAAAAAAAAATCAATCCTTGGAAGAGGATACTTATTATTGACTTTTACCTTATTCAACTACCGATAATCAATACACATCCATAGGAAACCATCCTTTTTATACATGAATAACACCAGTGCACCCATGGGGACACACTAGGATGGATGAAACCCTTACCTAAAAGGGTTTTTAGTTTCTCCTTAAGCTCCTTCAACTCAGCTGGAGCCATTCTCTATGGAGGAATAGAAATTAAATAAGTGTCCTAAACATGATCAATCCCAAACTCAATCTCTCTGTCAAGAGGAACACCAGGAATGTCATCAAGAAAGACCTCAGGAAATTCATTCAGCATTAGATAGAATACAAAGAAGGACCCTTCAATTTAGAATCTTTAACTCGAACCCAATAATAGAGACACCCCTTGGAGATTAATCTCTAATCTTAAGATACATTATAAACTTCCCCCTAGGAGAAAGGGAACAACCCTCCCACTTAATATCTGGCTTATTAGGGAACTTAAAGACAACTTTATGGGTCTAATATTCTAGAGAAGCATAGAATGAGTCTAGCTAATCCATCCTCAATATGACATCAAAATCTACCATATCTAATTCAAACATATCATCCAAAGTTTCCTTACTATTAACAAATACCTCACACCCTTATAAATTTTCCTAGCAATTGTAAAGTCATCAACTAGACCAAAACCAAAATACACAACCACAAATGGGGTCACATAAGAGAAAGAGGACCCAGATTAAGTAAAAATACACATCACGAGAAAAGTGTTTCAATATACCAATCATGACATCAAGCAATGCCTCAGACCCCCATTGGGTAGTGAGATCATAAAGATGATTTTGACCAATGCCAGAACTAGATGGTGCACCCTTTGGTGTCGAACCTAAAGATAAAGCAATTAGAACCTTTTTTCCCCCAGACCAACCTTAAAAATGGGACAGTTTCTAAGCATATGTCCTAGCTGACCATAGTTGAAGTACCTGTCCCTCCCCTCATTAAAGAATTCCCAATGCAGCCTACCACAAAACTTGTAAGAAGGATATGATGGAGCTGACTGGGACCCACTATCTTGAGATTGGGCACCCTACGCCCTGAAGTTATTCCACCATGGAAACACCTACCACCCAATAGCTTTGGGTAGAGAGTAATAGCCATCAAGTTAGACCCAGAATTGCACCACTTCTTCTTTGGCCACTTATAACCATCCCTGCCACTCTAATATTGGCCACCACCCTACTTAGAGAACTTAAAATTCTTTCCCTACCTTTCTCTCAACTAAACCTGCTTCTTCTTCACTTTCTCTACCTATTGCATGTATATAACCAACCTAGAGATATCCATGTCCTTGGTTAACAAGTTAGCATTACTTTTAAATATCAACTCTCTGGATAACTCAAACAACAAATTTTTTATCCTAGCTCTCATACTAAAAACCATCTTTGAAGAATACTGAGACAACTGGTAAAACTTCAATGCATACTCCTTGACAGATATCTTACCCGGCTTCAGATTATCAAACTCCTCTGTATTAGCTTTCTTCAACTCCTGAGAAAAGTAGCGGTCCAAAAGAACATTAGAGAAACCCTGCCATAGAGCTGACTCATCACCATCACCCCTTTCCTAATACTATTCCTCATACCAGTGGTATGACATATCCTTAAGATAATAGGTGACAAACTCCACACCCTTCATATTCATGGAATGCATAACATAAAAGATCTTTTGCATCTCATCCAAAAAAACTTGAGGGTCCTCCTATACCTTAACACCAGTAAAGGTTGAAGGGTTTAAACTCATGAACTATCAAACCCTTGTGGCCTCAAAAGATGCAGTAATATGAATGACACGCTCAGACTGAGTAGCTACCAATTAAGCCAACATATGAATATATTGATGAAACTCAGCATTCGTCTCTTTAGCCTGAGAAGTCTGAGATAGATTAGAGGGAATCGATGGAATTCAAAAACAATCCTGAACTATACTCTTAGATCAAGTAGGGATCCTATGAGTAGAGTATATCCTATCAATATTGTCCCCAGTAGGGACAGAGGAATTTTCATGAACTTCAAATCATCGAGGCATGATCTGAAAAGTGAACAAATGGTAATTTGAGATGAATTTAGGACAGACTCTAGATCTTGAAATCAGAACACAAGAAAGATAAATATTCCTAAATGCTTTAAAGTTTCTCCCTTAAGAGTGTGGCACACTACACACCCCTTAATAGAGACTTTATTAACAAGACTTTGTGGACTCCCAAGTGACCATGAACCTAGGGCTCTGATACCAATATGAGATGACCTTAACTAGGGCCTAGTCGTGTTATGTACCTCAAGCCTAATCGGTACCAAAGACTACCCCCAATACCCAACCATTAATGCCCTACACCTTAAGTCAGAAAAATCATGAATATATATATAATATAACTAGATAGAACAATCATAAATCAAATATAGTTAACTGGTGTTAGCCCCAATCCAATAACAATGCCAAGGATGACACCAATACCAACATAGCCCATACTAAACTGAAGTAGTCTCACAAAACCTCTAACCAAAATCAAAATAATATATGATTGGTACATGCCCCCGACCATAGCCAAAACCAGAGTCTAACAAATAACCAAAGTATGAAAAAAGACCATAATATGAAATGGATCCTTCTAGAGTATGAAAGATCACCACTTCATTCTGACACAGAGTTGTCCCCGAATCCAATTCACAGAGCAGAAGGAGTAGTATAGCCGGTTCCTGTATCGCGTAGGATACATCTTCCTAAATTAGGTTAGTGAATAAACTCTAGCATGTACTCAGGAGTAAGGATAACATAATAAAAATATTTAAAACTAAGTAAATAACCATATGTAATCACATCCATACATATATATATAATCTATGCCAAGAAAGGGAACTAGGTTTAGCATGCATTTAAATCTTTAACCTAGGATGTGTAGCTTGATCATCCTAGAACCATCCATGGGCTATATGGGTCTAGTGTTACCTTTTAAATGGGCCCCAATGTATGTAGCCGCATAAATTAATGATATCATAGGGGTCGAGGATTCTCATGTACCCTTTACCCACCATGATGCATATATACAAGTATAACTTAGGGGATTCTCATTTTCCCTACAAGTATATGGTTAGCATGACAATCCCTCATGTCAGCAAACATGAGTTTCTAGTATCTGTCCATTGGACTCACACTTTCACGATTAACTCTCATAACCCACCATTATTGCCTAATTAAAATCTTTAACACAGAAGCAAACCACTAATTCCAAAGTTAATTACTAAAGTATTCTGAAGTGGTATCGTCATACCAAATATAGCTTGCAAGCAATGTCATTAGCTAAATATTGGGGGATTCCTAGTTACCAAATATGATTTCTAATTTACCAAAACCATGGCCACCAAGGCCTTACCAAATGATTTAAAAATACTTAAACTATTTACAATTCCATTACCATATTAAGCAATACAAAGTTTTTCAATAAAAGTTCAACTATGTAACGAAACTATTTTCATAGGCATTTTATCAAATAGATTGAGGGCATATTATTTCCAAGACCAAAACCAACTAATTAGGGGAATACATAGTACCCCTAAACCAATTTACCATTAACATGCATTCCAAAATGTTCAAAAGAACATTATAATATGAAAAAACAAACGTAAAATAGGAAAACATTATCCAAACACTAATAACCAAAACCCCAATATATGTTTCAAGACCAAATAATATCCATAATTAAATCATGAAAACCATTCATTAAACATGAATTTAGTTGAAGTAATTAAGAGGGAAGAGTAACATGGCTTAGATACGAAGAAAAACTGAGACATTTGCTCTTGAAAGCGCTCAATTGATTGTATTGAAGAAACCCTAGCCTCTTTCTTGAACCAAAAACTTGAGAGAGATTTGAGAGTGCTTAAGGTGTTTTAGTTTTAGAATAATGTGGTAAGTGGTGTCCCAAAAATGTTTTATTCGTGGGTTCATAAGTGGTTCAAAGGGGAAATGTCTAGAAAACCCCCAATTTAAACTGTATCAATTCCCATAGAAGGGTACGAGCACACCCCAAACTGTACCCTAACATACGAGTGGTACCCACCACTTATACATTAGAAAGTAACTTGGTCTCCAACACTGACAAACATACAACCACAAAGGACAAACCGTGACCAAGAATACAACAAGTACCCTAGAACCAAACATTAGGCCGAATAGAATCATCTAGGCTAGACATAGGACTTTATATGGTTGGCACTATACTTCTAGTACACTAACATATGACTGCTATGATGTCTATTTGTACCTTGGATAGAAACCAACCAAACCTCATTGATCAACATAAAAGTTGAGGACCCTAAACCATACCTTATCATACAACAAGTACCACCAATTGTATGATGGCCTGAAGCTCAGACTCAAGAAATTTTCTCTAGATCAAAACCTAGGGTGTGTCACAAAAGCATCAAGAAAGTAAGCAAATCCAACACAGACAGTCTCTTAAAACAAAGAATTTTTCTTTAGGTACAAGAATAGTAAAGCCATGAAGTTGGAAACTTTAAGAATACAAGAGGGCATTAATACTATGGGAATTACCAGATCTACTATGGCCTTAGCATGATAATCCAGACAACTAATCTTCTCATATTTTCTCTTGATTTATATTTCTATTACTTTATTCTGATCTCTAATACTTTCTCTAAATTTTGTAGGGAAATAAATGGGCATAATAAGTGAGATATAAAGATATTATCCAACCACTATCTCTTAATCATCATGAGTCAAATGACTATCTTTAAACTCTATCTTCTATTACACTCTTGAATTAGTTATAATAAATTGTTATGTTATCAATGAGCATTGTTTGGGTTATGAAGGTAATATTATGTAAGATCACCTTTAAAGTAATGCAAAAGTATTCTCTCAAAGTTTGAGGATTCAATCAAAAAGTTTAGGACATGCACAAGTCTTTTTATGTATTCCTGACTCAAAGGATGAAGTTTAATAAATCAACTTATATATTTGCTTATTATATTTAGGCATCCACCCTTTAAAAATGACAGATGTTATTATTTGGGTTTTTCACCCTTTAAGAGGATACATTAGACCATTACTTTTTTGAGACAACATATTATTATGTTATAGACCACATCTCTTTCGAAGTGACATATTATTATGTTATGGATTGTTACCTTTAGCAACGTGACATATTTATTATATTATAGATCCTCACCTTCTTCAGAATGGCATATTAGTATGTTACAGATTATCACCTCTATTAGCAAGATATATTTATTATTTTATGAATCGTCATCTCTTTCAGAGAAGAATTTTATTATGTTTTGGACCGTCACCCCCTTTAGAGTGATATATTATTATATTATGGATTGTATCTTCCTTTAGTGTGATATATTATTATGTTATGGATCATCACCTCCTTCAGAGTGGCATGTTATTATGTTATGGATTGTCACCTCCATCAATATGTCATTTTATTATAGTATGTATTGTCATCTCCTTCAGCGTGACATATTTATTATGTTATGGATCGTCACCTCCTTTAGAGTGATATGTTATTATGTTATGGATCATCACCTCCTTCAGAGTGACATATTATTATGGTATGAATCATCACCTCCTTTAGAGTGACATTTTATTATATTATGGACCATCACCTCCTTCACAGTGACACGTTATTATGTTATGGATTGTCACATCTTTAAGTGTGAGATATTATTATTTCATGGACCGTCACTTTCTTTAGAGTGATATGTTATTATGTTATGGACCATCACCTCCTTCAAAGCAACATATTATTATATTATGGATTGTTATCTCCTTCAAAGGGACATATTATTATGTTATGGACCACCACCTCCTTCATAGGGACTTATTATTATGTTATGGACCATCACCTCATTAGAGGTACACATTATTGTATTATGGATCTTACCTCCTTCAGAGTTACATATTATTATGTTATGAATTGACACCTTCTTTAGAGTGGTATATTATTATATGGACCATTACTTTCTTCAGAGTGATAGACTGTCACCTCCTTCAAAGTGATATGTCATTATGTTATGGGCCATCACCCCATTCAAAGTGACACAGTAATTGGGAAATAGATCATTTGCCTTTCAATGAGACACGTTGGACCGTTACTTCATTCAAAGTGGCATGTGACATTTAATTAGCTCGTGAGTTGACATCAAAGAGGTGATCTTTCATACATCAAAATTCTGCATTTCATGTTTTGTTCTTGTATGCCTCAAACAGTTTAGACTTTGTTTTGCCTATAGTCAGGGGTATGTCCTGACACTTTAGTGATATTGAATATTTTTACTTTGTTTAGAAGGCTTTGTTCAGACTACTGTGGTTATTGGATGATGTTTGTTGGTTGGTTGGACAGACACTAATAATCATTTATAGACATGTATTAAATTTATTTCTTAAGATATTGCATGCTATCTTGTTATATGTTCAAAATTTATCTAGTATTGGGGCATATTATGTTTTGTTTGGCCCTGGTTTGGGTTATGACAAAGATGGTTTCAAAGGCTGGGTTTGGTATTATTTGGTGTCCAACAAAGCCGTATTAAGTAGAGTCTCATTTATGGCTGTGTAGCACGCCATACTTATAAGGGAAAGACTACAAGGAATTTAGGAATATTTCCCTGTATTGTTCTATTTTAAGTTGTAGAGTCTAAGTTCTTGAAACTTCTCTAATTTGCATGTGTTCTTTTTAAGATCATGCCTTCCAAAAGATTTGATACTTGCAACAACTCTTCTATTATGTCTGAGGACAATATGGATGTAGCTTATCCAATTCTAAGAGTTCAGACCTGATAGAGGGTCACAACTTCTAATTTCCCTGGGGAGCACCATCGGTTCCCTTATCCTTCCTCCTTAGGCACCTTGAGTTGATGTGTCTAATGCTGAGTTTTGCTCATTAATTCATTTACTTCCCCAGTTGGTGGCCTCTTAGACTGAGCGTGTTACTTTTGTTGCTCCATCATCTGAGGCCACTAAGGTTGGCGAGTTCATGAGATTGAGTCCTCCTATTTTCATTGGTTCTAATATTGAAGAAGATTCTTAAAATTATTTTAATAAGATGGAAAAAATCTTTTGCATGATGCATGCTACTAATATAAAGGGTGTAGAGTTTTTTGCTTATCAATTAAAGGATATGGTATACCAATGGTATGAGGAGTGCGATCAGTCTAGGGGTAATAATGAGTTTCTTTCTTGATTGCCTCTTTCCTTATAAGTTGAGGGAGGAAAAGGATGAAGAATTTATAAATCTAAAACAAATTAGGATGTCAGTGAAAGAGTATGCCTTGAAGTTTCATCAGTTGTCATGTTATGCTCCTAAATTATTGTCTAGCATAATGGCTAGAATAAGGAAGTTTTCTTTAGGGTTATCCCATAAATTGATCTTGGAGAATAAGGATGCCTTATTGAACAAGGATATGGACATCTCTAGACTTATGTTGTGTATGCAACAAGTAGAAGAATAAAATAAAAAGCAAGCAGAGATGAGTGAAAGTAGAGTAAGAAGTTTCGCAATTCAGATCAGGGTAGAGGTCAGCAGCAAATTGGTAGAGATGGTGGGAAATGGTCTAAGAAAAAGTGGGACAATTTTGGTTCCCACTCTAAGACTAGTGCTCCTTATTTGAAGCCATTGAGTGACCATTATTCTCAGCATGATATTAGGTTTAGAGAACCAGGATCCCAGTCACAGGTTAGTAGTACTCAGTCGGCTCCATCATATCCTTCTTGTAGATTTTATGGTCAAATGCATCATGGATTTGTCAAGAAAGAGGAAAATAAGTGCTTCAAATATGGTTATATTGGTCATATGTAGAGGTATTATCCATCTAATTTTGTTTCTGGGGTAAATAAGATTCCTGTTACTACTTTATCTGCTCCTGTACCAAAGGGTGCTACTTCTGCTTCTGGATCCGACACTAAACAAAACTGTCTGTATGCTTTTCCTAATCTCTAAAATTTTGAGGCATCCCCCGATGTTGTTACTAGCATACTTAAACTCTTTTCTAGTGATGCACATTGTCTGCTTGATCCTGGTCTACTCTCTCTTATGTGACCTATTATATGGATATTCATTTTGGTTTTGATCTTGAGTGTATTTTAGACCTTTTCTCTATGTCCACCCCAGTGGGTGATTCCATTATGGATAGAAGAGTCTATAGGGGTTGTGTGATGTACGTCCATGGTATGTTGACCTGCTTGACTAACTACGATTATGGTCCTCAGACCGTATTTTTGTAACTGAGGCTATGTCCTGCTCTAAGTCATCAAACTATACTTCTTTCCTTTTTTTAATTGTTTTTAGCTTACATCCACATATTTCCGTCTTATTACCTATTTAAACAACTTGGTTTCTAGACCTTAGAAAATTTTATAGAATTCTGATCTCTCGACCTAATATGACTCATGGGTACAAACCATATGTAGGGGTATAGATTGTATGGTCAGTCATATACTAACTAGTGTTGGTTGTTGGGATGGATTTTAGTTACTGGAATAGATATGACTTAGGTGTACAAGTCGTATTAGTGGTTACAAATTGTTTTGTCCCTTAACTTTATCTTAGAGTTGGTTAATTATGTTGGATCTGAGTATGAGTGGGTCACCATGAGTCATAAGCCAGGGTATAAGTCGTACCCACTACTCGTATGGTGGATAGTATTTAAATCTTCCTTGGGTTTAAATCTGTTAGGGTATGGATAAAGGGTACAGACCATATGCTACCAATATGACTAGGTTTGATGAGTCATATGTAGGATAGTATTGGATCAAAAGGTTGTAGTTGGGGTATGAGTGGAGGGTACTAATCGTATTGGAGGGTACGACTAGTGTGGGTCAGTCATATCCCTGTGATGGGATATTGGTGCAACCTAAGTAGGGGTATTCTGGACCTTTCCTCACTTATTCTAATAAGGCCCCATGACTTATAACCTAATTAGGAGGTTATTTACCCTATTATTCCATTCATTAATACCTCAAAACTTTTCAAAATGCTCCATAATTCTCTCAAGAGCTTTTGGATAAGGAAAGATCGTTTCAACTACTGGATCAATTTGGGGCTTGTCTTGGTGATTTCTTTCTGTCATCATGTTGGTTTAAGGTATGTTCTCTTCCCTCGTTGTTAATTTGAAATAAAGGCATGGTCTTAATGAATGTTTCCATGATTTCATTGATTGTATGATTTTGGTTTTCAAATATGATTTGGGGGTTTTGGTATTAAATTATTAGTTATTATTTCCCATGGTTTTAATTATGCTTTTATATGTATTAATGGTGGTTTAGGATAATTATATTGCATGGGAATTGTTTAATGGTAGTTGTAATTGCTTTTGGTCATATTATGCACTTAATGTGTTTGACAAAATATTTATAAAGCTATGTTCATTGCATTGACTACTTTTTAATGGATCTCTTATTTGTTTTACAACTTGGTAAGGGAATTATGCATGGTTTAAATAGCTTGGAAAGGCAATGGATAAATAGTTTTGCTTAAGGGGTACATGGAATCCCCCAAGTGGTTTAATATGGTAATGAAAGGGCACTTGAAAGTCCCCTTAAACCTCTAAATGGTTGGCTATGGATAATACTTACACGTAAGGGTTGGAATGATGATACCAATTTCAATGGCCTTGGTTAATAAATGGAAAATTGTTTTGTTATTTAGAAATTGGTTTTAATTAGGCAATAATAGTGGGATATATAGCAAAGTTGTAGAAGGTCGAGGTCTCGAGGGGACCAAAACTAGAAATTCATATTTGCTGATATGAGGTTGGTCTTGGTGACTGTATCATGATGTCCAACTTTATATTTAGGGGATGTAATAGTCATCCCAAGGTTTTCTTCCATGGTTGTGAGGCTACATACACTAAGGCCCTTTCAGTCGGGGATCTTAACCGATATAGCCCATGGGTAGTTTAGGATGGCAAAGCTACACAACCCAAGTAAAGGTTTTAAAGGCATGCTAAACCTGATCCCTTTTCTCGGCATATTTATATATATATATATATATATATATTTATATATATATTACTTAGTTTTATAAATGGCATTATTTTACCCTTACCTTGAGATCATGCTAGTGTTTACTCGCTAACCCCATCTACTAGCGCCTGTATATCCACGATATGCAGGAACCGGCCATTTTACTTCTCCTATATAGTGATTGACTCGGGGATAGTATTTGGACTAAAGTGGTGAGCTTCCATTCTTTCAAAAGGCTCTATTTCATGTTATGGATATTTCTAGACACTTTGATTTTATTTGGATATTGGTTTTGGCTATGGTTGGGGGCATATCATAATTAAATTTAATTACCCTTTCGGTTAGAGACTTTATGGTACTTTTATGGGTTGGAATGGGCAGGATCTATATAGGTTTCAGCCATGTCATTAGAAATAGTTGGGAGGCTAGCATCATTGGACATAATTTCTCACTGTTCCATCATATTTCATTTTGGAATTAATTATATTGTGTTTGGGAATATCTTTGGTTATCACCTAGTTTATGGCCCTTGTTTGGGTACGGTTTGGCATGGCTGGATTATTGGTATGGGATAGTTAGACTCAGTTGGTTTCGTCACAGTTTTGATTTTATCCTAGAGTCTTTATGTGAGCTATTACACTATCTTGTTACTTGCTTGAAATTCAGCCAACTCAGGGTAGGCAGTTGGAGTTTGGGTGGGGTTATGGGGGTGGTTTTCAATCCTAGTCAAAATTGGAACTCCTATTACAACAAGGCCTCAGGGTGGGTCATGTCAATTCGAGTATCAAAGCCTTAGTTCATGGTCAATTGGGAGTCCAAAAAGCCACTAAGTAGTATTTTTTAAGAGTGTGTAGTGCTCCATACCTTTAAGGGAGAGGCTACAAGGCATTTAGGATTGTTTCACTTTCTTGATATTCTATTTTCAAACTTGGAGTACCAGTCCTGGAATCTTCTCTAATCCTTGTTTATTCATCTTTCAGATCATGCCTCATAGATTTAGAACACAAGTAAATTCTTCTATAAGGGGTGCATCCTACTTTTGGGGTTCATCTTCGATCCCATAGTCCTATCCTTGATAGTTTTGGAGTTCCACTAGTTGCTACTAGTCCTCCTCAAGGATAGGTGACTAATGTGGAATTTTTTCAGTCTATTCATGCTATTGCTAAATTGGTTGCTTCTCAAGATGAGTGGAATATGTTTGGTTCTTTGTCTGTTGAGGCCGCAAGGGTTGGGCAATTAATGAAGATGAGTCCTTCCACTTTTTTTGGAGAATAGGTAGAAAAGGTTCTATGGGGCTTCTTGGATAAAATAGAAAAGATATTTTTGGGTAATGCAGGCTAGGAGGGGGCAAACTTTGCAGCTTATCAGCTTAAAGATATTGCATATCAATGGTATAAAAAGTGGGATAGGGATAGAGAAAATGTGAAGGAGTCAACCTTATGGGATGCCTTCTCCGGTGCTTTTCTAAATTATTTCTTTCCCCAAGTGTTGAGGAAAGCAAAGATGGAGAAGTTTGTGAACCTCAAGCAAGGGAGGAAGTCGATCAAGGAATATGCCTTGAAGTTTCATCAATTGTCAAGGTATGCTCCTAATTTAGTGGTTGATATGTGGGCAAAGATGAGAAAGTTTGATTCTAGTTTGAACTAAGATTTGATTTTGGAGAGAAAGACTACCTTGCTGATTAAAGATATGGACATCTCTAGATTAACTAATCATATCCAAGAAGTTTAGAATAAAAAGAGGAAGCAGGTGAAGTTTGGAGATAGGCAGGGTAAGAGAAGCAGGTTTTCTGACTATAGAGGTGCTTGAGAGATGGTTAAGATGGTGATAAATGGCCAAAAATAAAGTCAAGGAGTTCTGGTTCCTACTCTTCTACTGGTACTCCTTACAAGTTGGGTGGAAAACATCATCATGGTGGTGATAATTTTTGGGCGTTGGGTGCCTAATATCATGCAAAAAGAGGTCAATCAGTTTTGTCATGCCCTTCTTGCCAATTTTATGGTCATCCTTATTTGGGTTATTGTGATGAAGGAAAGGACAAAGCTTCAAGTGTGGCAAGGCAGGCCATCGGCTTAGGGATTATTCGGTTAATAAGGTTGCTATAGGGTAAATAAGATTCTTAAGGCTTCATCTTCTGCTCCTATACCTGGTGGTGTTGCATCTCCTTCTGTTACTGCTCTCGGTTCTAATATTGGTCAAAATAGGTTGTATGCTTTGGCATCTCAACAGGAATCTGAGGCATCACCTGATGTCATTACTGGTATGTTATAGCTTTTCTCTTATGACGTATATTGTTTACTTAATCTAGGGTCCACTCTCTCCTTGTGACTCCTTATGTGGCTATATCTTTTGGTTTTAATTCAAAAGTTATTTTGGATCTTTTTTCTATTTCTACCCCAGTCGGTGACTCGATTATTTTTAAGAGTGTCTATAGGGGGTGTGAGGTATATTTTGCTTTCAAGCAGACCTTGGTGGATCTGTTTGCGTTAGATATGGTGGATTTCAATGTCATTCTGGGTATCTACAGGTTACACTCTTGTTATGCGTCCTTGGGTTGTTGGACTCGTAAGTTTATCTTTAGGTTCTGGTAAACTTATTTTAAAGTGGGAGGGTGTTTCTTTATCTCCTAGGTGGAGATTTATTTCTTATCTTAGAGTTCGGAGGTTAATATCTAAAGGTTATCCTTATCATTTAGTCTGGGTTAAAGATCCTAACTTAGAAGGTCCTTCTTTCCAGTTAGTTCCAGTGGTTAATGATTTTCCAGATATCTTTTTAGATGATCTTCCTGGTGTTCCTCTAGGGAAATAGAGTTTGGTATTCATCTAATTCCAGAAAGTTATCCAATTTTTATTACTCACTATAGAATGGCTCCAGACGAGTTAAGAGAACTCAAGGCATAACTTAAGAATCTTCTGGATAAGGGATTTATTCGTCCTAGTGTATGTTCTTAGGGTGCACCAATGTCATTTATGCGCAAGAAGGATGGTTTTCTTCAGATGTGCATTGAATATAGGGAGTTAAATAAGGTGACAATCAAGAACAAGTATCCTCTTCTAAGGATAGATGATCTTTTTGACCAGTTGTAAGATGCTAAGATCTTTTCTAAGATAGATCTTCGATCTAGGTACTATCAGATAAAGATTAGGGTGGTGAATATCCCTAAGATAGCTTTTGTACTCGATATGGGCACTTTAAGTTTTTGGTAATGTCATTTGGATTGACCAATGCACCATCGGTATTTATGGATCTGATGAACATAGTTTTTTATCAGTACTTTGGTCTCTTCATTATTGTGTTTATTGATGACATTTTGGTATATTCAAAGAGCGAGGTGGATTAAGCTAATCATCTTTATATGGTGTTGCAGACCTTAAGGAAATAATAGTTGTATGCTAAGTTCTCCAAGTGTGAGTTTTGGTTGAACATTGTAACTTTCTTGGGTCATATTATTTCTATAGAAGGGAGTGGATTTAGAGAAGGTTGTTGTGGTGAAACGGTGTCCTAGACCTACGACTCCATCCGACATTCGAAGCTTCTTGGGTTTAGCCAGGTATTATAAGCAGTTTATGGAAATCTTTTCATCTATAGCTTCTTTTTTGACTAAGTTAACTCAAAAGAAGGTCAAGTTTTCTTGGTCAGATTCTTGTGAAGGGAGTTTTGAGAAGTTGAAGGATAAGCTAACTTTGGATTCAATTCTGACTTTCCCAGAAGGCAATGATGGGTTTGTGGTTTATTGTGATACTTCTCAGGTAGGTATTGGTTGTCTGTTGATGCAGTATGGGAAGGTAATTACCTATGCTTCTCGGCAGTTAAAGGTGAATGAGAGGAATTATGCTACTCATGATTTAGAGCTGTTGGTGATTGTGTTTACTTTAAAAATATGGCATCATTATTTGTATGGTGTTCACGTAGATATCTTTTATGATCATAAAAGTCTACAATATGTGTTCATGCAGAAAGAGCTAAATCTCAGGTAGAGGAGATGGCTTGAGCTTAAGGATTATGATATAAGTCTTCACTATCGCCAAGGTAAGGCTAATGTGGTTTCTGATGGTATTAGTAGGTTATCCATGGGGGGTGTGGCTCATATAAAGGAAGGAAAGCAGGAATTAGTGGAGGATATTCACCGCTTCGCTAATGTTAGAGTTCGCCTCTCAGACTCCAAATGATGGTGGTATAATGGTGCAAGAAATGGTTTGATCATCTCTTGGTGTGGATATTAAGGAGAAGTAAGTGTTAGATCCTTTGTCGATGAAAATTAAGAGTGATGTTTATAGAAAAAAGGCAGTGGTGTTTGAGATTGGTGGTGATGGTACTTTACGATACCAAGAAGGTTATATGTTTCTGATATTGATGGGTTGCGACAAACGGTTTTTGCTAAGGCGGATGAGTCGTGCTATGTTGTTAATCCCAGCTCAACTAAGATGTATCATAATCTCAAGAAGATATATTGGTGGAATGGCATAAAGAGGGATGTGGCTGATTTCGTCGCCAAGTGAATAGGGTGTTAAGAGGTTAAAGTTGAGCACATGAGGCCAGAAGAGTTATATAAAGAAATTGAATTGCCTGAGTGAAAGAGTGAAGTAATCAATATGGACTTTGTTACTGGTCTCACTCTGTCTCATAGTCAATATGATTCATTTTGGGACATCATGGATAGGATGATTAATTCTGTGCACTTTTTGCCAGTGTGGACTACTTTTTTGATGGAGGATTGTGAAAAGTTATATCTTTAGGATATTGTGAAGCTGTATGGGGTATTAGTTTTGATGATTTTTTATTGTGGCATACAATTTACTTCTCATTTCTAGTGATCTTTTCATAGAAGGTTGTGGACCAAGGTGAGTTTGAGTACTGCTTTTCATCCACAAATGGATGGGCAAGTGAAGAAAACTATTCAAACATTGGAGGATATGCTTTGGGCCTGTGTGATTGATTAAGGTGGCAAATGGGTTAAGAATATACCTTTGTTGGAGTTTTCTTACAACAATAGCTATCATTCTAGTATTGGTATGGCCCATTTTGAGGCATTGTATGGTAGAAGGTATAGATCTCCTATGGGTTGGCTTGAACTTGGTGAGGCAGACATGTTTAGTCCTGACTTGGTTTACCAGGCTATAGAGAAGTTGAAGGTGATTTAGTATAGGCTTAAGGCTGCCCAAAGTTGCCCAAAGTTCTATACGGATGTTTAGCGTAGAGACTTAGAGTTTGAGGTTGGGGATAAGATTTTCCTTAAGGTATCTCCTATAAAGGGAGTAGTGTGGTTTGTCAAGAAGGGGAATCTTAGTCCCCGATATATGGGTCCTTATGAGATTTTATGGAAAGTTGGTAATATTACTTATGAGCTGGAGTTGCCTTCTAGCTTTAGTTTGGTTCACCCAATCTTTTATGTTTCCATGTTGAGGAAGTGCATTGGTTATCCTTCTTCGGTTGTTCCTTTGGAGAGATTGGGTCTCATAGATTCTTTATCTTATGAAGAAGTCCTGGTTGAGATCTTGGATAGGAAGATTTGTCAGTTGTGGACCAAGGATGTGTCTTTGATTAAGGTTCTTTGGTGGAGCCATGAGGTGGAAAAAGCAACTTGGGAAGTAGAAGAGGACATGAAATCCAAATATCTGCATTTGTTTTCTACTCCTGGGATTTGTGCAGAAGGTATATGTCTTCAACACATCTTTGTTTTCAGAATTCACTAAAGGAAAGATTTATATCTTTGCCTCATTTTTTTTAACTTTGTTAAAGATTGGGAATATGTTTGATAATATAATGCAAATGACTCTAGCGTGTTCTTAACCTTACCTTGTCTGTCATTCGGGGACGAATGTTCCTAGTGGGGGAAACTGAAACAACTTAGTTTCTGGACCTTAGAAAATTTTCTGGAATTCTGATCTTTGGACCCAATACAACTCAAGGGTACGATCTATATATAGGGGTACGGATGGTATTGTCCGGTCATATACTAACTAGTATTGTTGGTGGGATGGATTTTGGATACTAGAGTGGATATGACTTAGGGGTACGAGTCATATTGGTGATTATGGATCATTTGGTTCCTTAACTTTATCTTAGACTTGGTTAATTATGTTGGATCTGAGTACGAATGCCTCACCATGAGTCGTAAGCTAGGGTACGAGTCATACCCATTACTCGTATGGTAGACAGTGTCTAAATCTTTCTTGGTTTAAATCTGTCAAGGGTACGGATTAAGGGTACATACTATATGCTACGAATATAACTTGGTTAGATGAGTCATATGATGGATAGTGTTGGATCCAAAGGTTGAGGTTGGGGTACAAGTAGAGGGTACCAATCGTATTAAAGGTACGACTCATGTGGGTCAGTCGTATCCCAGTAATGGGATATTGGTACAACTTAAGTGAGAGGTATTCTGGACCTTTCCCCACTTATTCTAATATCGCCCCACAACTTCTAACCTATTTGGGAGGTTATTTATCCTATTATTCCATTCATTAACACCTAGAAACTTTTCTAAATACTACATAATTCTCACAAGAGCTTTTGGACAAGGAAAGCTAGGGTTTTTAACTAAAGGATCAATTTGGGGCTTGTCTTGGTGATTTTCTTTCATCATCATGTTGGTTTAAGGCATGTTCTCTTCCCTTATTGTTAATTTGAACTAAAGGCTTGGTTTTAATGAATGTTTCCATCATTTCATTAATTGTATGATTTTGGTATTCAAATATGATTTGGGGGTTTTGGTATTAAATGGTTGGTTATTGTTTCCCATGGTTTTAATTATGCTTTTATATGCATTAGTGATGGTTTTGGATAATTAGATTGCATGGGAATGATTTAATGGTAATTGGAATTGTTTTGGTCATATTATGACCCCCAATGTGTTTGACAAAATGCTTATAAAGATATGTTCATTGCATTGACTACTTTTAATGGAACTCTTGCTTGTTTTAAAACTTAGTAAAGGAATTATGCATGGTTTAAATATCTTAAAAAGGTAAATGTCTAAATGGTTATTCTTTAGGGGTACATAGAATCCCATATGTGGTTTACTATGGTAAATAGAAGGGCACTTAAAAGTCTCCTTAAACCTCTATATGGTTGGCTATGGATAATACTTGCAAGTAAGGGTTGGTATAATGATACCAGTATCAAAGGCCTTGGGTAATAAATGGAAAATGGTTTGGTTATTTGGAAATTGGTTTTAATTAGATAATAATGGCAGGATGTATAGCAAAGCTATGGAAGGTGGAGATATCGGGGGAGACCTAAACTAGAAATTCATATTTATTGATATGAGGTTAGTCTTGGAGACCGTGTGCGTGATGTCATAATTTATATTTGGGGGATATACTAGTCATCTAAAGGTTTTCTTCCCTAGTTGTACGGCTACACACACTGGGGCCTTTTCAACCGGAGGAGCTTAACCCATATAGCCTGTGGGTGGTTTAGGAAGGAAAAGTTACATAGCCTAGATAAAGGTTTTAAAAGCATGCTAAACCCAGTCCCTTTTCCTGGCATGGTAATATATATATATATATATATATATATATGGTTGTGTGCATATAGATGGCTTTACTTTGTTTTATAAATGGCATTATTTTATCCTTACCCTAAGATCATACTAGTGGTCACTCGCTAACCCCTTCTATTGGCGGCTATATACCTGCGCTATGTGAGAACTGGTCATTCTACTCCTCCTATATAGTGATTGACTCGGTAACGGCATTTGGACTGAAGTGGTGAGCTTCCATCCTTTCGGAAGGCTCTATTTCATGTTATGGATATATCTAGACACTTTAATTTTATTTTGTATATTAGTTTTGGCTATGGTTGGGGGCATATTCCAACTGGATTTTATTACTCTTTCGGTTAGAGGCTTTGTGGTACTCCTATGGGTTGGTATGGGCGGCATTGGTAAAGGTGTCAGCCTTGGCATTTGAATAAGCTGGGAGGCTGGCATCATTAGATATAATTTCTCATTGTTCCATCATATTTCATTTTGGGATTAATTATATTGTGTTTAGGAACATCTTTGGTTATGGCCTAGTTTGTGGCCCTTATTTTGGTATGATTGGATTGTTGGTATAGGATGGTTGGACTCGATTTGGTTGGTCAGAGTTGTGATCTTATCCCAGAGTCTTTATATGAGTTGTTACTCTATCTTATTATATGCCCTAAATTTAGCCAACTCAGGGTAGGTAGCTAGAGATTGGGTTTGGTAATGGGGGTGGTTTCTGGTGCTAGTCTGACTTGGGATGCCCATTACAACAAGGTCCCAGGGCGAGTCGTGTCAATTATGTGCCCGCAAAATATGGATATTAGTCCATTTAATCAAAAATATTGTCTCATTTATTCATTCAAAACATGGTAATATGCATAAATGTTGAGTGCGAATGAGTGGTGAATTCACAACTCATCATAAGGAAATCGATGTTGGGATTGATCTCCTTCTGGACACTCGTCTTATTTCTATCCCTCCATATAGAATGGTTCCAACTGAGTTGAAGGAACTCAAGAAGTAGTTGAAGGATCTTCTTGATAAAGGGTTTATCCGCCCTAGCGTGTCTCCATGGGATGATCTAGTTCTCTTTATGCATATAAAGGATGGTTTCCTTCAGATGTGTATTGATTACCGCCAACTGAATAAAATAACCTTAAATAATAAGTATCCACTTCCAAGGATTAATGATCTCTTTGATCAGCTTCACGGTGTTGAGTTCTTTTCTAAAATTGATCTTCGATTGGGGTGCCATGAATTGATGATTAGGGAGGTACATATCCCTAGGATAGCCTTTCAATGTGGTATGGTCATTTTGAGTTTTTGGTGATGTCCTTTGGTTCGACCAATGCCCCGATAGCATTTATGGATCTTTTGAATTGGGTTTTCTATTAGTTCTTATATTTGTTCTTGATTGTCTTTATTAATGATATTTTGGTATATTCCTAGAGTAAGGCGAATCATGTCGATCACCTCCACCTAGTGTTACAAACCTTGAAGGATCAGCGAATGTATGTAAAGTTTTCTACGTGTAGTTCCGGTTTAATGCTGTGACATATTTGGGTCATGTTATTTCTAGTGAAGGGATCATGGTAGATCCACATAAGGTTATGGTGGTTAAGGAGTTTCCTAGACCTGTGACTCCATCCGATATTCGGAGCTTCTTGGATTTATTTGGTTACTATGGAAGGTTTGTAGAGAGTTTCTCTTCTGTTGCGGCCCCCGTTGACCAAGTTAACTTAGAAAAAGGTGAAATTCTTTTGGTTTGATACTTGTGAGGGTAGTTTTGAGAAGCTGAAGGATAAGTCAACTTCGACTTTGGTCTTAACTCTGCCTGAAGGCACTGATGGTTTTGTTGTCTATTACGATGCATCCTGGGTAGGATTGGGCAGTGTGCTGATGCAGCATAGTAAGGTGGTTTCATATGCCTCTAGATAGTTGAAAGTTCACGAGAAGAATTATCCAACTCATGATTTGGAATTGTTAGTCGTGGTATTTGCATTAAGATCTGGCTGCATTATTTGTATGTGGTCCATGTTGTTATTTATTCTGATCATAAGAGCCTGGAATACATGTTCACCCAGAAGGAATTGCATATCAGGCAAAGAAGGTGGAGTAAATTGCTAAAGGACTATTACATGAGTCTTTACTATTATCCAGGTAAGGCTAATGTGGTTGTTGATGCTCTTCGCAGGTTGTCCAGGGGGAAGCTTATCTCATGTTGATTAGGAGAAGAGGGATTTGGTGAAGGATATTCACTGTTTGGCTAATCTAAAAGTTTGTCTCTTGGATTCCAAAGATAGTGGTGTGATTTTTCAAAAGGTGGCGAGGTCATCTCTTTGTGCCAAAGAAAAGGAGAAGCAAGTGTTGAATCCTATTCTAATGTAAATAAAGAATTACGTAGCTAGGCAGAAAGTGATGGTTTTCGATATTGGTGGTGATGGTATCTTGAGGTATCAGGGTAGATTGTACGCTCTCAATGTTGATGGGTTGTAGGGAAGAATTTTGGTTGAAGCTCACGAGTTGTGTTGTACTATTTATCCTAGTACGACAAAAATGTATCATGATCTTACAAAGATTTATTAGTGGAATAATATGAAGCGGGATGTGGCCAATTTCGTGGCTAAGTGTATGGTGTTTCAACAAGTGAAGGTAAAGTACTGGAGGCCCAGTGGGTTGTCTCAAGAGATAATTAATAGGGATTTTGTTACCAATCTTCCGCGGTCTCTCCAGTAATTTGATTTGATTTGGGTCATCGTGGATCGGATAACTAAGTTTGATCACTTTATGCCAGTAAGGACTAATTTCTATTCTGAGGATTATGCCAAGTTGTTCATTAAGGAGATCGTGAAGTTGCATGGTAGGTTTCCATCATATTTAATCAGGGTACTAAGTTCTCATCTGACTTTTGGAGGTCATTCCACTGAGATTTGGGGAATAAAGTGACCCTTAGCACTGCTTTTTACCCGCAGACGAATGGCTAAGGGAAAAGCATGATTCAGGTATTAAAAGATATGCTTCAGGCTTGTGTGTTTCATTTTGGAGGTGTTTGGGTTAACCACTTGCCTCTCACAGAATTTACCTACAATAACAGTTATCACTCTAGAATTGGTGTAGCTCCGTTTGAGGCCTTATATGGTAGAAGGTGTACATCTCCTATTGGGTGGTTTGAGGTTGGTGAAAATAAGTTGTTTGGTCCTGATTTGGTTCACCAATACATGGAGAAGGTGAAGTTTATTTGAGATAGACTTAAGGCCGCCTAAAGTCGCCAAAATTCCTACGCAAATATGAGGCAAAGAGAGTTAGAGTTCAGTACTGGTGAATGGGTGTTCTTGAAAGTGTTTCCCATGAAGGAAGTGATGCATTTTGGTAAGAAGGGAAAACTCAATCCCCGCTATGTTGGTCCGTAATTAGTGTTGAAGAAGGTTAGTAATGTTGCATAAGAATTGGAGTTGTCTTCTAGTTTGAGCTCCATTCATCCGGCGTTTCACGTTTAGATATAGAGAAATCTTTCGATGCTTTTTCCTTTGGAGGAGGTGCGTATTTTGGATTTTTTTTCTTATGAATAAGTCTCGATTGATATTTTGGATTGGCAATTCCGGTGATTACGGAGTAAGGATGTGGATTCGGTAAAAGTTTTTTGGAGGAACCAAAAGGTTAAGGAAGCTATGTAGGAATCTAAAGAGGACATAAAGTCCAAGTATCTGTTCTTCTTCTCCGGTCCAGCTAATCGTGCTTAAGGTATGTGTATTCCTTAACATCTATGTTTTATGTCTTTGTTAAAGGAAATTTTAAATTCCTTGGTATCTTTGTTTTTTGTGTTTGTTAAAGGTAATGGTGGTAGTGCCTTGTGTTAAATTGTGCTAGCGTATACCTTTTCCTATCATTCAAGGACGAATGATCCTGGGGGGAGTATGTAATGCCTCAAGTTTTTGGGTCGTTGGAAATTCCTGGGATTTTGCACTTAGTGCCCTGATTACGACTTGGCCTATTAGTCTAAGGTATACTAAAGATTCCTTGGGATGAGTCGTAACCAAACTATTAAGTTTATGGCTAGAATAATTTCTACATGAATGAAAAATTGCAAGTCCATCTTCTTCTTTTTTATTTCTAAATTTAATTACAATAATTATAACAAAAGGATAAATACAATTGGTAGAAAATATAAACTGATAAGTTCAAAATTAGTGGCTCACTATGAGCCATAGGATATATTATGAGTCGTTAGGTGTAAATCATAGGGTATCCAATGTAAACCCAATTTAGGTGTGGTGTTGACTACGACTGGACCCTATGATTCATAGGATCTTATTACAAGTTATGTCATTGAGTCGTAAGTTCAGTAGTGCATGGTTCCTTGGGGTTTTTACCTTGGTTATCACTCATGGTGACGAGTCGTAAGGATTGGCTACGAGTCAATGATTGACTCGTATTCAATGGCGGCACTTTTCAACTTTTATGTTAAGGGCATTCTAGATATTTCCCCTCTTACCCAAATTAAAACCCACGTATTATAACTCTTTTTTGGGTGTCATTAGCACTCAGAAACAAATCTAAGTAACTTCTCAAACACTTCAAAAGGCTCTGTGATTTCCCTCAAGCAAGATAAGCTAGGGTGTCATCAAGTTGGTTATCTAACGGATCAAGGATTGATTTCTCTTCAGATTTTTTGGTATTTAAGTCATGTTACTCTTCCCTAATTGTTAATTGGTTAAAAGTATGTGTTTAAAGTATTGTTCCTGAGATGGTCATATTGGTTTTGAAATGAGGGTTGTGGATTTTGAATATTTATAAATTGAATAATGTTTCTCATGGTTTACATATGATTTTCATACTTTAATTATGGCTTTGAACTTGTGGGTGCATGGGTATGGTGAATGAACTATAGAATTGTGATTTTCCCAAACTTGTGACTTTTGAAGTGGTTATGACCCCAACCTTATATTATGAAATTTTCTTTTAATTATGAGAAAGTAGGGAATTTATAAAATTGAACTAGTCTTAAACTATTGCATGATATAAAGAAGAATTTGAAACACAATGGTCTGATTTATTGAACAAAGGGAGTCGGTGTTTCCCCATCTTGAATTCATGAACAAAAGGAGTTCTTTTCCCCAATTTAATTGAAGTTGTTTTGGTATGTTGTTAATAGCTTGCAAGTGTAGTTGGGGTAACGGTACCAGCAATGTATGCCTATATGTGTATTGTGGTTCATTGAATGAGATTGTCTAATAAATGTTTTAAATGGGCTTTAGTAGGATGGTGTAGCTGAGTCATAAAAGTGGAGATCCGAGTGACCGATGCTAGAAATCGCGTTTCCCAACACGGGCATCAATATGACGAGGGAGGTTCGAGTCCCCTTTATTATAATTTTATGATTAAGGAGGTTCAAGACCCTCATAAATCATTATCTAATAGGGTGCTTTAGTCACCTTAGTGTATAGTTGGGAGGTTTGAGTCCCCCGTGCATATATATGAGATTATTCTCTGGTTCATATGGCTACACACACTAGGGCCCGGCTGGAGGTGAGAGTTGGCCCCCATATAGCCCGTGGGTACATGTTATAACAGTTGAGCTATACAATCCAGGCTGATTTTTTAAAGTTCATGTTAAGCCTTGTTCCCTACCCCCAGCATGTGATATATATATGTGTGTGTGTGTGTGTGCATGTGTGTGCGTATGTATGTATATATGTATTTTTATATGGTTATATGCATTGGATTTCAACTGATTTTGAACTATTGACCATGTCATTATGTTATACTTATCCCTGAGTTTCATGCTAGCGCTCCAACCGCTAACCTTTAGACATTGTATCCCCACGCGATGCAAGAATTATTCATACTTCTATTCCTCCTGCTCAGTGATTAGAATTCAGGATCAGCTCATGAGTTGACATCAAAGTGGTGAGCTTCCATAAATCAGAAGTCTACATTTCATGTTTTTGTTCTCTTATGTCTTAGGCTGTTTAGGCTTTTTTTTTTGCTATAGTCGGGGGCATGTACCAACACTTTAGTGATATTCAATTATGGAACTTTGTTCAAAAGGCTTTATTTGGACTACTAAGATTATCGTGCGGTGTTGGTCGGTTGGTTATAGACATGCATTGTATTTTTTCTTAAGCTACTGCACACTATCTTGTTATATGTTGTGAATTCATCCGGCATTGGGGTGAGTTGTGCTTGGTTTTGTTTGGTGTAATGGGTGATCTCCAGTCCACGTAGGACTTAAGATACCCATCACAACCAGGCCCTAGTTCGGTCGTGACAAGATTCCCCAAAAGCGCAATCCTGATGTCCTTCTATCTTGCATTTTGAAATTAATGTTTTCTTTCTTTTAATTATACTTTCTTGTCTTTATTTTCATATAATCGCATTTTATGGTTTTATTCCCTTGCAATTGCACCTTTTAGCTTTAAGGAACTACATTTGACCAAAATTCTCAAGAATGGGATATATAGGCGGCCTATGTCGGCTTTGGTCCACCCCTTAGTAAGTTTATCTTTTCATTATTTGTATGAACTACGTTTGACCTAAATTTTCAAGAATAGAATACGCATGCGGCCTATGTCGACTTCGGTGAACTCTTTAGAAAATTTATTTTTTCTTTTTATAGTGGAACTACATTTGATATGACTCCTACCTCAATGGAATATCTGGACACCCCACTAGCTCGATCATCTTCCCCATATGATTTTCATAGAATCTCGGAAAAATTTTGAGAGGATCTCAAACTTTTATCAAGAGGATCTTTTTTCAAGTTACATGGAGGTAACATTGGAGCATGTAACCGGGGCAGAAACTTTTGAGAAGGTTTCAAAAATTTCACAAAACTCGATATTTACTACAAAGGTAACCACTAAACGTTGCTAAAATTGAAATTGGGGCATAATTTTTGAGAAGTTCTCAAATTTCAAATAACCCATGTATTTTGCATTCTAGGATGGCATAGAATTTTTAGAAGATCTCAAAAATTCCAAACTAAATGATGTGGTAAGTTACAAGGAAGTTCAAGAGTTTGTATGCTATAAACTGGGGCAAAAATTTTTAAGAAGATCCTTAAAAACTCCATAAAACTATGTTTTAAGATCAAAAGTCAACAATTAACCAGGAGCATCCGGAGAACAAACAAAACCAACACAGTCAGTCTCTCAAAACTATGAATTTTTTTTGTACAAGAACAGTGAAGTCACGAAGTTTACAAATTTAAGCATACCAAAGGGCATTACCAATATTGGCATTAACAGACCTACTATGGCCTTAGCATAAAAATCCAGACAATGGATCTTCTCATTTGTTGTAACACCCCGATTTGCTGAATCAGAACGCTATATGGTGTTCATGATCCCGAAGGACCACAAGCTAACCCAAGACTGATATCGGTACCCGTATACTGCATAAAATACTGAATAATGCTGAAACATGTACTGAAAGTCCATAAGGTTCAATACTGAACATAACATGGATGAGATAACATCTATGGGGTAATACAATACCCAAAACAAAACTGTAAACACTGAAGCCTGAGACATAATAGTCTGCATCTAGTCTGAAAGCCTCTACTATCTGAATAATATGAATAAGGAGTTGAGACTGGAATCTACTGCTGATCTGGAACTCGTGTCTCTGAACCTATGGTGTAACATAAAAAGAAGCACCATAGAGAAAATGTGCCAGTACAATGGAATGTACTGAGTATATATGTGAGATAGGCTAATTCAAGGGTTTGCATACATGAATAATGCTAGCTGACTGTCTAACATGAATGCGAGAATGCATACATAAATATGTAACTCTAACTGACACTATGATATTGTGATTACTGAATCTGAATACTGATGACATGACATACTAATAACTGATATAACTGATAGCGTAAATAGTTGTATCTGAATGTAATTGATAACATGAGTGACTATATCTGACAGTCCTGAATCTGATAAAACAATCTAAGTTCTGTACTGTATCTGAGTCGACTGTATCTGACAGTCTTAAATCTAAAGAACTATCTTAGTTCTTTTACTGAGACTGGTACTAAAACCATCGGAGGTAGTATTTAACCGACATGCCCCTGATACACCATCATGGCTGAGTTGGGGTACAATCTATAACCCCAATTGGAATGGTGTCAATATCATACCACTAGTAAGGACAAGTTGTGGGCGACCCTTATCTGATAGTTTCCCCAAAAGAGAATGGTGGGGCCCTTATCTGACAGTGCTTGTCCACCTCATCAACCCTCATCGGACAGTATTGATGTCTCAACCTATGCTGGCTACATAGTTCTAGAATACAAGGATGACTTCTAAGGATCACAACCTTATCTGATAGTATGTGTCCCCATCCTTGGGTTCACTCGATGCAATTCCTACTCCCATATGAATGGACACTGAACATGACTTACTGAACTGAACATGAGCTGAGTCTCTAAGTTCTGTTGACTAATGGAATACTACTGATATCTGACAACTGACTAAGTCATGATATCATAGAGATTTTTCCTGCGTCATAAGACTATCTGAAGTCTAAGGATTCATAGCTTGACTGACAGTATCGTGAAAACATAACATAGTTCTAGGTACACAGCTAATGCTTCGAGTACACATACCCCCAAGACTCGATGGAAGGAAACTGATAAAGCATGACTTACTTGAATGCATAATAATCATCATAATATATTTACTGAAGCATTTCATCAAACATGTGATAGGCATAAGCTTGTACGTACATAGGGATTTCATGATATCATGCTAATTAGACATTTTCCCTTCATCTAGGCATTCAACCAAACACATAGTAGGCATAGAATGCGGAAACAACATCATACAATAATTAACTGTCGTGATTCAATTCCAATTTAATCATTCAAGGGTTTAATCCTTGGGTTTCATGAATCTATATTGTTACAAATCAAACCATATGGAATTTAACACTCATTCATGGAATAAATTCAATTACTCATTATCAACCTGAACAAAAGCAGCCCAATCATGAACTTCATAAGAAAATCCATAACTTGAATTTAGAAAAAGGATTCTTAGGCTTCATGGATGAAAGGAGTCCATGAATGAACACTAAGCATACCTTGTTCATGATTTTATGAAGATTTATAGTGAAACCTTCTTGAATTTGAATCTCCAATAGAAATCCTAGCTTTTTCTTGAGAGAAACTTGAGAGAAAATAGTACATTTTGGGTGAAGAATAGCTAAATCACGTGTTATTGGGTTTAAATAGGGGTAGAAAATTGACCCTTTCAACCCTGGACCCGTCATTTAATTTCACTAAAATTTTCCCGAACTAGTCCCCTGGTGTGATGCGGCGTTATCACATCGTGTCACTTGAAATTGACAATTGGAAAATTGAGGGATAGAGCAACGCGGAGCCATCGCGTTGCCCCTTCCTTTGTGACCTGGAACTTTGGCGTGCCGTAGGGGAAATCACGTTAAGACACTGGAAAAAAGACAATTTTGAATTTGAGTGCTGGCGCGACATGCCATAATCGTGGACACTTACTGGAAATTGCCAAATGCCATTTCCTCTTGTGGTGCAGTGCGCCACTGACTAATATGGCGTTGTTTTACAACGAGAACTTGAAATAGTCATAACTTCTTACCCGGTTATCAGAGTTAAGCGAATCATATATCGATGAAAAGCTTATAGAATTTTCCACATGAAAAAAAGTGAAAATCTTGAAAAATCCTCATGGAATAATTATCCTTCACTTTAGAAGCTAATACTAGGAATTCTTGGGACAAAATTTGCTAGAAATCTTCGGGGTATTACATTTTAACTCTTGATTTATATTTCTATTACCTTGTTCTGATCTCTAACACTTTCTCCAATTTTTATAGGAAAATAAAAGGGCATAATGAGTGAGATATAGAGATATTGTCCAACCACTATCTCTTAATCATCATGAGCCAAACGAATTTATCTTTAAACTCTATCTTCTATTATACTCTTGACTTATTAACAACAAATTATTATGTTATCAATGAGTGTTGTTTGGGTTATGCAGGTGATGTTATATAAGATTGCCTCTAAAATAATGCAAATGTATTCTCTCAAAGTTTCAGGATTCAATCCAAAAGCTCAAGACATGCATAAGTCCTTTTAAGGACTCCTGATTCAAAGGATGAAATTCAACAAATCAACTTCTATCTTTTCTTATTTTATTTGGATCATCCATCCTTTCAAAAGGACACATCTTATCATTTGGGTTTTCCACCCTTTAAGAGGATTCATTCGACCATTACTTTATTTGAGATGGCATGTTATTACATTATGGACCATCATATCTTTCAGAGTGGTATGTTATTATGTTATGGATTGTCACCTCCATAAGATTGACATATTTAATATGTTATGGATCGTCACTTTCTTCAAAGTAGCATGCTATTATGTTACATATTGTCACCTCCATTAGAGTGACATATATGTTATGGATTGTCATCTCCTTCAGAGTAGCATTTTATTATGTTATGGATCATCACCTCCTTCAGAGTGACATGTTATTATATTATGGATTATCACCTCCTTTAATGTAATATAATATTATGTTATGGATCATCACCTCCTTCAGAGTGGTATGTTATTATGTTATGAATTGTCACCTCCATTAACATGACATGTTACTATAGTATAGATTATCACTTTCTTCAGTGTGACATATTTATTATGTTATGGATTGTCACCTCCTTCAGAGTGACATGTTATTATGTTATAGACCGTCACCTCCTTTAGAATGACATGTAATTATGTTCTGGGTCATCACCTTCTTTATAGTGATATATTTTTATTTTATAGACTGTCACATCCTTCAGTGTGGCATATTATTATGTTATGGACTGTCACCTCCTTCTGAGTGACATGTTATTATGTTATGGACTGTCACATCCTTCAAAGTGACATATTATTATGTAATGGACTGTCACCTCCTTCAGAGGAATATATTATTATGTTATGGATTGTCAGCTCTTTCAGATGGACACATTATTATGTTATGGATCATCACCTCCTTAAGAGTAACATATTATTATGTTATGGACCATCACCTCCTTTAGAGTGATATATTATTATATGGACATTTAACTCTTTTAAAGTAACATGTTATTATGTTATAGGTGATCACCCCATTCAAAGTGACACATTATATTCAAAATTTATCATCAACCTTTCAATGAGACACGTTGGATCGTCACTCCATTCAAAGGGGCATGTTATATTCAAAATAGGTCCCACCTTTTAATAAGACATGTTGGATCGTAACTCAATTCAAAGTGGTATGTTATATTCAAAATAGGTGGTCCTCCTTTCAATGAGACATATTGGATCGTCACTCCTTTCAAAGTGGCATGTTAATTCAGAATAGGTTGTCCGCCTTTCAATGAGACATATTGAACTGTCACTCCATTCAAAGTGGTATGTTATATTCAAAATAGGTCATCGTCATTTCAATGCGATAGGTTGGACCATCACTCCATTTAAAGTGGAATATTACATTTAAGATAAGTCATTCATTTTTTACTAGTACATGTTCGGCTGTCAGCCTGTTAAAGTAGCACAATATTTTTAAAACAAGTTATGCGAATTGGTTCATCAACTATCTTAGCATAGTATGTTCAAAAAAGTTTGCACCAATTTATGTTTATGTAATGTTACATTAACAACTAGTCATTTTCATGAATTTTTATCGAGAGCATCCAAAAGGATGAAATTCTCAAATCAAAACCACAGGTGTGGATGACTCCATAAAGGACGCAGCATAACATGGAACTTTTTCTTAGCAATGTACTGGGACATAGACTAAAGAGAAATATCAAACTCTTTGGATGCGAGCTGAAGGAAGACTTCCACCACCATCAAACCACATTCCTATTAGAAGGCATGTGGGTATTTCGGGATATTCTAATTTTAGTTTTACTTTTAAGATATTTCTAAAATCATACTGGAAGTAACCTTCTCTTTTCTTCAAATTTAAGCGATAACACACTTAGAGTTTTGAAAATTATGTTTAGGTAAATTCTTTGCCAATAAATGTGAAGGATACCACATTTAGGGTTAAGAGCTTACAAGCCTCTTTTTTCTTAACTCAATTGACTTGTCACTCATCCTAAGACAAAGATCGTTTAAAATAAAAGACTATCTTTTATTCCGATCGATTCGAACTAAAAGTAGTCTGATTCCCTAAACATTAGGATATGTAGGTTGGGCTCTTTGTAGAAAACTCGACTACACTTCAACTTTCCCCCAATCCTCTTATTCTCTAGCTTTTCGTTTTCAGGAAAATTTAAAAATCGAGCTAGCTTATGAAATCTTTGAAATCATGCTTTAAAATCAAGCATTATGAATAACAAATAGCCTGAATTCCTATATAACCAAAGATATGTAGGAAATCTGGTACCAGGATCTGGCCATAACTCTCCCTAACCCATGCAAAAATCAATCCCTTCCAAGAAACGAATTTGTGGTTGGATAAAAATTAGGAACGTCAAACTCTTGTTCCTCAGAGTTACTTGCATCCACCCTACCCAAAGGGAGGAGGCAGTTGTTGACACCTAATTTTCATCCTCCACGACTAAGTTTAATTCTGAGTTTTTTCGATTTCAAATAAAATTAAAATATTTTTTTTATCGAATAAATTCTTTATAAAATATTTTTTGTGTAAAATTTGTCATTTAAGTAACTAATTATATATTTTTTTATTCACGTATACAAAATCATATAGTTTTTGTTGCTTAAATGATTATTTTTTCAAAAATTAAACTTTAATAAATAAGTATCTCGAAAATTAGTTATGGGCAAAACTTTGGTCTACATATAATTTATTCTCAAAAATAATTTATTTGATTGATTTTTGTTAAACTAAGAAGCTCTAGATTAAACTGATTGATAATTTGTATCTGATTTTATTATAATTTCAGCTAATTTATTAAATTTGATCATAATTGAAATCAATTTCGTCACAATTGCAATACAATTGGCCAATTAATTTTTAATATGATTTAAATTTTAATACAACTTATTGAAATTATAATCTTAGGGCCATTTATTAAATAAACTAGCCTAATTTATACCCATTCCCTATTTTCATTCAACTTGACCCAATACTAAAACAACAAACGCCAGCCTAATAACTGTCGACCCAACCTGATCCACCTTATAACTTTCTCTACCCGATCAAAATAGCAACAACAACTAACGACAAACCTAACAACTTCAGCAATGATTTCACCATTAGCAACAACTTCAACCAACAACAAAGCTTCATCCAACATCAACATTCAACGCCAAACAACTGACAATCGACAACATACCATTTTTATTTAACAACGAATCCAACTCGGTGAACCGATAAAACTTGAAATAATATTCTAAAATTTGAATGTCAAATTTTTATACCAAAATAGTACAAATTCCAGCGCATTAATAAAACGTATCCTAAATTTGAAATCCCCAAAAATCCCTCAAATTTCCCAATTCCACATCGTTGATTCATCCAAAATCCCATTTTGGAAATCCCTAAAAATAGCCTACTATTTCCATTGAGGTTGGATAACAGAGATACCCAATTTGTAAGGGATTTTATCTATCGAATAAAAAATTTATCTTGTAGTCCCGGTTTGCTACTCCATAAAAGGTAAACACATCTTTCTCATTTAGCAATTCTATAGTAATAGTGGGATTATTTGCTGTAGAAATCTTAGAAATATAGGTTTTGTGTTTGATTTTCTCTGTTCTCTTTTTTCCTCTCTGGGTTGTTGTCTTTTAGTTATTGAATTCATTATTTGGTGTTGTTATTTGATGGTTGAATGACATTGCCAAATGTCAAAAAAGAGGTGGGTTAGATTTAGTCCATAGTTCGTTTGGTGTAGTTTTGGGTAATAGTTTCTTCGATTCAACTCACATAAGCATGATTATTTTATTTTTACTTATGTATGATTATTTGTTCCTGGTCGCCGACAAATTGGTTAAGTTGTTGTTAAATCATGAGTTTTGGGGTTATAATTCGATATATAGTGTTTAGCTTTATTTATTCTAAAAATATTTCCACCCTCTATTTAAACACGGGAAGAGGTAGAACAAAATCTCATAATTTGTATTTGAGTTGTTTGGTACCCTGATTTTATTGGTTTGAAATTTAGACAAGCTAACTGTTGGCTTGCCTTCATCCCTAATTAGCACATTAATTTATTAATTGCCATTTTTATGAAACATGAGTCTTCACTATGCCCTATGCTCTTTGAAATATTTATGAGAAAAATATATGCCATTTACTGATTTTACATTGCCACCCGTTAGCTTCTTATTTCTATGGCATTTGAAGTATATTGAAGTCATCCTTCCTCTTTCAAAACTATCTGAATAAAATATGATTCTCTCTTGGTTGAATCTGAATGTATCAAGAACACTATAAAGTGTGTGTTTGTTTGCTCGATTATAAAGTGATTTTCATGATATACTTTCAACTTTTTCGGCTGCATATTAATCCGTTGTCTTTTTTTAATAACTATGAATTCATCTGAGTCCAATTGGACTTTATACCCCTGCATCTCTTCGGGACCAATTCTCCAAAGCCTCAAAGGGACTAGCATGAAGAATGAGGCTGGTATACATTACTATACAGAGATATACAGCAAAATGAAGGAAAACAAGTAAGTATATAGGTGTAAGACAAAGGATATATACAACTATACAATTATATACGCAGATATATAGCAATATACATCTGATATACAGGAATATAACAACCAAATATACAACTAGTTTAAACAGCTGAAAGGGGGCTGAAAAGCCTAAATATAGGCCCAAAGGGTTGGCCAAATTTGAAAATGGCCAAAAACGGGCTCAAATCTCAACTTTTCTTTCTTTGTTTCCTTGTAATTGATTTGATTATTTATTTGTAATTTAATCTATTCTAAATGAATCCTCGGGGAGCAAATTATATTGAAATTATTCATTTATGTTGGTTATATAATATTTTTAATGTTTAATTCCTTTATTTTAGGAAAACTTAAGTTTAAAGAATAACTTGAGGATCTACTTATATCCTTTCATAATTATTATCAACTCAAAATTCATGTTTAAGTTGGATTAATTCTTTATCCTAAAATATTAATTTGGATAAAATCGTTAAAGTTAGAATTATTTTGAAATTTTGATGTTTAGTTTATTTTATTACTTAGAATAAATTAAATGAATTAGTATCAAATAAATTCTATTTTAAAATAAGATTTTCAAATAAACTCAAGATTTTTCCAATAAGATTTGTTCAAGTATCTTAAAGAATTTTCTAAATTAGCCAAATAAGTTAACCACACTTGTGAATTTTTGAAAGTGCGTAATACCTTCTTTTGAATTTACTTCAACCCTTACCTAGACTATGGCTATTTTTAACAAAAGGTTTTCTTTTTAAAAATTACCTTTGTTTAAATAGTTTTCTTAATTTCCTAAAAATTAAGTGGCGACTCTAAATTAGTTTTCCAAAATAAAATCAAATAAGACTCCCTTCTTTTTTCGTCATAGAGTTATGAAACATTTTTTATTTTTTTGAAAATGGATCATAACAGACATCATATCTACTTCTATTTCCCAAGTAGCTCTTTCAACTGACGAATTTCACCTCAGAACCTCTACCAAAACAACCTCCTTATTTCTCAGCTTACGAACCTGACGGTCAAGGATCTCAACTAGGACCTCTTCGTAAGAGAGACTATCTTTCACACCCATACTCTCTAAAAGAGTAACTGATGTTGGATCACCAATGCATTTCTTTAGCAATGAATCATGGAACAATAGATGCACCGGTGCAAAATATGCAGGCAATTCCAACTCATATACTACATTACTATAGTGACTCAAAATCTTATAAAGACCGACATAGATGGAATTGAGCTTTCCCTTCTTACCAAATCTATTCACCCTTTTCATGGGCAAAACCTTCAAGTATACATGATCACCAAAAGAAAACTCAAGCTCCCTTCTTCTCACATGTGCATAGGATTTTTATGACTCTGAGAGGTTTTCAGCCTTTCTCTAATCAGTTGAACTTTTTACATCGCCTCATGTACTGAATCTGGCCCTATCAAAGCAGCTTTATCAACCTCAAAACAACCAATAGGAGATCTACACCTCCTACCATAAAGTTTTTTAAATGGGGCTATCTAAATACTAGAGTGGTAGCTGTTATTATAAGCAAACTCAATCAAAGGCAAATGATCATCCCAACTACCCTTGAAATCAATCATACATTCTCTCAACATATCATCTAAGGTCTGAATGGTATTATCTGCCTGACTATATGTCTGTGGGTGAAAAGCCATACCAAGGTGAACTTAGGTACCAAGAACCTTTTGAAACGTCTTCCAAATTAGAAAGGTAAACTGGGTACCTCTATCTGAAATAATGGTTAAAGGGACTCCATGAAATTTCACCAACTCACTAAGATATAGTTTAGCATAATCTTCAACTAAATTTGAAGTGTTAACTACCGAGAAATGAGTTGTCTTAGTAATCAGATCCACAATAAATCTAATAGAGTTATGTTGTTGATGAGTACGAGGCAACCCTGTAATAATGTCCATACTCACCACTTCCCACTTCTAAGTAGTTATGTTGATTTCCTGAAGTGTACTACCAGGTCTCCGGTGCTCAACCTTAACTTGCTAGCAATTTAGACACTTATCCAAAAATTCTGTGATATCATTTTCATGCCATTCCACCAATATACTTCCCGTAAGTCATGGTATATCTTAGTGGCTCCTAGGTGAATAGAATATCGAGAACCAAGAGCTTCTACTAGCATCCGCTATCTCAAGTTATCTACTCTGAAACACGTAGTCTACCCTAGCAAAAAAGAACACCATCTCCTTTTTGGGAGAAAACCTCAACCTTCTGACTCTAGACTGTTTCTTTCAACCTAAGCAAAATAGAATCAGTATCATGCTTTTCCTTCACCTCGACTATCAATGATGATTTTGAACCATTCTGAACTAAGATATTACCTTCGATTGAATCAACCAACCAAACTCCCAATCTAGAAAGCTGGTGAACCTCATGACAACACTCCTCATAGATAATATGCTAAGAGCATTGGCCATAATATTAGCTTTACCTAGATGGTACAAGACACTCATATCATAATTGTTCAAAAACTCTAGCCACCTTCTCTGACAAAGGTTTAGATCTTTCTAGATGAATATATACTAAAGACTCTTATGATTAGTGAACACATCAACATGAACCCAATAAAGATAATTCCTCCAAATCTTTAAGGCAAAAACAACCGTTGCTAACTCAAGATCATGAGTTGGGTAGTTTTTCTCATGAGGTATGAGTTGTCTAGAAGCATATGCTATAACTTTGTCTTGTTGCATTAACACACAACCAAGTCTAACTCTGGACGCATCACAATAAACCACAAAATAATTTGAACTCTCTAACAGAGTCAAAACTAAAGTAGAGGTGAGTCGATTCTTTAAATCCTGAAAACTCTTCTTGCAAGAATCAGACCACTAGAATTTGACTTTTTTTTGAGTCAGTCAGGACATCAGAGAAATAATAGAGGAAATTCCTGTAACAAACCATCTGTAGTAACCAGCTAAACCCAAGAAACTCTTGATATCTAATGATGAGATAGGTCTAAGATAGTTCCTCACTGCTTCAATCTTCTGAGGATCAACTTGAATTACTTTACTAAAAATGATATAACCAAGGAATGCTACTGATTTCAACCAAAATTCACACAAGCTAAACTTAGTAAATAGTTGGTGATCTTTGAGAGTCTGCAAGACAATCCTGAAATGATCTGCATGTTTATCCTCACTACGAGAATAAATGAGGAAGTCATCTATGAAGACTATAATAAACATGTCTAAGTATTTCTTGAACACCCTAGTTTCAAAGGCACACACACACTATTGACCCTATGACTCTACTAATAAGACTCGTAATGGGACCTTATGACTCTATAGGGTTCAGTCATTGTCAACACAAAAACCATTTGGCGAAAACACTGTCTGTCCTACTATTTGCACAAAATGACTCATAACGAGTCCTTACTAATCGTAGTGAGCCATTCATATTTAGAATAGAACTTATCCATACACATACTATTTAAGCTACTATTTATGTCCAATGACTCGTCAAGACTTCCTACGACTCATACGGTAAGTCATAGTTAGAATAGTGAGGATAAAATTTCAAAAATTCTACGAGATCAACACCTGGGATGTTCCATAACAACAAATTTGAAGTGACTATCTCAAATTTTGAAAGTTGTCTTTAGATTGTCACATTCTCTAACTCTAAGTTAATGATAGGTGGATCTGAGGTCTATTTTAGAGAAATAATTGACACCCTGAAGTTGGTCAAACAAGTCATAAATCTTAGGAATGAAATACTTATTCCTGATTATGACCTTGTTCAACTGGCTATAGTTAATACACATTCCAAGAGAACCATCTTTTTTGTGCAAGAAAAGAATTGGAGCACCCCATGGAGAGATGCTAGGCCTGATAAACCCTTGTCTAGGAGATCTTTCAACTGTTCCTTTAATTCTTTAACCTCAAATAGAGCCATTCTATAAGGTGGAATTAAAATAGATTGGTTATTTGGAAGGAGATCTATTTCGAAGTCAATTTCCTGTTCGGGAGGAACTCTGAGCAGATCTTCAGGAAACACTTTTGGAAATTTATTTACCACAAAAATTGACTCAAGAGTTGGGGTCTTAGACTTTGAATCCTTAAACCAAACAAGATGATAGATTCACCCTTTGGAAATTATTTTTCTCGCCTTTAGGTAAAAGATAAACCAACTTATCGGCACAAGGTACTACCCATCCACTCTAAGACTGGCTCATTTGGAAATTAAAAATGGACTACTTTGTTTCTACAATCAATTGAGCCATACCAATAGTGGATCCAATCCATGCCAATAATAACATCAAAATTTGTCATGCCTAACTCTACAAGGTCGACTGAGGTAACTTTCTGGGATACTGTGACTGGGGAAATTTCTATATACCCATTATGTTATTACTGGATTACCAGCTGAAGTAGAAACTGAGAAGGGTTCTGAGTGGAATTTAGGGCTAACACAAAAATTTATGGATATATAAGGAGTCATGAAGAAAAGTGTCTTCGGGATCTAACAATGCATAAAAATATATATGGAAAACTTACAACATACCAATGACCGCACCTCTTGATCTTGTTGAATCAGAAGGGCATAGAACTTATTTTGACGTTGTTCACCAGCTGCATTAGATGAGGCACCCTGATGAATCAGGAGACATGCTGGAGCTGTTGAAGAGTTAGGTTGACTTTGTTGATAAGCATCCCTACCTATCAGTAAAGCCAGTGGATATTCCCTCAATCTGTGGCCTGACTTGCCATACCCAAAACAAGCATCACTACCCGCCATACACTTACCCTTATGGTTCTTACCATATTTCTTACAAACCTAGTTTAGTACAAACACTATTAATACTACCTTAGGACTTAGAGCTTGGAGCTCTTATCTCGAGTGTCTTGCCTGAACTTGGGTACTGGAGCACTAGCAGAAGATGGGGCTGGAGCTAAAAAGTTCTGGCAGAACTCAGCACAATTACCACCATCTGACTTCTGGTGAGAGAAATTAAAGCTACCAATTCTGGCCCTCTTACGCTCTCTTACTTTTTTCTTGAATTTCTCCTCTTCAATATGTTCAGGATAAACCATAAATTTGGTGATGTCTATCTCTATAACCAACATAGTTGTTCTATATTCTTTGACCACGTCCTCAAAAACACCTAACACAAAATTCCTCATTCGGGACCTAGAGTTAGTAACCATAGCTAGAGAATATCTTTCCAACTTGGTAAATTTAAGAGAATACTCTTTTGCACTCATGTTGCCCTGCTTCAGTTTTATAAATTCCTGCACCTTGGCTTTCCTTAATTCAAGTGGGAAGAAACTATATGACTCATAGTGTTTTGTTATGACTCATCACCATGAGTCTTAGCCAAAATAGTTTCAAGGGAACACACACACTGTTGACCCTATGACTCCACTAATACGACTCGTAATATGACCTTAGGACTCATAGGGTCCAATCGTAATCAAGAAAGAAACCATTTGGGGTAAACATTGGACATCTTGTGATTTGAACAAAATGACTCTTAACTAGTCCTTACAACTCGTAGTGAGCTACTGTATTCAGAATAGAACTTAGCTAAACACACATTTTTTTTGGCTAGGATTTAAGTCCAACAACTCGTCAAGACTCCCTATGACTCATTAAGTAAGTCATAGTTAGGACAGTGAGGAAAAAATTCAGAAATTTTTAAAGATAAGCACCTGGGGTGTTTCATTCTCCCCCCTTAGGATCATTCATCCTCGAATGATGGGTCAAGGCATCCCTTAGCATGATTTAACACAGAAACGCACCCACACTTACCTTTAACAAACACTATCAACAAAGATGTTAAGATCACATGTACCTTAAGCATGATTTTTTGAATAAGGAATAGGAATAGATACTTGGACTTTATGTCCTCCTCGACTTCTCAAGTAGCTTCCTCAAACTTTTGATTCCTCCAAAGAACCTTTACCAAAGCCACATCTTTCATTCACAACCGACAAACTTGCCCATCCAAGATCTTCATCAGAACTTTCTCATAAGACAAGGAATTCAAAATGCCCACACTTCCAAAGGAATAACTAGCGAAGGATCACCCATGCACTTCCTCAACATCAAGACATGGAAGACTGGGTGAATGGAGCTCAAGTTAGAAGGTAATTCCAATTCATATGCAATATTTCCAACCCCCTTTAAAACCAAATATAGACAAATATAATGGGGACTGAGCTTTCCCTTCTTCCCAAAGTGTATCACGCCCTTTATAGGAGACACCTTTAAAAACACCTAGTCACCAATATTTAGCTCCAACTCTTTTTGCATCACATCCACATAGGACTTTTGGCATCTTTGGGCAGTCTTAAGCCTACCACAAATCACCTTCACCTTCTCCATGGCTTGATGAACCAAATCAAGGCCAAATAACCTATTTTTACCAACCTCAAATCGCCCAATAGAAGACCTACCTCCTACCATACAAGGCCTCAAATGGAGCCATACTAATTTTAGAGTGATAACTATTATTGTAGGTGCATTCTATGAGGGGCGAGTGGTCAACCCAACTACCACCATATTCAATCACACAAGATCTAAGAATAGTCTCTAATATCTAAATAGTTGTCTCTACTTTCCCATCCTCTTGCGGGTGGAAAGTAGTGCTAAGGATCACCTTAGTCCCCAAACCTCTCTGAAAGAAACACCAAAAGTAAGAAGAGAACTGAGTACCTCAATCTGATATGATGGAAACTTGAGCATAATGCAACTTTATGATCTCCTCAATGAACAACTCGGCATAATCCTTAGAAGATAAATTAGTCCTCACTGGCAAGAAGTGAGCAGACTTAGTTATCTTATCCACGATGACCCAAATCAAATCAAATTGCTGGCAAGACCTTGGAAGACCGATCACAAAATACATATTAATTACTTCCTATTTTAACACAAGAAGCTCAATTTCTTTAAATAATCCACCAGGTCTCAAGTTCTCCATCTTCACTTGCTGATGCACCATGCATTTAGCCACAAAGTTGGCCACATCCTGCTTCATATTATCCATCAATAAATTTTTTTACATCATGATACATTTTTATCAAACTAGGATGAATAGTATATTGCGACTCATGAGCTTCGGCCAAAATTTTTTCTCGCAACCCGTCAATGTCGGGAACATATAATCTACCTTGGTATCTCAAGATACCATCACCACCAATCTCAAAATCCATTACTTTCAGCCTATCTATATCCTCCTTGAGTTGCATCAAGATGGGATCCAACATCTATTTCTCCTTTACCTCAGAACCAAGAGATGACATTACCACCTCTTGAAAAATCACACCACCATCCTTAGAATCTAAGATACGGACTCCAAGATTAGCGAAACAATGAATATCCTTCATTAATTCTCATTTTTCCTCATCCACATAAGATTAGCTTCCCATGGACAACCTGCTAAGAGCATCAAAAACCAGTTAGCTTTACCTGGGCAGTAGTGGTGACTCATGTCATAGTCCTTTAGCAACTAAAGCCACCATCTTTGGATGAAATTTAGCTCTTTCTAAGTGAACATGTACTGCAGGCTCTTATGATCAGAATAAATGTTAACATGGACCCCATACAAATAATGTCGCTAGATCTTCTATGCAAACACCACAGCTAACAATTCCAAAGTACGAGTTAGATAATTCTTCTCATGAACTTTCAGCTGTCTAGAAGCATACACAACTAACTTGCCATATTGCATTAACACACAACCCAGTCCCACATGAGACATATCACAATAGACCACAAAACCATCAGTATCCTCAGGTAATGTCAAGATCAAAGCCAAAGTTAACTTATTCTTCAAATTCTCAAAACTACCCGCACAAGCATTAGACCATAAGAACTTCACCTTCTTTTGAGTCAAATTAGTCAATGAGGCAGCAACAGAAAAAAAACTTTCCATAAACCTTCTATAATAACTCACTAAACCCAAGAAGCTCTGAATATCGGTTAGAGTTGTGGGTCTAGCCCACTTCTTAACAATCATGAATTTTTATGGATCCACCATGATCCCTTCATTAGAAATGACATGACCTAGATAAGTCACAGCATTCAACCAAAACTAAGACTTTGAGAACCTCGCATACAATCGTTGATCCTTCAAGGTTTGCGACACAAGGCAGAGGTGATCGACATGATCTGCCTCACTCTTATAATACACCAAAATATCATCATTAAATAAAATCATGAATAAATCTAAGAACTGATAAAATACCTATTTTATAATATCCATGAATGTTGCTAGGGTATTAGTCAAACCAAATAACATCACCAAAAACTCATAATGACCATACCAAGTTTTAAAAGTAGTCTTAGGGATATCCACCTCCTTAATATTTAATTGATGGTAACTCGACTGAAGGTCAATCTTAGAAAAGAACATGTCACTTAAAGTTGATCAAAGAGATCATCAATCCTTGAAAGTAGATACTTATTCTTGATGGTCACCTATTTGATTGGCAATAATCAATACACATTCGAAAGAAACCTTCCTTCTTACGCACGAATAGAACAGGAACACCCATAAAGATATACAAGGATGGATAAAACCATTATCCATAAGATCTTTCAACTGCTCCTTGAGTTCTTTCAACTCATTCGGAGCCATAGTATAAGGAAGGATAGAAATAGAATGAGTGTCTAGAAGAACATCAATCCCAAATTTGATTTCCCTATTGGGAGGAACACCAGGAAGATCATCAAACAACACCTCAGAAAATTCACAGACCACAGGGACAGTCGACAAGAAAAAACTTTCGAATCTACTATCCTTAACATGCACTAAGTGATAAAGACGCCCCTAAGAAACCAATTTTCGGTCCCTTAGGCATAAGGGAAATACCTTCCCATTTAATCATCGGCTCATTAAAGAATTGGAAACTGATCCTTTGGGTCCGACAATCAAGAGATGCAAAGATGAGTGTAACCAATCCATACCCAAAATCATATCAAATTCTAACAATGTCCGACTCTATCAAATCCACCAAGGTCTCCCTACTACAAACCGATATCACAGAACTCCTATGGACTTTTCTAGCCACAATAGAGTCACCTATTAAAGTGGATACAAAGAAGGGATTCAGAATACACTCAGGGTCAAAACAAAAATAGACTTCCATATAAGGGGTCACATAAAAGAGGGTAGACCTGGGATTAAGTAGACAATATACATCACAAGAGAAAATTTTAAGCATACCAATAAAAACATCGGGGGATGCCTTAGAATTCTCATGAGTGTCAAAAGCATACAGACAATATCGTCCAGTGCCAAAGCAAAAAGCAGAAGCAGCACCCTTTGGTGCAGGAGCTAATAAAGTAGCAATAAGAATTTTATTTGCTCGAGAAGAAACCTTAAAAGGACATTCCCTCTTCATATGACTGATCAGATCATATTTGAAGCACTTGTTCCTCCTCTCTTCATAAATACCTCGATGCACCTGACCAAAAAATCTACAAGGGGGATATAATGAAGCCGACTGAGACCCACTATGCTAAGGCTAGGCACCTTTACCCTTGGACCCATACTATTCTAAAAACGATAATCACCCAACCACTTTAAATCAGGAGCACTATCCATAGAGTAGGAACTAAAATTGCTTGACTTCTTATTAGACCATTTTACACCATTTCTACCACTTTGTTGTCTACCTCCATCCTGATTAAAATATCAAAACTTCCTACTTTGTCTTTCACTCATCTTTGCTTGCTTCTTCTTTTCCTCTTCCACTTGTTTCATATACACCACAAGTTTAGACATGTCCATGTCTTTGTTCAATAAGGCAGCCTTTATCTCCAAGATTAATTCACTGGACAACTTAGAAGCAAACTTTCTCTTTATAACCCTCATGCTAGACTCCAATTTTAGAGCAGATCATGATAGCTGATGAAACTTCAAGACATACTCCTTTACTATCATCCTACCTTAATTTAAGTTCATAAATTCCTCGGCCTTTGCCTCTCTTAACTCCTGAGAAAAGAAGCAATAAAAAAAGTACAATAGAAGTCATCCCACAAAGCAAACTCACCATCATCACCTTTAGACTGGTCCCATTCCTTATACCACTGATATGCCACATTCTTTAACTGGTAAGTGATAAACTCCACACCCTGCACATCAGTAGCATGTATCTCATGGAAAAGCTTTTCCATCTCATCAATGAAATTTTAAAGATCTTCTTTAACTTTAGAACTAGTGAAAGTCAAAGGAATAAACCTCATAAATATGCCACCTTTAGTGACCTCAGAGGATAAAGCAACACGCTCAATCTTAGAGGCTGGCAACTGGGTAAGCAAATGAATCTAGTGGTGAAACTCAGCATTAGGCATACAAACTTGAGGTGCCTGAGAAAGGCTAGGGGGAATCAGTGAAGCTCTGCTAGGGCAATCAGAAGCAGCAACCCTAGATCGGGTTTGAACTCTTTGAGTAGGATGAGCTCCATCCATATTGTCCTCAGATGGGTCAAAGAGTTTTCACGAGTATCAGATCTTTTAGGAGAAATGATCAGAAAAGTAAATATACAGGTATTAGAGGAAATTTAAAGACCTTAGACTCTGTATCTCAAAATAAAACAACAAAAAAATAAAACATTCCTAAATTCCTCTTACTCTTTCCTTTATAAGTGTGGCACGCTACACAACCATAAAAGAGACTATTTGACATAACTTTATGGATACCCAATGATAATAAACCTTGCTCTGATACCAACTTTGTTATGAACCAAACCAGGTTTTGGCTATGATCGACATCTCCAATCTACCGTGGATCTGAGACCACCTCTTGAATATAACCAAACACCATACACTGCCCAACCATGGTTAAATACCAAACATATAACTAGATAACACAAGATAAGTTCAAAGAATTAAGTATAGGTCTATAACCAGTGACTGTCAATAGGCCAAACATATGCAACAAATATTACCCAAGTCTATAGTAATCTAACAAAGCCTCTATGTAAAAAAAAAATAGCCCTGGTCAGGACATGTCCCCGACTCTGACAATGAAAATGATAATGTTAATGATAATGAAAACTCTCATTTCTAATCTATAGTAAGAACTGATGAAATATCTAAGTATTAAAAGAATGAAAATTCACCACTTCACCATAACAAACTGATAAACAAAGCCAACCCACCTAACTCTACGCAGAAAAAGTAGAGGTATCTCTAGTGCCTACATCAAGGGGGGATAAAATGTTTAAAGATGATAAATGCAGCGAATACTAGAATGTAACTCATGGAAAGGGGATAAAATAATGCCAAACCTAATCATTTCAATACTGTATGAATAACATCATAATACATATATAGGTAATACATTGGGATGGGGAACAACGGTTAGCAGACACATTAAATCTTTGCCTAGACTGTGTAGCTTAATTTTTATAACATAAAAAGGCACCCACGGGCTATATGGGACTAGCTTTCCCACAATTGGTAGGGCCCCAGTGTGTGTAGCCATATGAACCAGAGATAGACATATGCACTATGGGGACTCATACCTCCTAGCATATCAAGGTGACGCAAGTACCCAATCATGTAATATAATATAGGGGACTTAAGCCTCTCAATCAGATGATAATAATAAGGGGGACTCAAACTACCCGGTCATGAAGACCCCTACGTCGGCAATCGCGGTTTACAGTATTGGTCCCTCGGGACCTCCACTTTCATGACTCAGCTACATAACCTCATTAAAGACCAATTAAAATATTTATCACACATTCCAAATCATTGAACTATGATACACATTTTGGCATACATTATTGGTATCATCATACTAACTATACTTGCAAGGTAACATCAACATGCCTAAACAATTTCATTATTTAGGGAATTCATAGCCCTCTTGGTTCAATTATACATTATCTTGGGGAATTACACAACTCATAAGGTTTAAATCAAAATCACTATTTTTTATTAACATTTTACATCATGCAATAATTTAAGAGTAGTTCAATATGCATACTTATCCTGTTCAAAACCAATTTTGTAATATGGGGTTTCTATAATTACCACTTCAAAAATCACAAGTTGGGGGAAATCATAATCCCCTCATTTATTCACCATATCCACGCACCTCACAAGTTTAAAACCATAATTAAAGCACGATAGTCATAGGTAAACAATGGAAAACATTGTTCAACAACAAACATTCATAAATCCTCAATCTATGTTTCAAAGCCATCAAAAATACCAGATAAACAATACTTTAAAACATATTTGTTAACAAATTAGTAATTAGGGAAGAGTAATATGCCTAAAATACCCAAGATTATGGAGAGGATCCAACCCTTAAGCCCTTGGATGACCTACTTCTTTAAAAACCTAAGTATCTTACTTGAGAAGATTTAGAGAGAATAAAGAGAGTGTTTGATTACATTATGAATGATAAATAACCCTCTTAAGTGCTTTATTAATGTAGGGTTTAATTGGGTAAGAAAGGAACTGTCCAAAGTGCCCTTAAATTAAAAGCTAAAATTTAGTCGTCGGTGTCTATGGGTCACTCTATGACTCGTAGGATTTCATTAAGACACATCACCATAAGTCATAGACAAGACAGTTTAAGGGAACAGACACACTATTGACCTTACGACTCTGCTAATACGACTTGTAATAGGACCTTATGACTTATAGGGTCGAGTCATAGTCAACACAAAAACCATTTGGGGTAAATGTTGTATATCCTATGATTTGCACAAAATGACTTGTAATGAGTCCTTATGAATCATAGTGATCCACTCATACTCATAACAGAACTTAGCCTCACACAATATTTAGACTGTGATTTGTGTCCTACAACTCATAGGTTAAGTTGTATCCAAGACAGTGAGGATAAAATTTTTGAAATTCACAGACATCAACACCTAGGGAGTTTCATAATAAGAAATTTGAAGTGACCGTATCGAGTTTTGAAGGTTGTCTTTGAATTGTCACATTCTCTAACTCTAAGTTGATGATAACCAAATTTGAGGTCTATCTTAGAGAAATAATTGGCACCATGAAGTTTGTAGAACAAGTCATAAATAATAGAAATTAGATACTTATTCTTGAGTATCACCTTTTTCAACTGGCAATATTCAATACACATTCTAAGAGAATCATTTTTTTTGTGCACAAAAAGAATTAGAGCACCCAATGGGGAGATACTATTTTGATAAAACCTATGTCTAGGAGATCTTTTAACTGTTCCTTTAATTCCTTAAGCTCAAATTGAGCCATTCTATAGGGTGAAATTGAAATAGATAGGGTATTTTGAAGGAGATCTATTCCAAAGTCAATTTCCCATTTGAGAGAAACTCTGAGTAAATCATCATGAAAATTCTTCTGGAAATTTATTTACCATAGGAACTGACTCAATAGTTGGGGTCTTAGACTTTGAATCCTTAACCCAAATAAGATGATAGATCTACCCTTTGGAAATTAATTTGCTTACCTTTAGGTAAGAGATAAACTAACTTATAGGAACTAAGGTACTACCCTTCCACTCTAAGATTGGCTCATTTGGAAACTAAAATTGGACTACTTTGTTTCCACAATCAACTAAGCCATATCAAGAGTGGATCTAATCCATCCCAATAATAACATCAAAATTTGCCATTCCTAGCTCTATAAGGTCGACTGAGGTAATTTTCTGAGATATTGTGACTTGATAATTTTTTATACCCATCATGCTACGACTAGATTACTGACTGAAGTAGAAGCTGAGAAGGGTTTCCAGAGGATTTTAGGGGTAAAACCAAAATTTACTGCTATATAAAGAGTGATAAAGGAAATGTGGATTTGGGATCTAACAATGTATAAACATTAATATGAAAAACTTACAATGTATCGGTGACCACACCTTCTAATCTTATTGAGTATGAAGGGAAAAGGACCTATTTTGACACTGCTCGCCATCTGTATTAGATGAGGCACCCTACTGAGTTGGGCGACATACTAGAGGTGTTGAAGAGTTAGATTGACTTTGTTGATGAACATCCCTACCTCCCTGTGAAGCTAATGGACATTTCCTCAATCTGTGGCATGACTTTCCATACCCAAAAAAAAGCATCAATAACCATTATACACTCACTCTTATGGTTCCTATCATATTTTTTGCAAACTGGTTTAGTATGAACAATATTCTCACTACCTTGGAACTTTGAGCTTGGCACTCTTATCTCAAGTATCTTGCCTGAACTTGGGTACTGGAGCACTAGCAGAAGATGGGGATGGAGCTGAAGATTTCTTGAAGAACTCAAAATAATTACCACCATCTGACTTCTACTAATAGAAATTAAAGCTACCAATTCTAGCCTTCTTACTCTCTCTTTCTTTTTCCTTGACTTTCTACTCTTCGATTTATTTAGCATAAACCATTAATTTAGAGATGTATCTCTGCTTAACTAATATAGTTGTTCTACATTCTTTGACCACATCCTCAGAAATACCTCACAAAAATTTGATCGTTTGGGCCCTAGAGTCAGTAATCATAGCCGGAGCATATCTTGTCAACTGAGTAAATTTAAAAAAATACTCTATCACACTGATGTTGCCCTGCTTCTATCTTATAAATTCCTACACCTTGGCTTCCCATAACTCAAGTGGGAATAATTTTTCTAGAAATATAGAGAAAAATTCATCCCACTCAACTAATCATGTGTTTGCACCTCTATAATCTTTTCATTGCTTAAACCATATGTAAGCCACTCATTTCAATAAATAAGAAGCCAAATCAGCACTTTTAGATGAAGTGACACCCATGATTTCAATAACTTTTTGAATACTATCCAAGAAATCTTGTGGAACTTTTCATACTTAGATGCAAAGAATAACGAAGGATTTATTAGAGTGAAATCTCAGACTTTGGTGGCTACCGTATTCACAGATAGGTTGGCTGGTGCAACAACTTATTAGTTATTCTAGGTTCTCATTGACTGGGCTAATGCAATAAAAACATTCCTAAGCTCAACATGAGATACTTTTCCATTTATAGGATTTTCTGAAACTGGTGGTAGTGTTTACTCGTTCTTATTTCTTCCTTCATTATATCTCTTGGGAGGCATTTTTTGTAAATGTGCAAAGAATGAGTTATGAGAATATTTTAACATAGTTCACACTCTATAACAAGATATGAACATAAAATAAGTGAAAATTTTCCTAAAATGTTTCATAGTCTCTCACTCATAAATGGGGCACACTTCACACCCATAAACAAGACTCTACTTAACGTGCCTTTTAGACACCCTAGGATATTTTAAACTTGATGCTATGATACCAAGTTTGTCACAACTCAGGACTAACCCTTAGTCGCAACACGGTGCTCTGAGCCATATTTGACCCCAAGCTAACCCATTGCCTGGCAAGACACTAAGAATACTAAATCTAATAATAAGATACTAAACAAAAGCTAAAATGAATGACGTGATCAAAATAAAAGAAAAATCAATACTAGATATCAATACTGATTTTTTCTGATATAAAAAACATGCCAAGAAAATATAATTGTTTGTCTGAAAGCCTCTAAATCATACGTTATTAGGACAAGCCCCCAACTAACTCCAAACTTTTGAAACTAGAATAATACTGGAAAGAAATACTGATAAATGGCCCTAAATTAATGAGTACTCACAAAAAACTATGGCGGATATGGTGCATAATAATACTAAGCACGATTTGGATGCTAAATTTTGGACCCTATACTATAAGATAATATAAAACAAAAAATGTATATGATCAGTACTTTGAATGTACTAAGTATGTGAGATTGGAAAAAATTGATATGAGTTGAACATGATTCATGTGAAATGATAAATTAATGCAACACCAAGTAATAAACTTGTATTGTATGATAAGCCGAACAACTGAATACAAGGTCATACAAGTAACTGAATCTAATCTATGAACTGTGGGAGCTACTATTAAATGACATACCCCAATCTGAGCTAATCAGGGTCCAACCTGTAGCCCCAGTTGGATGGGTATTTGGTACGTTGCCAAGGGTACAAACACTGACTGGTGTGGATCCACTAAATTGATGTTTGAAAGGACTAAGGTATAAAGCCTGGTCTGATGGGTGACCCATTAAAAGCTACACTAGTATTGTAATTTTGTAACTTAGGGAGTTCTACTAAAGGTCTCAACTTAATTAATGAGTGAGCCTTCGTTCTTGCATTCGCTCGGTGCTAAGTACTACTCCCAACTAAATGACATTGATAATTGAAAATACTCAATAACAGTAATATTCTAAAAATTGAAAGTAAATGCATAATATGGAAGTATTCAATAACATGTTAGATGGATATTCTAACTCTCGTAAGTATATGTATGAATACCATCTCTGAAGAATACAACTAATCATGGCAGTACTACAATCTGAACGTAATAAGAAATTTCATAACTCAATTCCAAAATCAAGAATATGTCAATATAATGAAATTTCATAATCATGGGTATGGAAATATGCTTAAATTTATGGGAAAACATATATTCAAAATTTAGTCACAACAAGAAAATGAAAACAAAAGAAATTCACACCTTTCATGGAAACCCTAATCTTGAAAGGTGAATTAAACTTGAGAAATTGAGTTAAACTTTAGGGTTCAATTGGTGAAAGGAAACCCATTGATGAAATCCCACATACCTAAGGTTGAAAACTTTGATGATATCTTCGAATTTGAAGTTTGAAATTGAAGAATGCTAATTTAATATATATTTATATGTATATATATATATATATATTAAATAGTATATCTGCATTGCCTAAGTGTGTATAAAATAGAGAGATAAACATTAGCCATAAGATAGCTTAAACAACATTGTTTGGGTGTTTAAAAAGTAGGAAAAGATTAATAAAACCCTTTGAAAATGTTATAACAGTATAGAACTGTCCTAACTGATGGTTTAGGCAAAAGAACATCACTCCCATGACAAACCGTCACTCAAACCATCCCAAAATGAAACAATTTTGGTCTTTCTACTTAAGGGTGATGGTTTGGCCCGACGGGTGCAACGATCAGTCACTCGAGTCATCGCACCTTGGCAGAAAAACACCCTTTTGGTAAATTGAGCATAACCTTTTACACCAATATCAAATTAAGGAGAAACTAGATATGTTGGAAAGCTAATTCAAGTATCTATATTTTGGTGGGTCTTAACCTAAAAAATTCTTAGTAATATAGAATTTATGATCATTTGAAATTGACTATAGCAATATTCTTCCCAAGAATTCAATCGGTGAGAGATATTTTGATTGGTTTATAAGCTAGGAGTTATTTGTGGCCTTAATATATGTCTAATCACATATCAAACTACCAAAACATGATTTGGGATTTTTCATGAACTTGAATTATGTTTCTAATCTTGGATTTGATTTTTTTTGGGATGTTACACACCCTGTGCTCTATTTCTACCTATTTTTTCTCTCACTCTGTTGGCTTGGTTTCCAACCCTTCTAGCCACCACATCCACCTTATGAATTACCTATAACATTTCTTCAATCACCTAAATTTTCTAAATCTAAATTTGTAAAATCTAGTTATTATGTCAATTGGCACACAAATTAAAAATTAGGGTTGTATCTCATTACATATCGCATACCTCTATATTTAAAGTATTTGGACCCCAAAGTAGGGCTCTAAATTGAAGAAGAAGAAGAAGAAGAAAAAAAAGAAGTGGGTGTGTCATTTTTAACTCGAGAAGGCTGATAATTATCCCTAGATGGGCCCCCTACTGTTACTGGCATATCTGAATGATAGGGCTTATAAGAACCATATCCCATCAAAAAAGCACCACCAAATTGGTCTAAGTTCTGAGCCTTCTCCTCTTCTGCTTTCACGTTGCCCTGTTTCTCAAGTTCTTTATCCTTCTTAGCAAATTCAACAATATCCTTAAAATACTTACAAGACATGGCTAAAGATAAGGTAGCCAACTGAATCCCCGAGTTTAGACCCTTTATAAAATACCTGATCGACACCTCTTCTTAGGTAATTAACTATAGGGCATAATGATATAGGGAATGAAACTTGGCCTCAGAAGTCGCCAAAAATATGTTACCCTGCTACATTCTTAGACACTCATCCTTCTTCTAATTATGCTAAGTGTGAGGAACATATTTCTCAAAAAATACATTCTTAAATTAAGCCTAATTAAGTGGAGGTAAGAAAACTTTACACATTACAAATGACCTCCCCCATTGCTTGGCTTTATTCTATAGTAGAAAAGAAACAAACTCCATACCCTACCTTTTAAAAATACCCATCTTGACAAGACATTAGTAAGAATCTATCAAGAACTCAAATTCATTATTAGAATTTGTACCTTGGAATATCAATGGTTTAATCTTTGGAAAATTGAAAAATAGTCCATGCTCATCATCAGTTATTATTGGTCCTAGTGCTTATTGTGGATACTCCCTTATTTTAGAGCTTGCATCCATCCCTAGAGCTACAGCAGCAATATGTTAAAAGGTTATAGGTGGGATGATCGGAATAATTGGAGTATTGCCAGTGCTGGCTAAGCTACCCAAAACTGCCAACACCTATTGAATCACCTTTGTAGAAAAGGATACCTGAGATGCACCATTTGGTATTGGCATAATATTCCGCAGAGCTATCATCTCTTATTCCTAACCACTTTTTCTTCATATTAAGCATTTCTTGGGTCATTCTGTAGTAGGGGAGGGGATAGTGATCTTTGTCTTTCTAGTCACCCTGTTGTTTTCTCTCCACCCTTAATACACATTTCTCCCTGTCCTCCCCTTCTTGATCTGCCTCTAGCCTAAGGCTTATCCTGAACTATGGCTTCAGCAGCAGGTGCAGGTGGTGCTGTAAGTGTTGTTATTGTTTTTCTGGTGGAATGGGTATTAATCATCTGTGAAAAAGAGAGAAAGGATTAGATACCAATTTGGATCACTAGATACTAATTAGAATCAAGTTATAGCATGAAAGAAGGAAAGAAAAGAGTTCATTCCTAAAGTCCCATAGACTCTCAAAGAAAATTAGAGGCATCTTTGTACTATTCAGCTGTACTCTACTAGACTTGTTCCTGTACGATGAGATCTACGAATACAGTGCCCTAATACCATCCCTATCACAACTCGAGTATTCATGATTGGCACCCATCTATTCTATGGCTGAGGACCATACTAGTCTTACCCTTACACACGTAGTTGTTGCTCTCCCATATAATTTCCCATATATTAAATTGGTTCATAAGGGTTTTATTTAAATAACATCTTTGTCAAAAATATTGTCATCCATAAAAATGAACAAACTGCAAAAACCTCCAGTTTTTACAATACCCAAGACCTGAAGTCAACATACAAGTATATCTAGAAAGAACAACTGAGTCAAAAACTAATACGAATATCCAAAATACAAAAAAAAGGAAATTATCTCAGTCCCAGATCTAAGAACATAACATTATAGAGGATCTAAAGGTGGCCCTTACATGCTACTCACCCTTGAAATCGGGATTGAATCACTATCTAGAGATGAGTTCACATGTTGACCATTGGAATCTGTTTTGCACTCAATAAAAAAAGAGTACAAGTAGCATCAGTAAATCAACAAGTACTGGTAAGCATCACAGATCGACTAACATAACAAAGTACAAGACAGAAAGTTAAACATGTACATAAGCGAACATAACATTCATAAAAAATAATATCAATCAAATAACACATCATAAATCATTATATAATTACACTTACAAACTCACTTTATATAATACCCTATACTTCTACCTAGGTTAAAGTCGTCCCAAGAATGTTAGAAATTTACTTTGAAAGATAAATCCACTTTTATACACATGAAATTTTTAAGATTTTCACTTTTTTAAGTGGGAAATTGAATTAGCTTTCCAATGATACCAATTTTGTCCAAATCCAGTATCGGAGTAGAAAGTTATGGCCGAAATACAGAAAGCAGTCAAAACCACCTAGGTGCAATGGTGAGAGCCGACAAACCATCGAGCTAGCAATGGGCCATCGCCTAAGCTATCGCAGCGAGGTAGTGAGACCACCTTCTTTCGAAGATTGATGGCTCAATCTAATGGACCATCGAGCTAACAATGGACCATTGCACAAGCCATCGTAAGGGAGACAGTGAACCCCCATTTTACCCAGGTGTGATGGTCAGGACCGTCGACCCAGTGATGGACTGTCGCATCTACCGTCGCACATCTCATTTAGTTATTTTAAAACCATTTTTAAAAGGGTATTTGGATCTTTTTCCACCCAATTTAACCCCTATTTACACCCGACCATAGCTCATAACTTCATTATTCTTCTACAATAACAAATTAGTGTTTCTCTGAAGAATCAATCCCCAAGAATAAGAAACCCTAGGTTCTTGATTTTCAAGTCAAGAATTCAAGTTTTCCTCCACCAATCTTAAATAAATCACTCACGCAGGTATGTCATGTGTTGATTCATGGGTCTCTTTCACCCATTAAGCTCAAGAATCTCTTTTCAAAATATAAGATTTATGTATTTATGAATGTTCATGTTTCAAATTGAATTGAAATTTATGTTCATGATGTTGTGGGGTTTTGATTCATGTTTTAAAGTACATATTCCAATGATTGACCCTAGTATATGATGATTTTCATAATAACCATGATAAACCCCCTTCAATTTACAAGTTGATTGATGTATCCATGATTATTAGATGTGTTGGTGATTATATAACCAAAGAATGCTCCCCATGTGTTTGATTAAATGTCTATTTGAAAGAAAAGTTCCATACTAGTATGATAATATGAAATCCCCATTCATGTACAAGTTTATGCATTTCAAATGTTTGATGAAATGTCTTACTCAATGAATTATGGATTGTTGATATTAGTCATATATTAAAGAAAGTCATACTTTGTCAGTTTCTTTTCATGGATTCCTGGGGGTACTTGTACCCAAAAAATATAGTCAGTCAAGCCATGTTTTCATGATATCCTCAGTCAAGCCATGATCCATAAAATTCAGTCAGTCATGTGACTCAGGAAAGCTCAGTAATCGAGTAATCTTAGTAATATTCCATCAGTCAACAGAAATTAGTTAATTCAGACTAGTTCAGTTCAGTAATCCATGTTCAGTGTCTATTCAGATAGGAGTAGGAATTAGCACCGAGTGAATATAAGGATGGAAACTCACCTATTATATGAGGTTGGGATTCTTAGAAGAAATTCTTACGTTCTGAAACTACGTAACCAGCGCAGGTTGAGACATCATAGCCTGCTATATGAGGGTAGATGAGGTGGATTAACCTGTTATATGAGGGTTCGCACCATTCTCACTAGAGTTACCTGTTATATGAGGGTTACTCATAAATTATCCTTACCAGTGGCGTGGTATTGACACCCTTCTAATTAGGGTTACAGATTAGACCCTAACTCAGTCATAATGGCATATTAGGGGCATGTCGATTAGATGACTACTTCCCACAGTTTCATGTTACAGAATCAGGACTGTCAGATACAGTCATTCAGTCTCAGTATTAGAACTTAGATAGTTCTATAAAATTTAGGATTGTTAGATATAGTTAACTCAGAATAGAATGGAACTCAGCTAGTTACATCAAAAACTAGACTGTCAGATACAGTTGCTAAGTATCAGTTATTTTAGTTATACAGTTTTCAGCACTCAGATTCAACAATCATGTTATCAATAACTCAGTTATAGTTATTATGTATTCATGCATGTATTCTCAAGTTTATGTTGTCCAGTCAGTTAGTATAGTTCATGCATGTGAACCCTTTGCATTCAGCATACCTTCCATGAATACCAGTACATTCAAAGTACTGATGCATTTGCACTATGGTATTTTACACCATAGGTTCAGAAGCACGAGCTCCAGAGCATTAGTAGCATTCCAGTCTCAGTAGTTAGAGTTAGAAGTGAGTCCTCATCTTTTGAGCACATGACCATTACTTTATTATCTCATTAATTAATTTATTAGTTTGAATTAGTTGGGGACATGTCCCATCAACTCCTTATTTGGACAGTCATGTTTTAAAGGCTTTTCAGACTATAGTATGTTTAGATAGTTTTGTTTTGGGTATTTATACCCTATCCCAGAAGTTATTCCCTCTGATAATTTATCAGTTTTGAACCTTACGGCTCTTCAGTTCATCTTTCTACATTTATACAGTATGTTATGCAGTGTTCAGGTACAGATATCAGACATAGGTTAGCTTATAGTCCTTCGGGCTTATGGGCATCGTGTAGCATTTTGGGTACCAGATTCGGGGCATTAAAAACTTGGTATCAAAGCCTAAGGTTCAATGGAGTCCTAGGAAGTCTAAAAGTCGCATCTAGTAGAGTCTTGTACATTGGTATGTTGCACGCCACATTTATGTACAGGAGACTATGAGATGTTTAAGGAATAGTTTTCCAACTTTCAGTATTAATGTCGTGCCAGTGAGAATAATCTCAAGTAAATCTCTCAGTTTTTTTTGTTTCTCCCTTTTTTCTATAGAACATGCCTCTTAAAAGTATAAATGGGAATCAGTCAGCCCCTCAGCCCGAAGAACCTTTGGGCGAACATGTTTCTCATGCAGAGTTCATAGTTGCATTCACTACTCTTTCTCAGGCAATTGATGCTCAGAATGAATGACCAGCTGTCATTCCAGCCAACCCAGTGGCCAATTCAGCTACAGCCAGGATTTGGGACTTCACCTGAATAAATCCTTCATCCTTTCTCGGGTCTAAGTCAGATGAGGACCCTCAAGAATTTATCGATTAGATACAAAAGGTTGTCGATATCATAGGGTTACTCCTAGTAAGAGAATTGAGCTAGCTGCATATCAGTTGTAGGATGTTGCTCACACTTGGTTCAAGCAGTGAAAGTTAGAATGGCCAGATGATGCAGGGCCTATTGAGTGGGAGGAGTTTGTCACTGCATTCTTATATAGATTCTTTCCCCAAGAGCATAGAGAGGCTAAGGTGTTAGACTTTATCAACCTCAAGCAAGGAAACATGACAGTGAAATAGTATTTTCTTAAGTTTACTCAATTAGCTAGATATACTCCTTATTTGGTTATAGATAGTAGGTCCAAAATGAGTAAGTTTGTTTTTGGGGTGAACGATAGTGTGGTCAATGAGTGTAGGTCTGCTATGTTGAATAGGGATATGACTCTATCCAGAATTATGACTTATGTTCAGCAGATAGAGAAGCAAAAGATTAAGGTGAGGGAGAAACAGAATAAGAGAGAAGGATAGGTAGTTTCAGCTTTGCTCAGCCTAAGTCAGAAGGAGAAAACAGTTCTCAATTTCGTCCTAAGTCATCAGTTCCATCTCTTTCTTTAGCCAGTGCTCCAGCTCCTAAATTCAAGGACGGTAACATAGATAGAGCACCAGGCTCTAAGACTCAGGGTAGTGTTATCAGTGCCCGCACCAATCCTTTTTACCAGACTTATGGCAAGCACCATCAGGATATTTGCAGAGCTAGCAGTGGTATTTTTTTTAGATGTGGCAATCCAGGCCGCAGAGTTAGAGACTGTCCTTAGACAGGTCCTTAGGGTCAGCAAAACTATTCCTCAGCTAATGTGCCACTTCTAGTGCTACTAGTGGGCAATGTCCAAATAGACTCTATGCTCTCCAGTCCTAGTAAGATCAGGAAAATTCTCCTGATATGGTTACTGGTATGTTATAGAACTTTCATTTACATATTTAAGCTTTGCTAGATCCAACAGCTTTTTTGTCTTTTGTTACTCCATATATAGCAGGAAATTTTGGAATCAGTCCCAAAATTCTAGCAGAGCCCTTTTCAGTCCCTACCCCAGTAGGTAAAACAATCATAGCCCAACGGGTATACAGGAACTGCCCGGTTATGACATTGCAGAAAGTTACTTCAGCAGACTTAGTCAAATTAGAGATGACTGATTTTGATATCATTCTCGGCATGGATTGGCTTTATTCCTACTATGCCACAGTTGACTGCAGAAATAGAATAGTCCAATTTCAGTTTCTAAATGAACCTGTCCTAGAGTGGAGGGGTAGCACTTTAGCTTTAAAAGTTCAGTATGTTTACTACCTTCGGGCATGGAAAATGATATATAAAGGATGTGTCTATCTTCTTGTTCGGGTTAAGGACACTAGTTATAAAACTCCCAGTCTCAAATCAGTCCCAATTGTGAATGAATATTCAGATGTCTTTTTCGAAGATCTTCCAGGAATTCCTCATGAAAGAGAAATAAACTTCGATATTGATCTTATTCTAGATACTCGGCCTATATCTATTCTGCCATACAGAATGGCACCAGCAAAACTCAGAGAATTGGAAGAAAAATTGAATGTTTCTGGATAATGTATAAATCAATGTTTGCTAGTCAGGTTATGAGTCCTCCTAATGAGTCATATGTTAGTTTATGATTTATTACCAACACTCATAAGCTGACCAAAAACATATCATGATATGCATAAATTTCCCTATTCATTACGACTCCCAACTATGAGTCGTAAGGATTTACTACGACTCATTTGGGTGATTTATAAAGTTACAAAAACCTATCCTCCTTTAATCCTTTATATTATCAGTGGTTACGAGTGTTGTAATGACTTATTAAGTGTCACTACGAATAATTAGGAAGCTCATATCCACTGTAAAATAAGGGAATAGACTTGAGTGACTCCAATACTTTATCCCCTACACACACTATGCATTTAAACACTACTTAAGACCTCACACAATCATCCCTAAACATAAATAACCATATCAAATCCATTTTCAATCCCATTACCATATTTTATAGAACAATGCTCAGATATATGGATCGATTATTGATTTATACCCATAGTTAAGTCAAGAAATCCAATGATATTGCATTAGTGTTAAGAACTAACTTAGTTAAAAGATCTTTTAGGAACAAAACACTTACTTGTTTGCTTGAACTTTGGACTTCTTAACTTTAACAAATTTGAGCCCTAATATTGGTGAATTTCACACTTTGTCAAGATTGATATTGTTTGATTTTATGCTTTAAAAGGAATGCAGAGTGATTTTGAGCTTTGCTAATTGTGAGGAATGGGAGAGTTCTTGAATTTGAGAATCAAGTGCCCAATTAGGTTGCCTTTTTTGTTTTAATTGGGATTTGGGGTTCGGCCGACCTATGATGACTTAATAATCGGGCTTGATTATGAGTCATGGGTACGATGCATAATCATAACTTATGGGTCTTGAACTCCATCTGTAAAGAACTGGAACCTTACCTGGGTTCCCTATTCATTACGCTCAGGGTGACTAGTCGTAACCAGAGGCTATGACTCGTTCTAAGAGTCATAATGACTCCAAAGACCAAATACCTAGGTGTTCTGAGTTTGATGCCTATAAAACTCTCACTCATGAGTCATAATGTCAAGTAACGACTCGTAAAGAGCTTGCATGACCTAATTTCTGCAAATTTGTTGCACACTCCTACAGTCTTCAGTCCTGCACACTAAACACACATATTACCCTATAATTTATTAAGTACAAAACATGGGTTGCCTCCCACACAGTGCATGATTTAAAGTCGCACGTGACATGGCTAAGTTGGATACTTAGACTTCACCAATCAGCCCTATGGGTTGCCTCCCATGTAGCGCTTGATTTAACATCGCGGCATGGCGTAATTACCTTGGTTACTTAGATTTTGCTAAGATCTATTTCAAAAATCACTTTAACCTCCTTAGTGTTACCCATATATTGCTTTACTCTTTTCCCATTTACTTTGAATGGGGCTTCACCATCACACTTTAGTTATAAAGAGCCATATGGAAACTCTCACCATAGTAAATGGCCCATACCACCTAGACTTCAACTTGCTTGGAAACAAGCAAAGTCTTGAGTTATATAGCAATACCTGGTCACCTTGCTTAAATATTCTTTTCTCGATTTTACAATCATGATGTAGCTTTATTTTCTCTTTGTAAAGAGCAGAACTTTCATAAGCCCAGAGTCGAAACTCATCCAACTCATTTATCTTATCCATTCTTGCTTTTCCTGCATCATGCCAATTAAAGCTTAACTTTTTTAACACCGGCAGTGCTTTGTCCTCAAGTTTAATAGGCAAGTGACATGTCTTTCCATACACCAACTGATATGGGGAAGCACCTATGGGAGTCTTGAAAGCTATTCGATAGGCCCATAATACATTATCTAGCTATCTTGACCAATCAGTCCTATTGGCATTCATTGTCTTCGCCAAAATAGACCGTATTTCTTTGTTGGATACCTCAACCTTGCCACTAGTCTATGGATGGTATGGCATTTCTACCTTATTCTTTACTACATACTTCTCAAGAAGACTCTTAAATAGGAGATTATAGAAATGTGACCCACCATCACTAATGATTGCAATGGTGTGCCAAATCACGAAAAGATATACTTCTTTAAAAAGGTGATGGCACTTCTTCCTACATTATTGGGGAGAGCAACTCCTTCCTTCATACCCAAGGATATCAAAAAGGTCCCCATGAAGTTCACACCCCATACATCAAATAATTCCAATTCTATAATAGGGGTCATAGGAAGTTCATGTCGCCTAGAGATACTATCTTGACAGTGGCATTGGTCACAGGCTGAAGCAAAGTCATGAGCATCCTTATGTAGCGTAAGTCAGTAGTACCCATATTGTAAGATCTTGTGGGCTCTAGGTTTCTCCATGGTGACCCCCAACTAGCGAAGAATGAAAAACCTCAAGGATGCTCATCATCTCTAAAATTCAAGAGGGGGTGAATTGAAGTTTTGTTTTGTGAGTCGACTACTGACTCCTCACAATCAACTCGTCTATAGATCAGAACACTTCACAAACAAATTAAAATTAGAACATTTAAGTAAGTAAATAACATAGCATAAAGTAATAACACATAAATTTATCCTGGTTTGGCACACTAATATAGAGCTTACGTCCTGTCCCCTTGGGTTTCAAAGTTTTCTTAGATCGTTGAAAAATTGGCTTGAGTACAATGATTGGAAATGAGTTCGAAAGACATATTTTGCTCTTCAGATCCTGTGACATAGCTTTAGTTGATGTTACAAAGTTGACTCGATCCTACTCTTTATGTAAAAATTGTAAACTAAAGTTATAGAGCTTTGTAAGACTAAGAATACGACACTTTGAATTTTCTCCTTAAAGTTGCGTGAAAAGTGTTTGTGTTCGGTCTTCATCTTTTATAGTCTTCAGCAGCTACTCTTCGTAAGGAAACCCAAGATATTTTTTCTCAATCAAGGATGTAAGTTGATTCCTTGATTAAGGAATATAGTCGTTTGATATGTCCATATATGGCTTTGGATCACATCCATATTAAATATGTTCATGATCTATTATTTTTTGGTTTTGTAGAGATTGATTTCTTTCCAAATGTACTTGTGATCTTTTCTTCCTGATTAATATGGTCTAACTTGATTTTAAGATTGTGATGATATTTTATTGATTTGATTGCCATCTTCTTGAATTTTTTTTTTGGTTCCATTTTCCATGTCGTGATCTTCTATATCTTCTAATATTTTGAGATGATTTTCCATAACGTTTGGAGCTGATATTCTCCTTCCATTTATTCTTATTGTGTTTTATTTTCCTTGGATACATGAATGTCCTTTCTTTTTTTATATCCTTCTATTTTTGGAGCCAACTTCTTTTATCTTTCCATTATTAGCATCTGGAAAGATACACTTGTTAGTTTGTCATTATTAAAATATAAACTTAGGAGACTAACAATCTCCTCTTTTTTTATAATGACAACAAGAGTAAACATCAGCTAACTTCCCTATGTGTCTGTTATAGGAGTCAGCTCTGTGGGGCAGTAGTCGAATTGTCTTTGGAGGGCTCTAGAGTTGTGCTGTGATTTTCTCCAGTTCGTATTTTACTCAACTATTTTTCATCAACATTTATACTCATAGGGAGGTGGTTAGATTTATCAAAAACAATATGCATAAATTCTTGAATACATAGAGTTCTTTTATTAAAATCTCTGTAAGCATCACTAGTTGGAGAGCACCCAAGAAAAGTAACTTCATTACTTCGTGGATCATATTTCCCTAGGGTATTCTTACCATTATTATGAATAAATCATTTACAGTCGAAGGGGTGGAAGTAGCCGATGTTGGGCTTCTTTCCTTCAAAGTTCATATGGTATTTTCTTCAAATTAGGTCTAATTAGACACCTGTTGATGATATAACATGTTGTACTAACTGTTTCTGCCTAAAAGTGATCTGGGAGATTATGTTCTAATAGCATTGTCCTGGCATTTTCCTATAGGGACTGGTTCTTTCATTCCACTACACCATTTTTTTGAGGAGATTATGGTCAAGAGAAATTCTGAGAGCATCCATTCTGAGTACAATACTCTTCAAATGCCTTATTTTTAAATTCTCCTCTATGATCACTGTGAACGTAGGTTATGAGGTGCCCATCTTCTCTTTGTATTTTTCTACAAAAAATCTCAAAGTTTGTAAAAGCTTCGTGTTTATGTGCAAGAAACATAACCCAAGTAAATTGTGAGTAATCATCAACTATGACAAAAACATATCTTTTTTCTCCAATGCCTGCGGTCCTAGTGGGACCAACCAGATCCATGTGGATTGTTTGGAGAGGACTGGTAGTAGAGACAATGTCCTTGGATTTAAAAGATGTTCTAGTCTATTTACCTTGCTGGCAGGTATCACAGATGTGATCCTTTTCAAACTTGAGTTTTGGCAGACCTTTCACCAAATCAAGCCTAGACAATATCTCAATAATGTGCATGCTAGCATGCCCGAGCTTCCTATGCCACAACTAAGTCTTATTGTCTTACATAGTGAGGCAGGTTAAGGTGGAAAAATTAGGCCTATTTAAAACATTAATGTTATCAATGCGTTCACCAATAAGGGAGATATTTTTTTGGTCATGTTTGATAGAGCAACTTTCATCTTTGAAGAGGACTCCAAATCTAGCGTTACAGAGTTAACTGATACTGAGCAGGTTGTGTTTGATCCTGTCTACTAGGTATAGTTTGATGAATTTGCATGAGGAGCTAAGTCTCACTAAGACAATTCCAATGACATTGCCTCTCGCATTTTCATCGAATCTGACTGATCCCCCATCTACTTTCTTTAGGAAGGAAAAGTTACCCTTATTTATGATCATATGTCTGGAACATCCACTATCAATGACCTACATTTCTTTTCTAAAGCTCTTGCAGACCTGTTCCTGGAAAAAAAATAAAATTAATTTCATTTAGGTACCCAAGCGATCTTGGTTCCTTGCAAGTTAGATGTACTTTGTTTGAGCTTATAGACCCACACACTTTTAGGCTTATGCCTGCATCTATAGGATTTGTGCCCTCTCTGTCCACGGATGAAACAAATGGGCCCTCGATAGGAGAAATAGTTCCTAGCTGGTTTAAATAGTCCTGATAAAGAACTCAAATAGTTTTTAAAAGAGCTTGATCTTATGAAACTATGGCTTGGGGATGCTTTGAAATTATTTTATTTTATTTTTGTATCATCAAGCTCTTCATGACGTAGGTCAATTTCAATTTGACATGTTTCAATTTCTATTTGTTAGTTTCATCATTCCTCTTTGAGTTTTCATTTAAATTGAGCTTCGCAACTTTTTTTCTTTTAGTCGAGCTTGTCATACTCATCTATAAATTTTTGAGGTTCATCAGCAATTATATCTATGTTAATTCAAGAGTATCACAATTATGGAAATTATGTAGTCTTACCTCACTGGATTCACCTGTTGCCATGAAGCACATATTTGGGGCTTTTACTTTTTCTTCTGTTTCATCTTTATCAATCCCAACTCCAAAGTTTTGATTCTTCCTATATGTTCTTTTTTCAGTTCTGGACAATTCTGTTTGAAGTGACCAAGCTTTCCACAGTAGTAGTAGCGCTCATCATTTCTTATGGAATCATTATTTGTGCCTCCTTAGGATCTTTGTTGTCTCTGTCTCATGATTTACCTTACCCTACGGTTGATGAGGGTCATTCCTTCACTGTTAGAATCTTCCAAAATTCCCTCCTCACTAGCTAGAGTAGCATTGAAGGCTACTGGTTTCTTTTATTCATCCTTATGAAACCTATTGACATAATTTTTCTCATATACGATAAGGTTACCTCACAGTTCATCATATGTCATGTTATGAATATCTGTGTCTTACAGAATGGTATCCTTAGTTTCATAAGTTTTTGGGAGACTTCAAACCAGCTTCTGGACTTACAAGCTATGAGGATAAATCAACCCTAGTGATTTTAGTTCGCATATGATTTTACTGAATCTGGCAAACATTGTTTCAATATCCTTATTTTCCTCCATTTTAAATAACTCGTATTCATTGACAAGAGCAATAATTTTTGACTTCTTGACTTTAGTGGTTCCTTCATAGGTTACCTCCAGTTTATCCCATATTTCTTTTGTTGTTTCACACATTGAAATATTATCATATTCCTCTCCGCTAACTGCACACAAAAGCAAACTTATAGCACATGTGTTAGTTTAAATTACCTCTTACTATTCTTTGGTGACCTTAAATCCTTCAAAGTCCTCTATGTCAACACTACTAGATTCTTTATCCTTGTCCTTTAACTTCTCCTTGAGTCCTGGAATCAACTTTGGACCTTTCTTGATAACAAACCAGGCTTGGAAGTCATCTGATTGGACAAAGATCCTAAAATTATTCTTCCAGTAAGAGTAATGTTGTCCATTAAAGTATGGTGGTATTGTGGAGAAGTGACCATCCTGAAGTAGAGCATAGAGAATCTGATAATTGGTCATTTAATCGTTGCTCACTTGTGGTTAAGCAATGCTATCTATGAAACCTGCTCTGATACTAATTGAAATTCAAGAGGGGGTGAATTGAAATTTTCTTCTGTGAGTCGATATTGAATCCTCACAGTCGACTCGCCTGCAGATCAAAATACTTTATAAATAGATTAAACTTAGAACAGTTAAGTAAGTAAATAACAAAGTATAAAGTAATAACACACAAATTTATCCTGGTTCGGCATACCAATGTAGTGCCTACATCCAGTCCCCTTGGGTTTCAAATTTTCCTTAAATCGATGAAAGATTGGCTCGAGTACAATGATAGGAAACAAGTTCTGAAGACTTATTTTTCTCTTAAGATCTTGTGACAGAGCTTCAGTTAATGTTATGGAGTTTACTCGATCCTACTCTTTATATAACAATTGTAAACTAAAGTTACAGAGCGTTGTAAGACTAAGAATGAGACACTTTGAATTTTCTCTTTGAAGTTGCGTAAAAAGTGTATGTTTTTGGCCTTCATCTTTTATAGTCTACGGCAGCTACTCTTCGTGAGGAAACCCAAGATATTTCTTCTCAATCAAGGATGTAAATTGATTCCTTGATTAAGGAATATACTCATTTGATATGTCTATATCAGATATGTCCATATATGGCTTTCGATCACGTCTATATTAGATATGTCAGTGATCTATTTTACTTTTTGTTATTGTAGAGATTGATTTCTTTCCAAATGTGCCTGTGATATTTTCTTCTTGATTTATGTGGTCTTCCTTGATTTTGGGATCGTTATCCTTCATCTATATCCATGATATTTTATTGATCTGCTTTCCATCTTCTTAAATTATTTTTTGATTCCATTTGTCATGTCGTGATCTTTCATATCTTTCGATGTTTTGAGGTGATTTTTCGTGACTTTTGGAGATGAGACTCTCCTTCCATTTGTTCTTGTTGTAATTGAATTTCCTTGGATACGTGGAAGTCCTTCTATTCTTTATGTCCTTATATTTCTGGAGATAGCTTCTTTTATCTTTCCATTATTAGCAGCTACAAAGATACACTTGTTAGTTTGTCATCATTAAAACATTAATTTAGGAGACTACCAATCTCCACTTTAGGGGTGCATCTATGAATAACCCCATCCGCACAAATTCGGAATAAGTAAGGCTCATCCCAGAAAAACTTTCTTACCTCATGCATAAATCTCTTTCTCTGTTGGAAAGACAGATCTTCTAAGACTAGATCACTTGCTATATAATTTGCATAGTTAGCAAACCATGGAATTAGATCTTGAGAAGTATCCAACACCTGCTCATCTAGAAAACTATCATCAATTTTGAGCCCATCTTCAACTTTCTGCATCACTTCTTTCTCAAGTCTAGACAAGTGATCCGCAACTTGATTCTTAGTGCCTTTTCTGTCCTTGACCTCAAAATCAAACTCTTGTAGCAAAAGAACCCACCTAACTAATCTAGGCTTTGCATCTTTTTTTGACATCAAGTACCTCAATGCTGCATGATCAGTATTCCCTAATACCTTCATACCAATAAGATAGACCGAAATTTCTCAAAGGCAAAAAATACTGCTAATAATTCCTGTTTTGTAACTATGTAGTTTTTTAGCAGCGTTTAATGCCTTACTGGCATAGTAGATGGGATGAAGGATTTTTTATCTTCTTTGGCCTAGGAAAACACCTAAGGACACTCCTCTTACATCACACATGATCTCAAATAGAAAGGACAAATCAGGGGACACTATGATAGGAGCCATCATTAACTTCTCTTTTAGGCATTCAAAAGTCTTCAAGTATATTTCATCAAAATCAAACTTCACCTCTTTCTTAAGAATATTGCAAAGAGGGTTGGAAATCTTTGAAAAATCATTAATGAATCCCCTATAAAAACCTGTATGTCTTAAAAAGGTTCTAATACCCTTCACAGAAATTAGTGGAGTTAATTTCTCAATTAATTTAATTTTAGCTTTGTCTACCTCTACACCCCTTTTTGAAATCTTTTACCATAGCACAATGCCTTCTTTAACCATAAATAGCACTTTTTTTTCAATTAAGTACCAAGTTGCATTCCTCATATCTACAAAGAGTGTTTTCTAAGTGAACAAAGTAGTCATCAAAAGAATCACTAACTATGAAAAAATCATCCATGAATACTTCGATGGTGTCTTCTACCATGTCAGAGAATATTGACATCATACATCTCTGAAATATGGCTGGAGTATTACACAACCTAAATGGCATACGTCTAAATGCAAAGGTCCCATAAGGACAAGTGAAGGTTGTCTTCTCTTAGTCTTCGGGTGCAATGGTGATTTGGTAACTCGAATAACCATCCAAAATATAATACCATCCTTTACCCGCAATCCTATTAAGCATTTGGTCCATAAACGACATGGGGAAATGGTCCCTCTGAGTCCACATATTTAGTTTCCTATAATCCATGCACACTGTCCATAGTATGACTGGTCTTATTAGAACTAGCTCATTCTTCTTATTAGGCATAGCTGTAATACCGCCCTTATTAGGAACACATTGAAGAGGACTGACCTACTTGCTGTCAGCAATAGGATATACTACACCAGCATCTAACCACTTAATTATTTCTTTCTTCACCACCTCCTACATAGGTCGATTTAGCCAATGTTTATGTTATATATTTGGAACATAATTCGGTTCAAGTTGGATCTAGTGAGTACAAAGATCCTGCAAAATTTCCATAATGTCTTCAATGGACCATCTAATGGCCCTCTTGAATCTCTGTAGCACTAATAATAAAGCTTCTACTTCTATCTACATCAAGTCAGCTACAAATGATTATTGGTAAAGTATTATCAGACCCTAAAAATGCATATCGCAAATAAGAAGGGAGGGCCTTCAACTTTAAGACTAGTGGCTCTTCAATAAATGGGCGAGCAGGTAGAGTGGTTCTATTTTTCAGGTCCAAGTCAATATTTTTTGGTGCAAAACTATAAAAAACCACTCCCATAAAGTGCACATACCATGTCATCATAGTCATTAATACCATCACTGTCAAAGTTCATAATCACTGTTTCTAAGGCTTCAACACCCAGCCTTTCTTTGATAGGAATAGCATTGCCTTAATTTCATTATCGATGGTGTCTATCACAAACATCACTCTCATATCATCCAATTGTCGCATTGAATTGTATACATTAAAGATTACTTGTTCATCGTTGAGTCTGAACCTCAACAACCAATGCCCTACCTATAGCTAGGAAGGGTCTGCCCAAGATAATAGGGACTTGGAGTTCCCCCTTATAATCCAGTATTACAAAATCATCCAGGAAGATAAAAGATGCCATCTTTACTAATACATCACATAGAATACCAATTGATTTTTCACTATTCGGTCATCCATCAACAATCTCATCGATGTTGGTTTGGATGCTCCTAACCTCAACTGCTTAAACACACCAGGGCATGAGATTAATGCTCGCTCCCAGATCACATAAAGCCTGAGCAAAGTTGAAAGACCCAATAGTGCATGGAATGGTGAAGGCTAAATTATCTTCCTTCTTCTCTACTAATGATCTAGGGGCCACAGCACTATAATGATGAACATTATCCGCAGGTTCGTAGCTCATAGTCTACTTTCTAGAGACCAGATCTTTCATGAATTTTGCATATCCTAGAATTTGCTCCAATGCCTCAACTAATGGAATGTTTACAGATAGCTCCTTCAACATAGATAAAAACTTTAGATATTTTCTCTCCTCCTACTTCTTTTTAAATCTCTATGGATAAGGTGGTCTAGGTCTTGGAATGGTTTTTAGAATAGACTCCTCAACCTTAACCTTACCATTGTAACCCATACTATTATCCTCAACATCGAGTGATTTCTCTTATTTTACATCAGGTGCTTCCTCAATATCAATAGGCTCAGCATCAATCTTTGTCTCATTCATAGTGGACACTGGTGGATCCATGGTGGTTTTGACACTCTGAGAAGTAATTGCATGGTGATGACTATCATTCTTCTAATTCTACACTGTATTATTAGGAAAATTACCAAGCTGCCTTTGATTTAATGTGGCTGACATCTGACTGAACTGTTGCTCCAGCTTTTTGATCGAAGTAGCATGCAACTCAACCTTTTGATTCAGCCTTGATATATCTGCCTTAATCTCCTTAAGATATCTCTCTTGAATTTCTTGGCCTTTTATAATTTTGACAATATTACTTCCATTCTAGACTCAATATCTCAGCTACCTAGTGGCACATATCTATCACTTTTCTCTTTGTAGCCATCCTTGAACCTCTAATCACCATCTCGTTCTCTACTCCAGTCTTAGTACCTATCATCATAATAGTTTTGATCTTGATTTCCTTGCCCTTTGGCTCGAAAACCCACAACTTTGCGATCTAAATTCTTAGCTACTTTATTTACATCAAACTAGTATATTCTAGAAGTAGGTCTATGCACCCCTACTGTGTTACCTTTTAAGTCATTATTATTGCAAATTATTTTGAGAGCATCCCAATATTAGTTAGGAGTTGTGCAACTTCTTGTGATACCGTATCATTACTGGTTCTGCAGTCACTTACAACCCCAATAGCTTATGTATCAACTCCTCTATCAGCCTCCCGAGTATGTATAATGCCTCGAAAATACACCCTCAATGCCACATGGTGCTTACGGTCCCAAGAAAACACAAGCTAACCCATGAATGGGTACCTGCTGTATGCACTAAATAATAATAACAAAATACAAATATACAAAGTAACTGAATATGCCTTAAGGTTTTAAATCTGAAAATAATACAACTGGAAACCCAAAAGTCTAAAACATATGCAAAAATATTGAAAATCTAACTGAAAATACCAACACTGACTGACTGTATAAAATATTTGAAAGCCTTTAAAACTATCTAAACGAGAGTTGATGGGACAGGCCCCAACTCCAACTGTCTAACTAAAATAAAATACTGAAATGAGCTGAAATAACAACCATGTCCTCAATAGATGAGGACTAACCATTGTTGATGCTGTGGATGCATTGGAAATTCTAAGTATGATCAGGAACCTGAGCGTCCAAACCTATGATATCAAACATCATAGTGCAAAAAATGAGTATATGATTAGTACTTTTAATATACTTGTATGCTAGATGAGGTTAGGCTAATATGCAGGAGTTCATGGGCATGAATAATAACTGACTGAATGAGTAGCATGAGGTAACTGAATATAAGTGCATGAAAACTATGAAATTAAAAATGCATGACCAAGCATAATGTGATTCTGAAATAGTCTGTAAACTGAAACACTGACTTACTGATAATTGAATAACTGGTAACTGTATGCTATTATCAATCAAACATGAAAATAAACTCTATACTAAATACTATTTTGAGACTATGGGAGCTATTAACTAACCGACATACCCTAATATAAGATAATTGGGGTCTAACCTGTGACCCTAGTTGGTAGGGAGTCAGAACCATGCCACGGGTACTAATATTGGTTGTATGGATCCATAAAAATGATGTTCCAAAAGACCAGGGTGTCAAGCCTAAACAGGCGGGTGACCCTTTAGAGGAAGTCAAGTTTAAACTGATAGGTTACTAGTCATATCCTACGTTGGCTATGTAGTTATGGAACACAGGGACTACTACTAACGACTCTGCCTAACTAATGAGGAGGACGTCATCCCTACATTTGCTCGATGCTAAAACCTACTCCCAACTGAACTAAGACAATCTAAGTTTAACTAATAATGATAATTGACTGAACTGATAATGCTCATAACATATCTGAAACTATTCTAAAGATACAAAGACTAAGTAAATAGCTAAGTTTTAGGGTATTCATAACCCCAAAGACTTAATAGCAATAACAATAGACGCATAATACAACTTTGAGGACATCATAAGTAGACATTGTACAAAACCCATTTATCTATCCATTTCATCAAACACATAGGGGTCATGAGTTAAAGTATGGGAATAGTTAAATCATGTAATAATCATATAATTTTGATATTTAAACATGGGTTAAGGATTTAACATGTGAATATCACCATTCAAACATATCAAGGGAAATTGAAACCAAAATAATTTGTAAACAGGATACATAATCGAAACTCATGAAATTTCATGGATATAATTCATATTAACACGTAATAATCATAACTTTGAACTTGATAATGGGTTGTTGGACTCCATGGGTTAAAAAGACCCATGAATGAACATTTAACATACTTAATTGATGAATTTGTGAAGGTTCTTGATGATTTCTATAAGTTTGAGCTTGAATTTTAAAGAGGCTAGGGTTTGTTCTCGAGAGAGGATTGCTTTCTCTTGAAAGGATTTGTAAAAAAATAGGCAAATAATGCACCTAGGGAACCTAAATCTCGTGTTATGGATGAGTTTGGGTGGGGGGAATTGACCTAAATATCCTTAATGATAAGGATTTAAGAAGCTGAAGGAGGCCAGCCAATGTGGCAAGACCCCTGGCTGGGTCAAGCAGCCAATGCAGCACGACCCTAAGCTTGGGTCAACTACCCATTGCGGCACGGCTCTATCGCGATGCCTTACTATTTTGGTCTTCCAAACATGGTCCAAACCTTATCTAAAAATTACAAAACTCACCCGAGATGTACCCTTGACATCCCCAATCAGGAATCAATCTTAAAATCAACATTCTACGGTAGGGAAAGGTCGAAACTAAATCGTCAAAGTTTAAGGGGCTTTGGAAATGACTAAGTCTTAACACTTAGTGAAATTTGCTAAGTCTTGGACCTTTTTAACATGTAATAGTAAGCTGAAATAAGCTAAGATCATATGGGGTATTACAGTATGCCATCATTGGTTAGTGACAGAAATCTTATTTGATATATTTTGGGTCATCTCCCAAAATAGATGCATAAGTGCACCACCAGATATCATGTCTACCATTGCCCTAGAGCTAACATTCAAGGATATATAGAATATCCCTAGCAAATTCAATCCTAGAATTTTTTGATGAGGTACCATGCTCAACTTCTTTTTGAATCGAAACCATGCTTCATACATAGACTCTGTCGGCAACTGCCTGAAATTATAGATCTTATCTTTCAACTGCAGCATCCTGGTAGGAGGGAAAAATTAATTCAAAAAATATCTGAATCCACAGGGAAAAAGTTGAACAGTGTCTCAAACTTGACAAAATCCATGAGTAATGCAGAAAAGTAAATAGGGGGAATTCGAAGTCAAAAGTAACAAGTAACAGAACTTGAGTGCTTGAGTTTGTGAACAATAGAAGACGAACACTAGGACTATGTTCCCCATGGCTTCATAACTATATAATATGCTCATACTCAATCTACCTAACCTCCTGTTCTGCATGCAAAGTTGACAAGATATGTACTATTAATCATCTTGTGAACGTATTGATACATTTCACCTTTTACCTTATGAATCTCAAGGTGTATCCTTGATGTCCCTTGCCTATAACCTAAATCTTATGTTATGGATGAGTTTGGGTGGGGTAAATTGACCTAAATGTCCTTAATGATGATGATTAAAAACTAGGAGAAGGCTAACCAATGTGGACGACCCTTGGCTAGGACAAGCCGCCAATGCAGTGCAACTCTAAGCCTGGGTCAACTACCCATCGTGGCACAGCTCCATCATGATACCTTACTATTTTGGTCATCAAACATAGTCTAAACCTCATCTAAATATTACAAAACTCACCCAAGATGTACCCTTGACATCCACTATCATGAATCAACCTTAAAATCGACATTCAACAGCCAGAAAAGGTCAAAACTAAATCATCAAATTTTAAGGGGCTTTAGAAATGAGTAAGTCTTAACACTGAGCAAAATTTTCTACGTCTTGGACCTCTTTAACATGCAATAGTAAGCTGAAATGACTAGGATCATACGGGGTATTACAATATCTCCCTCTTAGGAACATTCATCCTCGAATGAGACTGATTAAGCTGAGAATACTGAGGTACTAAGATTAAAGGCTGAGTATCCATATCATAAAACATGATTACATGACTGAATCTAAAACATGGTGACTGACTAAACTGATTCGTGACTGCATACAATGACATAAAAATAATCATATGGCTGGAACTGAGACTGGAAAAGAAATAATCCAAGGAAAACTGTTACCTTAAAGCTGAGTCTGAGTTTGCGGAGAAAAGATGAGGATACTTGGTTTGCATGTCTATTTCAGCTGCCTAAGTAGCTCCCTCAATAGACTGATTCCACCAAAAAACTTTGACCAAGGGAACTTTTTGGTTCCTCACTCTACAAATCTAATGATGTAGGATCTTGACTAGAATTTCTTCATAAGAATGGATATACTAAACATCTTCACTTTCTAAAGGAACAACCATAATTGGGTCACCAATACACTTCTTTATAAGGACACATGTAATACTGGATGACCTAATGCCAAATCTGCACGTAACTTAAGCTCATAGCTACCTTTCCATAACTATTTAAGACCTTGTAAAGGCCCACATATCATGGACTGAGCCTCCCCTTTTTACCAAATCTCTTCACTTCCTTCATAGGAGAGATTTTAAAATAGACCAAGTCACCAACCTCAAACTCAAGATCTCGCATCCTCACATCTGCATAGGATTTTTGATGGCTTTGGGCTATCTTAAGCCTCTCCCTGATCAACTGAACTTTCTCTAATGCATCAAACACAAAATCAGGCCCTATCCATGCAGTCTTACCTACTTTAAACCAACCAAGACCAACTTTGGAAGCATCACAGTAAACAATAAATCCCTCTTAATCGTCTGGCAACATCAAAATTGGGATTGAGGTGAGTCGAGTCTTCAACTCCTGAAAACTCTTCTCACAAGAATCTAACTATTAAAACTTGACTTTTTTCTTAGTCAATCAAGACATGGGGGACACAATAGACAAAAACGATTCAACAAAGCATTTGTAATAGCCAACCAAACCTAAGAAACTCCTGATGTCTGATAGAGAAATGGGTCTAGGCCAGATTCTCACTACTTTGGTCTTTTGAGGGTTAACTTTAATGCCATCACTAGAAATAATATGGCTAAGGAAAGCTACTAATCTTAGCCAAAATTTGCACTTAATGAATTTGGCGAACAACTAATGGGTTCTAAGAGTCTACAATACAATTTTGAGATGGTCTGCATGACTATTTTCACTACGGGAATAGATGAGAATATAATTAATAAAGACTATGATGAACATGTCCAAGTAATATTTGAACACTCTATTTATCAAGTCCATGAAACCTATTGGAAAATTTGTTAGTCCAAAGGACATGACTAGAAATTTGAAGTGACCATACCGATTTCTGAAAGCTATTTTTGGAATGTCACATTCTCTGACTCTGAGATGATGATAACCGAATCTAAGGTCTATATTAGAGAAATAACTGGCACCTTAAAGTTTGTTAAGCAAGTCATCGATTCTAGGGAGTAGATATTAATTCTTGATTGTGACTTTATTGAAATGATGGTAATCGATACACATCCTAAGAGAATCATCTTTCTTATGCACGAAAATGACTAGAGCGCCCCATGGTGAAACATTAGACCTAATGAATTCCTTCAACTCTTTGAGTTCAGCTGGAGTCATTTTGTGTGGCGGGATAGATGTGGGTTGGGTATCTAGAAGAAGGTCTATTTAAAAGTCAATTTCCCTTTTGGGAAGAACTCTGGGAAGATCTTCAGGGAACACATTTGGAAATTCCCGCACTATTAAAATTGACTCGAGATTGGAAGTCTCAGAACTAGAGTCTTTCACTCGAACAAGATGGTAAACATAGCCTTTGGATATCATTTTTCTCGCTCAAAGGTACAAAACAAGCTGACCCCTAAGTGCTGAAGTACTACCTCTCCATTCAAGGACTGGTTCATTTGGAAACTGAAAATGAACAACTCTGTTTCTAAAATCAACTGAAGCATAGCATGAGTGGAGCTAATCCATGCCAAGAATGACATCAAAATCAGTCATCTCTAACTCCACAAGACAAATTGAGGTGACTTTCTGAGATATTATGATCGGACAGTTCCTGTATACCTGTCCAGCTACAATAGACACACCTACTGGGGTGGATACTGAGAAAGGTTCTGCTAAAGTCTCAGGACTGATACCAAAATTAACAGCTATATAGGGAGTTACAAAAGAAAGTAAAGCTCTGAGGTCTAACAAAGCGTATACATATAAATGAAAGACCTTCAATGTACCCATAACCACATCAGGAGAAATCTCCTAATCTTATTGGGACTGAAGTGCATATGGTTTGTTCTGGCACTGACTGCTGGTGGCACTGGAGATGGCACCCTACAGAGTTGGACGACCTACTTAAGCTGATGACAAATGGGACTGGCCCTATTAGCATAAATCCCTTCCATTCTAAATAACTACTCGACACTTCTGAATTCGGTGACCTAGCTTACCACACCCAAAATCATACATCACTGCCAGTTGTACACTCACCCTGATGGTTTCTACCATATTTCTGGCAAAGAGGATTTATGCGACCACTATTTATACTGCCTTGGGACTTAGAGCCTGGAGCCCTATCCCAATTGTCTTTTTTGAACTTTGGCATAGGAGCGTTAGCAGAATATTGAGCTAAAGCTGTAGATTTATGATAGAATTGGGGACCGTTACCACCCTCTAACCTTGGCTGAGCAAAGTTGAAACTAACTATCCTGGCCAACTTATTCTTTTTTTCTTTCTCCTTAACCTTCTCTCCCTCAATCTGTTGAGCATGGACCATAAGCCTAGATAAATCCACCTTCTTAATCAACATTGTGGTCCTACACTCCTTGACCACACTATCAGATACACCAGACACAAACTTCTTATCCTAGACATGTTATCAGCCACCACATGAGTAGCATACCTGACTAGCTGAGTAAACTTAAGCGAATACTCCTTCACACTCGTATTTCACTGCTTCAAATTAATGAACTCCAGCATGTTAGCTTACCAAAACTCCAAAGGAAAAAATCTATCTAAAAAGGTTGTAGCAAACTCCTCACATTCAACAGGCCCTGTATCTGTGGCTCTATCTCCCTTTCACTACTTATACCAAGTGTAGGCAACATCCTACAACTGGTAAGCACCCAACTCTTCACTTTCACTAGAAGTCACACACATAATGACATTTACCCTCATAACAATGTCAAGTAACTCCTGCAGATCCTCATCATACTTGGATCCCAAAAACAAAGGAGGGTTCATTCAGATAAAGTCCTGAATCCTAACTGTGGCAGTATTATCCACTAGAATGGCTGGGAAATTAGCCTACTAATTATTTTGAGAAGCTAATGAGGGAGCTAAGGTAATGAATATAGCTTTG
>JAPEIP010000009.1:50702600-50718922 GCA_026120095.1 Capsicum chinense | reverse complement strand
ATTGATCTCAAATACCATTACCTTTTCCCTATCTACATCACTCTTGATTTTCATCAAGACAGGATCCAAAACTTGCTTCTCCTTGATCTCTGCACCAAGAGATGACCTAACCACTTCTTGTACCATTACCCCATAATCCTTGGAGTCCAAGAGACAATCTCCGAGATTGGCCAAGTGATGAATATCCTCTACCCATTACCTCTTTCCTTTCTCCGCATGATCCAAACTTCCCATGGACAACCTGCTAAGAGCAACAACAATCACGTTAGCTTTACCTAGGTGAGTAAAGACTCAAATCATAGTCCTTGAGAAGCTCCAATCATCTTCTTTGACTGAGATTTAGCTCTTTTTGAGTGAACACATACTTTAGACTCTAATGATTAAAAAAATATGACCACGTTCACTCCATATAAATAATGCCTCTAGATTTTAAAAGAAAAAACCACCGTCAATAGCTCCAAATCATGAGTAGAATATTTCCTCTCAAGCACCTTTAACTGCCTGGAAGCATAGGCAATCACCTTCCCATGCTGCATCCAAACACAACTAAGTCCCACCCGAGATACATCTCAATAAATGACAAACCCCTCATTACCTTCAAGCAATGTCAAAATCAAAGCCAAAGTTAGCTTATCCTCAAACTTATCAAAACTCCCCTCACACTCATCCGACTAAGAAAACTTGACCTTTTTTTTGAGTCAACTTATTCAATGAGGCAGCTATAGAAAAAAACTATAACACCTCATCTTAGGAAAGAGTCCCACATTGGCAAAACACAGGAGGGATACTGGGTATATAAGTAAGCAAGCCTTACTCCCTAGTAACGCATTATAAATTCGTGCGGGCATAGGCCCAGAGCAGATAATATCACTAGTAGGTTGGGGAGTTACAAGGGTTTCTTAGGCCGTAATGGTTCGGAATACCCGTCGCAGCTCAGGTCGTGAAAGAATGGTATCAGAGCCGCTTCTGTGTCAGCCCTATTAATATGGGCCAGATTTCAAACTAAGTATCGGTGAATCCTGGTAAGTCGGGGCAAACCTCAGTCCTGAGTATAGGCAAATCCCATTCGGTGAGGCAAACCTCAGCGAGGATGCTGAGTCTATAAAGGGGTGTAACGCCCATCTTAGGAAGAAGTCCCATATTGCCAAAATACAGGAGGGATGCTGGGTATATAAATAAACAAACCTTACTCCCTAGTGATGTATTTTTAAGTCGTATGGGCATGGTCCCAGAGTGGACAATATCACTAGTGGGTTGGGGAGTTATGGGGTCCTCTCGGGCTTTGATGGTTTAAGATGCCCGTCGCGGCTCGGGTAGTGACAAAAACCCCTACACAAACCTTTAATAATACCCATCCAAACCCAAGAAGCTCTAAATATCAGTTGGATTCATGGGTCTAGGCCACCTTTTAACCACAACCACCATTTTTGGATCCATCATGATCCTTTCACTAGAAATAATATGACCAAGAAAAGTTACAGAGTTCAACCAAAACTAACACTTGGAGAACTTGGCATACAACTGCACTTCCTTCAAGGTTTGCAACATCACATAAAGGTGGTTAGCATGATCCACCTCACTCTTAGAATACACCAAGATGTCATCAATGAATATAATAATGAAAAGATCCAAAAACTGTCTGAAAACACTGTTCATCAAATCCATAAATGCCGCTGGGGCATTAGTCAACCCAAATAACATCACTAAGAGCTCAAAGTGCCTATATCGATTATGAAAAGTTGTCTTAGGGATATCCTCCTCCCTAATCTTAAGAAGATGATACCCGGATCGAAGATCTATCTTAGAAAAGAACTTGGCACCTTGAAATTGATCAAACAAGTCATCTATCCTTGGAAGAGTATACTTGTTCTTGATCATTACCTTATTTAACTACAGATATTCAATGCACATCTGAAGGGAACCATCCTTCTTGTGCACAAAAAACACTGGTGCACCCCATAAGTATACACTAGGATGAATATACTAGGATGAATAAACCCTTTATACAAAGGATCCTTAAGTTTCTCCTTGAGTTTCCTCAACTTAGTCGGATCCATTCTATAGGAGAAATAGATATTGGATGCGTGTTCAAAACCAAATCAATACCAAACTCAATCTCCTTATCTGGAGAAACACCAGAAAGATCATTTGGAAAGACCTCAAGAAACTCATTTACCACAGGAACCAAGTGTAAAGAAGGACCTTCTGAGTTAGAATCTTTAACCCAAACCAAGTGATAGATATACCCTTTGGAGATTAACCTCCAAGCTCAAATATAAGAGATAAACCTTCCCCAAGGAGCTAGGGAACCACCCTTCCACTTAATAATTGATTCACCAGGGATCCTAGAGACAACCTTACAGGTTCGACAATCTAAGGATGCATAACAATAGTGTAAATAATCCATCCCCAGAATCACATAAAAATCCACCATGGCCAGTTTAAACAAATCCACCAAAGTCTGCCTACGACCAATAAATACCACACACCCCTTATAGACCCTTTTTGCAACAACAGAGTCACCTATCGGGGTAGAAATAGAGAAAGGATCCAAAATAACCTCGGTATCAAAATCAAAACATACAGGAATATATGGGGTCACATAAGAGAGTGTGGACCCCAAATCAAGCAAGCAATACACATCATGAGAAAAGAGTTGTCACGTACCAGTCATGACATCAGGAGATGCCTCAAACTCCTATTAATATGCAAGAGCATATAACCTATTTCGACTATCATCAATACCAGAAGCAAGAGCAGACGTAAAAGTAGGACCACTTGGTGTAGGAGCAGAAGATGAAGCAACCAGAGCTTTGACCGCTCTCGAATCACCCTTACCAACTAGACAGTTTCTGAGCATATGGCCTACTGACCATATTTAAAACACTTGTCCCTCCCTTCATCACAAAATCCCCAATGAAGACAACCATAAAAATAATAAGAAGAGTATGAAAAAGCCGACTATGCCCCACTCGCCTAAGATTGGGCACTCTGTGCCCAAAAATTATCACCACCCTGCTAACGCTTATCACACGAATGCTTCAAGTAAGGGGCACTAACAGAAGATAAGAAACCAGAACTCCCTTATTTCTTCTTTGGCTACTTACCGCCATCTCAACTACCTTACTGTTACCCACCACCTTGTTCAGAAGACTTAAACTTCTTACTCTATCTTCCCCAAACTCAAACTATTTCCTCTTTTCTTCCTCCACCTATTGCATGTGAACCACCAACTTAGATATATGTATATCTTTGATTAGCAATGTAGTCTTGCTTTTAAGGATCAATTCCTGAGAAAATCCAGAAGAAAACTTTCTAATTCTTGCCCTCATATCAAACACCAATTCCTGAGTATACCTTGACAGCTGATGAAATTCTAGGGCATATCCCTTGACTAACCTTTTCCCTTATCTCAGATTCACGAATTCCTCCATCTTTGCTTCCCATAGCTTCTAAGAAAAAAAGCAATCCAAAAAAGTATTTTATAAGGTAAGCTATAAGGGCAACTCCTCAACATCAGCTTTATTGTTATCTCACTCCACGTACCACTGGTATACAATATCCTTGAGCTAGTAAGTTGTAAAATTTACCCATACCATATTTGTGGCCTGTATTACCCAAAATATCTTCTCTATTTCATCTAAGAAACCCCATGGATCCTCCTTCACCTTCACATCGGTAAAAGTAGGAGGATTCATCTTCATAAACTGGCCAACCTTTGTGACCTCAGCAGATGAAACACTAGATGTATCTCGCTCAGCCTGAGTAGCAACCAACTAAGTAATAGTAAAAATCAATTGATGAAATTCCACATTCTTTACCTCACCTTGATGAGGATTAGTAGCAACCAATAGAACTCTAGAAAAATTAGGGACTGGATCCCTAGACCGAGTATGGATCCACTGTGTCCCTTTTACGTTGACCCTAGAAGGGACAAAAGAGTTTTCTTGTATTCTAAATCATCGAGGCATGATCTGAAAAGTGAACAAACCAGGATTGGAAAGGACCTTAGATCTTGCTGCTTGAAACAGAATACCAATAAGACCCCACAAAGTTTTCTCATAGTCTAAGCCTTAGAGTGTGTCAAGTAAAGTGTAATTCCGACCTTAAAATATAAAGAAGTGACTTCCAAAGTGAGAAATATTTTAAACTATGTAGAATTTCACTAATATTAAGAATTGAATAAGATTTCTGTCGATACCAAATTCGCCTAAATCTGACACTCGAGCAAAGAGTTAAAGCTATTTTAGTGAGATAGTGTGCCACCTGGCGCTTTAGCGCATCGCGGAGCCAGCCAAAATGGCAATTGTTAAATTCCAGTGAGCCTTCGTGATTCCACTGTGTCACGGTGTCTTTCTAGTTTGCAATCAAGGTGGCAACACAATTTTCACCGCGTCGCGCCAAGGCTCAGTTTCCCAATTGTCCAATTTACAGTAAGCTGGTGCGATTATGGTGCATCGCGCCAGCATGTAAAATTGAAATTTTTTTCCAGTTCTAAATTTTAATTCCAAGGGTAAAAAGGGTCTTTTCCCAACCCTTATATACGTTTTAACATGATAATCAGCCCATTCACACCCAAATATTGTTGGTTTCTCTCAATTTTCTTCAAAAACAAGGACTAGGGTTTCTAATTCAAGACCCAAATCATTAAGGTTTCACCGTGAATCTTTCAAGAATTACATAGCAAGGTATGTTAGATGTTGATTCTTGGGTTTCTTCCACCCAAAAAGTTTAAGAATCTTTTTCTAAATTCAAAGATCTTATATTTATGAGTTTTCATGATTCATGTGAATTGAAATTGAATTACATGTTATTAATGAGTTTTAATTCATAATTTAGACTACCAATTTCAAGAGTTGATTCTAGTATGTGATGAATTGTATGATGTGCATGAAAAAACCCTCTTCAAGTTGCATGATATTGATGTATTCATGATGATTAAGTATAGAATCTATTGTATAACCAAAGCATGCTCCCTATATGTTTGATAAAATGCTTATGTGAAGGAATTAGAGCCATTATAGCATATTGACTAGAAATCGTCAATTATGTGTAAGTTCATGCATGCCAAGTGTTTGTTAAACAGTCTTAGTGAATGAATTGTGACATTTTAGCATGAAATTCCCTAATTATGTGCTCTTCAATACATGTAAAATGTCGGTTGTAAGACCTTGTTGAATGAAGTATGAGCCAGTAGCATGTCTCCTTCTACTATTACATGTTCATGATTTCCAAGTGCTTGAAGAGATACTTTAATGATTGTAATAGTGAATGAAAGTCCATGGTTATAATTATTTACGATGGTTATGTTTTACTTTTATGTTATCGAGTCCTGGGGGTATTTATACCTAACAAATTAGCTGCTGTCTAGAGCCATATCAGTTTTCACGATAATCTCAGTTAAGCCACGACCCTTAGAACTCAGTCAGTTACAGAATTCAGTACTCTCAGACAGTTACAGAATTTAAGAAATCTAAATAATCTAAGTATTATTAGCATTCCAGCTTCAGTTTAGTACCCACCTCAAATCTTAGTAGTGTTCAAGAATTTAGTTCAGATCTCAATAACATTCCAGTAAACAATTCAGAACTAAGTATCATTCAGTCAGATAACGAGATTCAGCAGTAATCCATCAGATAATGAAACCAAGTGAACTCAGTTAATCAGTATGATCAGTAGATGATTTAGCTCAGTCTAGTACAGTCTAAGAATTAGTTCATTGTCTATTTAGTTGGGAGTATGATTCAGCACCGAGCGAGGAAAGGGATGGAGACTTCCCTGTTATTTAGGAAGAGTCATTAGTAGCAATCCCTATACCTCCAGAACTGCATAACCAGCGCAAGATAAGGAGTCAGCTGTTATATTAGGCTTGACTACCTCCTAGGAGTCTCCCGTTATATTAGGCTTGGCTCTAACCAAGTATCACCCATTATATTAGGCATGGCATCCTGGGTTCAGAAAGAACTATCTTTACCCATGGAATGATACTGACACCCTTCCAACTGGGGTACAGGTTGGACCCCAACTAGCTAGAAGGGGCATGTCCGTTAGATGACTATTTCCCACAGTCTTAGTTTCAAAATCAGTTAGTAAAGTAACTCAGCTCAGTAGTACAGAGTAAGAACTGTCAGATACAATCAATCATTATGATTATCAACAGACTTAGAGATCACCTGCTAGATAGGATAGGTCTCAATTCTGTTAATCAGCTTCAGTATCATCAGATTTAGAGATCACCCGCTAGATAGGACTGAACTCAGACTAAGTCAAATCATATTCATTATCAGTTTATATAGAGATCACCCACTAGATAGGATTGGTCTCAGATTCAGCTAAGTACTCTCATTATCAGTAGATACAGAGATCACCCATTAGATAGGACGGATTTTATATTTCAGTTGAGCATTCCCATTATCATTAGATTTTGAGATCACCAGCTAGATGGACTGATCTCAACTTCAGTACTCTATTATTAATATCAAAAGATTCAGTTATTCAGTATCTCATTATTATTAGTGAGTTCAGATGTCAGTAAAGCAGTATTCAAGTATCAGTATTCAGAGTCACGATGATTTCAGTTATGGTTTGTGCATTTATGTATATGTCTTTATTCAGTACTCTTATGTTTTCAGTTAAGTTATGTTCATGCATAAGTCCTTGCATTTAGCATTACCTTATCTAGCATACCAGTATATTCAAAGTACTGATACATACTTTTCTCTTGCGATATGGTGTATTATACCATAGGTTCCGAAGCATGAGATCCAGGGCACCCTAGCAGTCTAGACTTAGCCAGCAGCAGTAGACGTAGAAGTGAGTCTTCTTTATTCGAGGATGATCCTTATTTTATTATGGCATTAGATTTAGTTTATTTTTAGTAGATTGAGTTAGATGGGGACATGTCCCATCAGCTCCACAATTTAGACAGTTAGAGGTTTTTCGGACAAATGCATTAGTATTTAGTTTTCAGTATTGATTATTTTTTGAGGTTTTGAACCTTATGGCAAGTTTTTTGCCAGTTTTCTACATTATTTAGTATTTTTATACAGTTATTATAGTAGGTACCAGATAAGGGTTAGCTTGTGGTCCTTCAGGATTATGAGCACCGTGTGGCATTTTAATTTTAGAAAATCGAGCGTTATGATACCAAGAAAGTGAAATATTCCTAAATGCCTTGTAGCCTCTCTCTTATGAGTGTGGTGTGCTACACACCCCTAAAAAAGACTCAACCTGACACAGCTTTGTGGACTCTCAATTAACCATTAACCTAAAGCTCTGATACCAACTTGACATAACCCAATCAGAGGCCTTGTCATAATGGGCATATCAAGTCTAACCAGGATCGGAGACCACCCCTGATACCCAACCCAACTATTTAGCATATGCCCTGAGTCGAATAAATTACGAACATATAACCAGAAAGCATGCAATAGTACTAACCCAAAATTTGGGATAGGTCTATGACTGAGACCAACCTAAACAAGCACAACCATTCCAAATCCAGCCAACAACTATAACCAACAAAAACCATAAGCCAAAACCAAAATAATAACCAAACCAAGTTCCATAGAATAATATAAAAGGATAAAACAGTGAGAAATTTAGTCCAACAGTGTCAGCCTCAATACCAATACAAATACTAAGGCAGACACCAATATGGATCCCACCCATACCAACCCATAGTATTCCACAAAAGCCTCTAGCCAAAAGAAAACCAATATTTAGTTGGGACATGCCTCCAACATAGACAAAACCAATATCTATAAATAAACCAAAGTGTGTAAAAACATCCATGAACACGAAATGGAGCCTTTAAGAAATATAGAAGCTCACCACTTTAATCTAAAAGTTGATCCTAAAAGCCTATCACTGTGCAGAAGGAGTAGAACGATCAATTCCTGCATCACGTAAGGGTACATCTGCCTAAAGATGGGTAAGTGGGTGAATGATAGCATAAACTTAGAATAAGAATAAAACAATGCCAACCAATAAAACCAAGTAAACCAACCATATACATACAAACCAAACATACATATAGATAACCATGTCGGGAAAAGGGACTGGGTTTAGCATGCATTTAAAACCATTAACCTGGGTATCTGTAGCTTAACTATACTTAACCACCCATAGGCTGTATGGATCCAGTATAACCCCCTGATGGTCCCCGGTGCGTGTAGCCACAAGAATCAGAGATACCATAAGAGTGGGAGATTCCCAAGTACCCTTACCCTCTGTGATATATATTTACAGTGTACTTAGAGGATTTTTGTGTACCTCATAGTATCATATATAGCCGCAATGACCAACCCTACATATCAACAAACATGATTTTCTAGTGTTCGTTCATTGAACTCCCACCTTTATGGTTATATATCACACCTTGCCATTATTACCCAATTGAAACCATTTCCAACTAACCAATCTATTATTCCATTTCTTATTAACCAAGGGTATTAATAGTGGTATCATTATATCGACTATAACTTGCAAGTATTGTCCTTAGCCAAACCTTTTTAGGTAAAGGGATTCTCGTGTACCTATTTACCAAGTTAACTTGGGGGTGTCTCATGTACCCCACAAGTGTTCCATTGTTATGTTTGCTTGGGAGAGTCTCATGTACCCCACAAGTTATTCATTAACATATTTATTTGGGGGATTCCACTGTACCCTACAAGGAGTTCAATTAACCATAACCATGACAACCAACACATTCCAATTAACTATTCCAAACCATTTAAACCATTTAGGGTTCCATTACCAAACCATACCATGAAATAGTTTCATTAAAAAGTCCAATAATATAATAAAAGCATTCTCATAGGCATTTTATCAAACATATTAGGAGTATAGTGTTTCCAAAATCAAAATCAAATACCAACTAACCATTTCCATGCAACCAAGTATCCAAACCACTATTAAAATATGTAAATACATAATTAAAACATGGGAAAACCATAACCAAGCCTTTATAACATAAACCCCCAATATTTATTTGAAAACTCAAAATCATATAACAATTATGCCTTGAAAATAATTTACAAAATATGACTTTAGTTGGAACTAACAATAAGAGAAGGTGTACATGCCTTAATTTGAGTAGATGATAGAGATAAATCACCAACACAGGCCCTAAATTGATCACCTTAGTGAAACTATAGACTTTCTTTACCAAAAACCGTTAGAGAGGATTAAAAAGTGTTTTCTAAGAGTTAATAAGTAGAATAATAAGGAAAATAACCTCCCAAGTGTGTTAAAAGTAATGGGGATTTATTAGGTTAAGTGGATACATGTCTAGATTACCCTCACTTAAACTACATAAAATTCTCGTCTAGGGGATACGACTATCCATGCCAGTCGTATCCTCCAATATGAGTGGTACACACCACTCGTACCCAAGGCCATCTCCCTTGGACCCAATACTGTCCAAGGTACAACTTACCCAAACCAAGTCGTATCTAAAGCATACGACTAGTACCCTTGACCTGTAAACTTGGCAGAATAGGATCACAAGAGGTAATACTATCCACCATATGAGTCCATAGTATGACTTATACCCTAGCTTACGGCTCATAGTGAGACATTCGTACTCAGATCCTACTTAATTTTCCAAGTCTAAAATTAAGTGAAGGAAAGAACTAAAGCCAACAACCCATATCTACCAATACGACTCATACCACTCTAGTCGTATCTATTCCAAGAACCAAATTTAACCCACCATCTAACACTGGTCAGTATACGACCAACCCATACCACTCGTACCCAGTGTAGGACTTGTTTCCCCTAGTCGTATCCTATCCAGAGACCAAAAATCCAAAAAAAAATTTAAGGGATAAAAATCCAGGGTGTTATAGTTATACTCTTTTTTTATCAAAGCAACTGGCTGATTTCCATCAACTCTTACGTGTGTAGAGATTTTGTTAGTTTTTTTTTTTGCAAATATAAAATGTGCTTATAATTAAAATAGTATGATGTCATGTAGAAGTATTAATTTTCTTCTAAAGCAAGATCTTTGTTTACATTATTTTTTTAGAGTTTTGGTCATTTATCTTGTGAAGCAGCGCTTACATTATATTATTGTTATTGAATCTAGTCCACTTTATGTTGTAATTAATTGTCTGTATAATTTTGCATACATAATTTTGTATTATTAATAATAATGAATATTTTTCTCTTTGGTTGTGGTTTTGTAGAAGTCCAACCACGACAAAATTATATGGGGATAGACCTTCAAACCACATGTCCGAAAATTAGTAAATATATACATGCACATATTTTGAAGACTTAATTAGGACAAACAATGCATTTCAAAATTAATTTACTCAGAAAAAGTATTTTGAAACTCGGAATAACTCATACATACTTGGTATTTGGGCTAATTTTAATTAAATTTGAAGGGCCAGTTGTTGTTCCTCAAATGTAGGCCAGATTAGACTCGATTTTTTCCCAACACACAGCCTAAATTTGGTCAAATTAGTAAAATTGATCTATTGCATAAGACCAAGGAAACATATCCAACTTGTTAGTATTACTTTTTTCTGGCTCAAGTTTACAAATGATTCTAAAATGGGTTGGTCTTAATATTTTGTACTCTATTAGAAAAGTCTTATAAAAGTTATTTATATAATGGATGATCTTGATATTCGATCCTATTTAATATATTTTACCTATAAAATAGGCTTTTGGAACATTTCAAGATAGTAAGTATGTACGATTGGCCAGAAGTTTTGCCTTATTAACAATCATCAGACTTAGGTATGTTGCCATCAGATATAATATCAACTTTGCCATAACATAGACGTTTAAGATATTTTAAGACAGTGAATTTGCTTAATTGATCAAAATTTTTACCTTGCAGTTATAGGCAGAGTTAGAACTTAACTACTGTTTGACTATCAATTTTTAAATATTTTTGGCAAATAATTTTTGGGTGAAGTTTCACCATGTGTTTGACCATAAGTTTTGAGAAAAATATTTGACTTATTTAAGAGTTGAGTATTGCAAGCCCAAAAAGACTTCACCTGTTTTCGATGCGAGGAAGAAATATAATTTATATTCGTAAGTTCTAAAAATTATTAAAAATATCCATAACTTTGTATTATCATTTTAAAATGAACATGTTCCATGAAAAACATTAAACTCATACATTGTAAGCTTCAACCTGCTTATAAATAATTTCACAAATTAGTGCAGGAGCCACTAAAGTTTTCTAAACCCAAAAAGGAGTATCCAGTTTCACTATTTATATTAATTCTAATAAGTGTTATGGAACAGTACAAATTACATACTTGAGAATCAAATAACAGGGTTTATTAATAGGATTGGTTGTCAGATATATATTTGTTGGGATTCATAAATGGTGGTATGTTTTTATAAAATATAAAAATTTGGGGTAAAGTTTATGCTTTTAAAAATTCTCAAGAAATAGAATTTGATCCAAAAACCATTCTTTTATAGTTTTGGAAATTTGGATTATTTGCCAAAAAATGACAAATCCTATGGCCAAAGTTCTAATTTTTATCTATAAAGCAAACGTTAAAGAAATTTCAAAACAATGAACCTATTCATTTAACCATACAAATTCTAGCTTATAAGCAAATGCTAAATTTATTAAGGGCATGTTTGGAAGTCATCTGGTAATCGTAGTTAGTATGATCACTAGGGTAGTAATTACCAACCTAGTAATTATGATAACCTGTTTGTTTGACGCAATATAATTACAGTGTAATTACAAGTGTACTATTTAGTTGCACAAGTATAATCACATGATTTATTAATTTCTTAAATTTAAAATTAATATTTGACAAATAAAGACCTGCGTACACTCTACCCTCCCCAGACCCCATTAGGTGGGAATACACTGGGGGCTTTGAGCTGTAGGTGACAAAAGAGTTTTAAAATAAGGTGTAGATGACACAAGTTTTAATTATTGAGTGGAGGTGACAATTACTTTATTATGGATTAAGAAAGTTTGGTAAGTTTGAGAATAGCCCAGAAGTTTTTAAATTTACACTTTGATCTAAATGTTTACCTAATATAATAGGAAACAGAGGAAAAAAAAGTATCTTTCTCTCTCTTCTCATCCAGTGTTGTTTTCTCTCTCTTAGTAATTTTTGTTATTCATTATTGTTGTTTCTTTATTCATCATTTTTTGCTTCATTATCATCATCTTCTACTTCATTATCATCTTCATCTTCTTCTTATTCACTGTTGTTGTTGTTGTTGTTGTTACCGCTACTGTTGCTATTTGACAAATTTCTTAGGTCAAATTTTCTTTCATACATCACTTTCAACTTTAGCATTACTTCATAGAAGACTTTGGTAAGTTAAATAATAATTTTTAGTTAAATTTTTTATCTGGGTAACTGCTATTATGTTGTTTTTCTAACAATGGATAGAACCCGATCATGAATCCAACATAAGAGCCATCAGTTTAAACAGATAAATCATCTGTTGCAACAGATAAGACATCTATTTCAATGGAAGATTGATATATTAGATTCATGTTTAAGGTTCTATAGGCCGTAACATGAATCAAGAAGATGGGTCATCTATTGCAACAGATGATTTATCAGTTTAAACAGATTAGTTATCTGGTGCAACATGATAAATATCTGTTGCAATAGATTATTTACCTATTACAACAGAACCTACACTCGATTCTAATAGACGTGTTGTCTGTTGCAATAGGGTAAATATCTGTTGCAATAAATTATTAACCTGTTGTAACAAAATCTAAACTCGATTCCAACAGACGGTAAATATTTGTTGCAACATATTAGTAACCTGTTATGATAGAACCTGAGCTCGATTCCAATAGATCATCATATATTGCTATAGGTAAGTCATCTATCACAATAAGTTAATTATTTGTTGCAACATGTCACTCATCTGTTGGAATCAACTTCAAAGGTGCCTCAGTACTATAACATCAATCCCAACAGATATATAGTCTGTTGAAACATATGATTCACCTGTTACAACAGATGACTCATCTATTGAAATCAGCTTCAGGAGCATAACATAAATCCCAACAGGTAAGTAATCTATTGTGACTAATTACACATTTGTTGGGATTCATTTACGGCACTATGAAATCACTATTAACTTTTTTTAACAAATGACTTTATTTAGGTACCACTAATGGAGGGATCAATAACAATAGCTGTAGATTATCATGGTCAATGGATTGAGAAGAGCAATCGATATGTATGGCGTTGGAACGAGGGTGAAATGCTAGATAAGATAGCTATGACAGTCCAAAGTGATATTTTGTATGATGATTTTGTGAACTTAATCATCAGTTATTATGGACTAAATTATCAATTGGAAGAACTTATCATCAGCTACATGCACAGCTCCTTTGAAAATTAGAGGGTACTGTCTGTTAAGATAACTGATCAGGTTCAGTTGCATGCTTATCTTAATGATTCATCCATACCGGTGTTAAGGGTATATGTGGTTGAAAAGATAAGAGAGAATGAGAACCAAAATGTAGAAGAACAACAACAACAAGACATCTTTGATGATAGGTTGGATGATCTAGACATGAATATTCCAGATGATGATCAAACACCTACACCCATTGATGCGACCAATACGATGTGCAGTTCTTCTCAATCGACACAGTCTGGAAATCTTCAAGACGATGGTACCGGCTTTTTTTATGGAATGTCATTCAAGGACAAGAATGAACTATCTACCATTTTATTTATTTATTACTATAAAAAAGATTTCAAAAAACAGAAGGTGATTAATTCAAGCAGTGTCCTTAACTTTAAATATGCTAATTTGAACTGTAAGTGGTGGTTGAGAGCGGTGAAGTATACAAGTTCTGATAGATTCATCATTCATAAACATGAAAAGCATCACACATGTGGTTTAGAGCACATCTCGAGCCAAAATCCTCATGCCACGGCAAAGGTCCTTGGTGAATATTTTAGGAGTAGGCTCCTTGATGGTAAAGGCCCTTCAACAAGGATTATGGCCAATCGAAATTAGGTGTCCTAGTCAGTTATTGGAAGATATATACGGCCATAGGGAGTTCCAAAGACTTGGCTACATGGACACTCGAGCATGGGTATGTAGTCCTGGATGCCTACCATTGCATGATTGAGTCCACAAATCCCGAAAGCAAGACGGCATTCCATCTTGATGAAAATGGAAGGTTTAAGTACTTTTTTATATTCTATGGTTCTTGGATTCAAGGTTTTCAACATTTGATAAAAGGCATAGCGATCGATAGTACCTTCTTGAGGAATAAGTATAATGGAGTTCTATTAGCAGCAGTGGCACCAGATGCGGAGAATCATATCTTTCCTGTCGCTTTTTATGTAGAGGACAAGGAATGTGATGCCTCTTATGAATTTTTTTTTGAACAACTATGAAGCTGCGTCGAAGATACCAAAGAGTTCTGTTTTGTATCGGATAGGCATCTAGGTATTCCAAAGATGGGTTCACGTTTCTTCACTTCAGCTTACTTTGGTTGTTGCATCAGGCATCTTAGAGAGAACATTTGGACCAACTATCACAACGAAAGGGTCATGACCTTTTTTTATAGAGCAGCTAAAGCATATAGTAGAGAGGAGTTGTTAGACCATTGCAATCAAATAATGGATGTGAATCCGAAGGTAGCAAAATTTATCGTACGTGTCGGTTTTGAGAGATGGACATGGGCATTCTGTCTGGCAAATAGGTATGATGTCATACTAAGTGATTCTTTTGTATAGGTACAATATTATGACATCAAACATAACTGAATCGGTGAATCCATTGTTTAGATATGAATGAGAATTTTCCATCAAGGCTATGTTTGAAAAAATAAGCCAGAAGTATGGCAAATTTTTTAATGAATGGTGTGTACAGTTCAAGTGCCCAAAAATAAGAACCCGATTTGTAATCAAAATCAAAAAAATAATATTAATGAATGTCAGTTTGGGGAATAGGTTATTATCTCATAAAATAAAAGATTACAAATTTAGTATCACCGATCATGGTGATGTTGCCACGGTTGATCTTCAAACAAGATCTTGTACGTGCAGAGTTTTTGACTTGGACAAAATACCTTGTCTACATACTATGGCAGTGCTTCAAGCTCAATACGGTCATAAATATGGAGTTGAAGTTTATGAGCGCTCCTCTCAATATTATTCGGTGGAAAAATATGAAATGGCATATAGTGGGCATATTACTCCGGTGCCTCTCAAAGAATCTTGGGTTGTTCCTGCAGAGCTTATGGAGAAAATAATACCTCCTCCATATATTGACCCAAGCACTATCAAACCAGGAAGAAAGCCATATAAGAGAAGACGTGGAGCTGGAGAATGATTTTCATCAAGAAGAAACAAGTGCTCTGTATGTAAGCGCGCTGGCCACAAAAGAACTACATGCTCGGATCGTAATCCGCCATGATCATTGTAATTGCAAAAACTTATGTTGTTACTTGTGGAGTAATTTTATATATTTAAATCATTGTTGTGAATGTAATGTTATCATTTATTATATATATATAAGATATCTTTTTTAATAACTTGTGCATCAATAAAAAGAGGCAAAACATGAACTAAATAATACAGCAGGCCACAAGTATTTTCAACAGATTACCCATCTGTGGCAACAGATGGACATTAGCTGGAAGAACACAACACAGTTCCATAAAACTGGAATATTTTCCTCCAAGAGATGATAAATCTATCGCAACAGATGGATAATCTATTGACAGAAACCCAACCAATGACCAATCTATTCCAACACATGGTCCATCTGTTAAAAGAACTCAAAAGCCAAAATTGTTATTGCTACTGGATTCAAAATTGCTCCTTAACTCCAACCGTCGACATGTTAACATGTAAAATATTTAGAAGGAGAAATTCACAGAATGCAAATTGAATAAGAATTAAAAAACCAAAGTCGACTAAAAATAAATCTTTCATTAAACAAAAAATAAAATACATTAGGTATAGATTCGATATAGAAAAATTCAAATACATACACTAAATAAAAAATACATTCTAATTATTATTATTATCATCATCATCATCATTATTAATGATAGTCGGCCAATTAACTCACAATAGCAGGGCCCTCATCAGCCTCTACATCTCTCTAAACATCGTCGATCTCACGGTGACCAACTCCCTCTGCAAGTCATTAACCTACCTCTAAAGTTCCTGCACTATGTCGCGCAACATAGCAATATCCCAAACAGGATCATCCACATCTAGAACACGCATGAATTGACAAATGTAAGGAGAAGAATCCAAATGTAATACAACGTATACTACAAACTGAACTGGTAGATTTACACTGGAAAAAAACTTACCTCA
>JAPEIP010000009.1:50686019-50702500 GCA_026120095.1 Capsicum chinense | reverse complement strand
CAATTAACTCACAATAGCAGGGCCCTCATCAGCCTCTACATCTCTCTAAACATCGTCGATCTCACGGTGACCAACTCCCTCTGCAAGTCATTAACCTACCTCTAAAGTTCCTGCACTATGTCGCGCAACATAGCAATATCCCAAACAGGATCATCCACATCTAGAACACGCATGAATTGACAAATGTAAGGAGAAGAATCCAAATGTAATACAACGTATACTACAAACTGAACTGGTAGATTTACACTGGAAAAAAACTTACCTCAGCAATAAAGGAATATGCTCTTTGAAGAGAAGTTGTTGAAGATGTCACACGAAAATAAAAAATGTAGAAAATAAATAAAGTTTAGTAGAATGATGATTAAGGGGGGACCTATTTATAGAGGATTGAATCTGGATATGTAAGGACAAAAGGCACATCTGTTAAGCTCTATTGTATTAATTACATTCAAACGGGTGGCATTTTGTTTTCTGTGAAAAGTTTCTTTTACATTAATACTTCTCACCTTCTCAAAATAGTTTTGGGACTTGATAACAGCCGTTATTATTGAGTTGTTGTAACAGATCGTCTATCTGCCTCAACAAATTTACCATCTATTGTAATATATAGATTATCTGTTGCGAAAAATGGACATATGTTGGGGATGTTTTGATTTCTTCTAATAGTTGATTCATCAGTTGTGATAGATAGAGAATTCGATTCATCAGTTATTTTGAATGTGTTAGATAAAAAGTCACCACTACCATTTTTAATAGTCATCACATATGTGCAGATGAATAAACCTTGTCTGGTCTGTCATAAAAAATTTACCATCTGTTGCATCATATAGATTATCTGTTATGACAGATAGATCATATATTGGAGATGTTTTGATTTCTTCTAACAGTTGATTTATCAGTTGCAACAGATAGAGAATTCAGTTCATCAGCTGTTTTGAATGTTTTAGATAAAAAGTCATGACTTCACCTCTTTTTTAATAGTCATCACATGCGTGCAGATGAATAAACAATGTCTAGTCTATTGTAATAGATTTATAATTTGTTGCAACATATGGATTATCAGTTGTGATAGATTGACCATATGTTGGAGGAGATGTTTTGATTTTTTCCAACAGCTGATTCATCAGTTGCAACAAATGGAGATTTTGATTCATCAGCTGTTTTGAATATGTTAAGATAAAAAAAGTTAGAACACTTTACACCTCTTTTTTAACAGTCATCTCATACGTGTAGATGAATAAACAATACTGTAGTGTCTTTGATGGGGTAGGAAGAATAAGGTGTGTGCAATGGATTCACTTTCATGCTTGGAAGTTATGTATTATTAATTAGTCTACCACGACAGACACACATAGAGTGCAATGATTTTGTAAATGTAGTTTTTTACTGATTAGACACTGATCTTTCAAACAAGATCCTGCATTATACAGTTTAGTTTGATAGGTGTGAACTGATAAGGCCGAAGGGTTCCAAGACGGTGGTGTCGATACCCTATTATAATTTAATAACTGTCTATGCTCATGTTTTTATGTCAAATTTGGGGGAAAGTTTTAAGTATTTGGGGGCAGTGCAAATATCCAATAGTGATTGGACCGGTTAATGGCGCAATGTACTTCTTGAAAGGCCTCCAAAGCCTCGCACTGCAGCAAACAATGATGGAACCAATAAAAATTCTCCTATTTCAAATTTATATGGATGGATTGCTGGAAGAGACTTTTATACAGCAGAAGGTGCTTGGGAGAATACCTGTGCAGGAAGGGGGAGATAGAGAAGGCCATATATCATCTTAGACCTTATTTAAGAGGAAACACAGGGGAGCAAGAAGGAAAATTCTAGCAAATCTGGCCAATGAAATTGACATGAGAAATAGAAAAACTGGATGAGCTTCAAATGTGGAAGTGTATCCAAATATAAAAATTTGTTAGTCGTTGAAAAAAAAGAAGAGTGGTCAACAGGACTAGACCTGGACACTTATAATACTCGTGCTTTTTCTTAGCTTGAAAATTATCTCAAGGATGTTAGAATTTGCTTTGAAATAATAATTCATTCTTATACACGTGGTATTTCCATAATTTTCCCATCAATATATAATTTTCCCAAATTCGACACCCGGGCGAAGAGTTAAAGCCTTTTTAGTGAGACAGTGTTTGACCTGAGCCTTCAGCACATCGCGGAGATAGTTCAAATGGTAATTTTCAAATTTCCAGTGTTGCTCCATGATACTGGCGCGTCTCTCCAAACTTCCAGGTTGTAGACAAGGTGGCAACGCGATAGCTCCGCATCATGCCACCATGCAGTTTCTCAATTGTCAATTTCTAGTGACACCGCGCGATAACGCCGCATCACGCCAAGGGACCAATTCAAGAAACTTTACTAAAAATTTAAATTATGTGTCCAGGGATAAAAGTGTCAATTCCCCCCCCCCCCCATATAAGTTTCCAAACATGGGATTTAGCCCTTATTCATCCAAAATATTGATGTTTTTCTCAAATACTCTCAAGAACTCAAGCTAGGGTTTTCATAGAAGGTTCAATTTCAAGAATGTTTCACCATCAATCTTCACGAAATCATGAACTAAGGTATGTATAGTGTTCATTCATAGACTCCTTTCGTCCATGAAGTTCAAGAATCCATTTTCAACTACAAGTTATAGATTTTCTTCATGTGTTCATGCTTTGTATGTTCTTTTTCATGTTGATAAATGAGGAATTGATTTCTATTTCATGATTTGATGATAAATTCCATATGGGTTGATTAGTATAGATAAAGATTTACAAAATCTCATGACTAAAAACCCGGTATGATGAAATTGGAATTGAACCATGACGTTTAATTGCTATACCATGATGTTTACATGTACCATGCCTTTCATATGTTTGATTAAATGCCTAGATGAAGGAATATTATCTAACTAGCACGATATCATGAAATCCCCATGTATGTACACGATCATGCCTATTATATGTTTGATGAAATGCTCCTATGAATGTAGTATGTATTACGATGTTAGTCAAGTCTTCAAGTAAATCATGCTATGTCAGTTTCCTTCTACCAAGTTCTGGGGGTACTTGTACCCAAAATATTAGCTGTGTGCCTAGATCCATGTCATGTTTTCATGATACTCTCAGTCAAGCTATGAACTCTTAGACTTCAGATACTCTTTTCACTCAGGAAAAATCTTCATGATCTCATGACTCAGTCAGTTGTCAGATATCAGTAGTATTCCATCAGCCACAGAAATTAAGTAACTTAGTCCATGCTCAGTTCAGTTCAGTAAATCATGTCTGCATCTATTCAGATGGGAGTAGGAATTAGCACCGAGTGAACCCAAGGATAGGGACTCACCTGTTATATGAGGGTGTGATTCCTAAAAGCAATCGTTGCATTCCAGAACTTTGTAGCCAGCATAGGTTGAGACATTGTATCCTGCTATATAAGGTTAGATGAGGTGGCTTAACCTGTTATGTGAGGGATCCCACCATTCTCGCTAGAGTTACCTGTTATATGAGGGTTACTCACATGTTGTCCTTACCAGTGATGTGGTATTAACACCCTTCCAATTAGGGCATAGATTGGACCCCAGCTCAGCTATTATAGCACATTTGGGGCATGTCGGTTAGATACTACTTCCCACACTTTCATGTTATAGAATTAGGACTGTCAGATACAGTCAATCAGTCTCAGTAATAGAACTCAGATAGTTCATCAGATTTTACAACTGTTAAATATAGTTAACTTAGATACAGTACAGAACTCAGATAGTTCCATCAAATCCAGGACAGTCAGCTACAGCCCCCACGTTATCAGTTATACTCAGATACAGTTACCCATGTTATCAATATTATTCAGATATAGTCCTTCATGTTATTAGTCATATCAGTTACTAGCATGTCACGTTATTAGTGTACAGACTCAAAAACCACAAAATTATGTTGTTAGTTACAGTTACGTATTTATGCATGTATTTTCACATTCATGTTAGACAGTCAGTTAGCATTATTCATGCATGTGAACCATTTCATATAGCCTACCTCACATGTATACTCAGTACATATGTACTGACGCATTTGCGCTATGGTGCTTTCTTTTTATGTTACACCATAGGTTCAGAGACACAAGTTCTAGATCAGCATTAGATTCCAGATTCAGCAGTCAGAGTGGACGTGAGTCCTTATCCTTCGAGGACATAATGATTTTCTTTTATCTCATTGATTAGCTTATTAGTTAAGTTAGTTGGGGACATGTCCCATCAACTCCTTATTTAGATTCTTCAGACAGTAAAGGCTTTCAGTCTAAATGCAGACTAGATACAGACTATAATATTTTAGACTTTAGTTTTTTTGTTTTGGGTATTTTATTACCCCACATAGATGTTATGTTATTCAGTTATGTTCATGATCGAACCTTATGGCCTTTCAGTGTATGTTTCCACATTATTATGTTATCTTATGTAGTATACAGGTACAGATATTAGTCATGGGTTAGCTTATGGTCCTTCGGGGTCATGAGCACCGTGTAGCATTTTGGTTTAGCAAATTAGGTCATTACAACACTTTGCTAGAGAATGCAACTAGCAATTATGGCCTCAATGAAGACTCTCACAAAGTGCAGGACAAGAACTCTAAGGAAAAAATTTCACGAGCACAGGAAATTGATACAATTGTCCTCTAGAATTGAAACCTGAACCAACTACTCCTAAACTAAAAATACGGAATCAAGCCAAGGTGGAAATTTCTCAAGTTAAACTTGCATGACATGCCTTCTGTTTGTGGCTATGATTAGGTTGATGGCAGTAAACAAAAAGGTTTGAAGTTGAGAAGAAATTCTATGCCTTATTGTTTCCACTGCCTTTGACCTAAACAGGGCCATAAAAAGGAGGCATGGGATACAAGTTTAACTTGAGAAATTGCCACCTAGTCTTGATCCCGTATTTTTAATTTAGGAGTAGTTAGTTCAGGTTTCAATTTTGACCGACAATCTTACCACCTTCCGTATTTGTGGAGTTGCTTACTTAGAGTTCTGGTCCTGTATTTTGTAGGTCTTTATTGAGGTCACGCTATCTAGTTGTAGTCTCTAGCAAAGTAACCAGCTCCAGTCCTCTTGACCATTCTTATTTTACTTCAACGACTGATGGATTTTCATTTTTGGATACGCTTTCACATCCGTAGCTCATCCAGTTTTTTCATTTCTCATGTCAATTTCATCAGCCAATTTCTCTACACTTTCCTTCCTACCCTATGTTTTCTCTTAAACGAGGTCTGAGATTATATATGGCCTTCTCAATATCCCCTTTCCCACACAAGTATTCTCCCAAGAACCTACTATTATATAATAGTCTCCTCCAGCAACCCATCTATATAAATTTAGACCAAAGGAATTTCTATTGGTTCCATCGGTGTTTACTGCAGTGCGGGGCTTCGGAGGCCTTTCAAGAAATCCATTGAGCCATTAAAACTGGTCAAATCACTATTAGATATTTACACTGCCGCCAAAAACTTAAACCCTTCCCCAAACTTGACACAAAAACATAAACATAAATGGTTATTAAACTATAACAGGGTATGACACCACCTACTTGGTCCCTCAGCCTAACAAGTTCAAACCTAATAATCTAAACTGTAAAATGTCATATCTTGTTTGAAAAATTAATAGCTAATAGGTAAAGAACAAACATTCATAAAATTATTATACTAGATGTGTATTTTCATGATAGGTTGATCAGTAATACGTGCCTCCCACATATGAAGTGGTTCCATCTGTAAGCAGTTCATTCCTTCGAACTTATATTTACTCTAGCCTTTAATGCTGGTCAGACAAAAATCGATCCAATTTTACTTTTTTTTATCTACACACAAGAAAAATACATTTGATGCAAAAAAGAGAAGAAGAAGAAGAAGAAGAAGAAGAAGAAGAAAAAGAAAAAGAAGAAGAAAAAGAAAAAAAAAAGAAGAAGAATATTACAAAAGGGTAACACAAAATTGAGTGAATCAGCAGAAGACTAATCTCACGCAATAGATTACCCATCTGCTCAACTGATGAGGCATCTGTTGCAACAGATAGATGACATGTTACAATAGATGGGTCATCTATTGGAATAAATCAAACCAGCCTTGCTACTGGTTTGATTTCTTTAAATAGTTGCTCCGTCTTTACAAAAGGGTAACACAAAATTGAGTGATCAACAGATGACCAATCTCATGCAATAGATTACCCATCTATTCAATCGATAAGGCATTTTGCAACAGATATAAAAATAATGGTTCATTTATTCAAGACTTAAAAGTCACCTTTCCTTCAATTTTCTCATTAAATAGGAAACTGGTAATGGGTAATCATCAATAGCAATAGATATAAATATCTAATTTAAATGACATACAATGAAAAAGACAAGATGGAAAGAGAAATAGTGAACCATACCTACAATGTTAAAAATCAAAGGGATCAGAACATCTAGTTTAGTCAAGAAAAGATATTGATCGGTTGAGATCCAAAAGGATCCTCATACAAAAGAAGAGAGAAAAAAGGCAAAAAGGAAATAAAGAGAATTAAGAATAAAGAAGAAAGAGTGATAGGTGAGTTGAGTTGAGTCTTGAGTCTTACTTATGTTATTGCTGAATGAGAGAATATTCTTGTAGATATGGGTTTGTAATATTCATTAATAACTTTTGACTTTTGAGGGGCACGAGGAGACGGTGACATTGAAAAGACCGGATAAGGCTACTCACTCAGGAGATTTTTGACTTATCCAAGTAATATTTGTTACCGCCTTAGTATTTTAACTTATTTTATCTCGGACAGGAAATACCTAAATTACTTTAGAAAAAAAAGGGTCTTAAGACATCTAAGTGCAACAATAACAATTTCTGTTTAAAATTTTCCAAAGCTCAATCATCTGTCGCAACAGATGCGTATATGTTGTAACAGATGACTTAATCTGTTTGACTAAATCCAATAGAAAAGATATTTGTTGCAACATATTGAATATTTATTTTTATAAAATTTTAATTGATTTCACATGTTATACTAATACCTTAATTGATTAATCTAGGACCATGGTGAGTTCTCATAGGGTCAACTACAACTTTAATTAAGTTTTTTGGCAATTGATTGATGAGACGGTATTGCGTTTCTCCCAATCAGAGTTTTCGATCGATCACTCTGAGTTGAACCAATTCTTACTACTTCATATGTTAGACCAATACCTTAATTAACTAATCTAAGACCAGGGGTGGGTTCTCATAGGGTCAACTATAACTTCAATTAAGTCTTTTGGTAATTGAATAATGAGATAGTATTACATTCCTCCCAACCAGAGTCATCGATCGATCACTCTGAGCTGAACCAGTTCTTACTACCTCATATGTTAGACTAATACCTTAATTGATTAATCTAGTACCAGGGGTGAGTTCTCGTAGGTTCAACTACAACTTTAATTGAGTCTTTTGTCAATTAAATAATAAGACGGTATTCTGTTCCTCCCGACCAGAGTCGTCAATCGATCACTCTGAGCTGATCCGATTCTTACTACCTTATATGTTAGATTAATAGCTTAATTGATTAATCTAGAAATAGGGGTGAGTTCTCATAGGTCAACTATAACTTCGATTGAGTCTTTTGGAAATTAAATGATGAGATGGTATTGTGTTCCTCCCGACCATAGTCATCGATCGATCACTTTGAGCTGAACTGATTCTTACTACCTCATATTTTAGAGTAATACCTTAATTGATTAATCTAGGACTAGGGGTGAGTTCTCATAGGGTTAACTACAAATTCAATTGAGTCTTTTGGCAATTGAATGATAAGACGGTATTGCGTTCCTCCTAACCAGAGTCATCGCTCGATCACTTTGAGATGAACTAATTCTTACTACCTCATATGTTAGACTAATACCTTAATTGATTAATCTAGGACCAGGGGTGAGTTCTCATACGGTCAACTATAACTTCAACTGAGTCTTTTGGCAATTAAATAATGAGACGATATTATGTTCCTCCTGACCAGAGTCATCGATCGATCACTCTGAGCTGAACCGATTCTTAATACCTCATATGTTAGACTAATACCTTAATTGATTAATCTAGGACCAGGGGTGAGTTCTCATAAGATCAACTACAACTTTAATTGAGTATTTTGGCAATTGAATAATAAGACAATATTGTGTTCCTCCCGACCAAAATCATCGATCAATCACTCTAAGTTGAACCGTTGCTCACTACCTCATATGTTAGACTAATACCTTAATTGATTAATCTAGGACCAAGGGTGAGTTCTCATAGGGTCAACTATAATTTTAATTGAGTCTTTTGCTAATTTAATAATGAGATGGTATTGTGTTCCTCTCGACCGGAGTCGTGATCGATCACTCTGAGCTGAACTGATTCTTACTACCTCATATATTAGACTAATACCTTAATTGATTAATCTAAGACTAGGGGTGAGTTCTCATAGGGTCAACTACAACTTCAATTGAGTCTTTTGGTAATTGAATGATGAGATGGTATTAAGTTCCTCCTGACCAGAATCGTCGATCGATCACTGTGAGCTGAATCGATTCTTACTACCTTATATGTTAAACTAATACCTTAACTGATTAATCTAAGATCGGGGGTGAGTTCTCATAGGGTCAACTACAATAGATGGCATCCCCTATTTGATAATTTACAACAAATAGGTAATCTTTTGTAAAAGATTACTTAATCTATTTGATAATTAACAACAGATGAGTATCTAATACAACAGGTTGAACATTTGTTTTTATACAATTTCAATTGAGTTCATATACCTAAAATTGATTAATCTAAGACCAGGGGTGGGTGAGTTATGTCATAGGGCCAACTATAACTTTAATTGAATCTTTTGGAAACTGCATGATGAGAGGGTTAAAAATTACGCATATCTTTTATAATTTTTAAAAAATAATTAAGATCAATTCGGACCAAATTAACATTTTCAAAACATGTCATTCTTTTTCAAAATACAAATCAACCCATACAAATCATCCATTTGTGAGAAAAATGTTTCATGATTTCAAATCTCAAGTTCTCACTTTTTTCTCTTTCTCACTTAATTATACAATACAGATAAAACCTACAACTACTCAACAAATTGCTCTACTCTTCACAACAGATCAATTTTCTTCTCATTTTTTACCATACATGTGTTATTTATACTTTATTCTTGCTTGTATCAGTCATTTGCTCTATCTTCATAAGTAACAGAGTTTGAGAAGAGTTCTATATTTATTATTTTTTTCTAAAGTATAAGGGCTTTGCTAATGATGAAAAAGAAAACTTTTTGTTGTATTATCTTCGAGAATAGGTTTACAATTTTGAGTTTTGATGGTAAAATCATATAAAGAACTTGACAAAACCCTGGTTTCTATTACAGTATTTCGTTGACTGTCATGGTATTATTGGATGGTGTTTGTGGTGTTTTTAGTGGTCGTCGTCGTCATTGTGGTGGCACTGGTGGTGGTTGTTGGTGACATTGGTTAGTGGTGTTTGTGGTGGCATTAATTGGTAGTGTTTGTGGTGGATGTCGATGGTGTCAATATTTGTAGTATTTGTGGCATTAGTTGGTGGTGTTTGTGGTGGTGGTGGTTGTTGGTGTGTCATTATTGGTGGTGTTTGTAATGTATTTTTAAAAATTTATGCATACATTAATTGTAATATAATTTTTGTTTTTCTGTTGTTTGTAGGTAAAACATGTCTCCCAAAAGAAAAGAAAGTGAAAGTGGATCAACTTCTGACCACCCCAAAAAAATGCTACAGTACAGAGGGATTCGGAGGAGCCTCCTGAACAATATCAGTCAGGGAAACAAAGTGAAGCTGAGGAGAGATATGAAAACAACATTGAAGGAGGTGGAAAAGGGTCTGTAGACTGTGATGAAGAAAATAAAAGTAAGAAAGAGGAGGAATTAGAGAGTAAGAAGGAGAAAGAGAAAGAGAATGATCATCAACATGATAATAATAGATCACCAATCGGGCATAATTAATATCAACATCCTAGCATGATCCTATCAAAACATTTAGTATTTACAAGTTTCAATTTGCAATACCAATAAATAACAAAAAACCAAAAGAATAACTAACTGGTGAAATTGTACTTAAATGTCATATGGGGAGTAAATTTATTTATTTGAGGAAAATTAAGAAGGACAAAAACATAGAAGAACGTTTTAAGAAGAGCTGCTTTGGATGCTTTCTTGAGCTACCTGAGTCCCCTGCCCATTTCCATATGAGGAGGGTATATGTTCTTTTCAAGCGCAGGATCAGGTACGTGGGGGATGATGAAGATCCGAAGGAGGGGGCAATAGAAAGATGGATGAAATCTGGATCAACTACTATGGCATGCCGGTTTTTTTTGGCTTACAAGAGTTTGCCATAGTGATGGGCTCAAGATGCCATCGTCCATAAGAACCACCTATCGCCAATAAAACACGCCGCAAAAGATCCAAGGCAAGAAAATACAAGGAAAATATAGATGGGTTGTTTGACATTGCTCGATGTGGCTACAAAGCATCGAATTTGTTGACAGATCTCATGGATAAAACCATACCAAAGCAGTACAAGGAGAAATTGTGCTTAGTTTGGTTTAACCATTCGATTATATTGGAAAGAGACGTCAACAAGGTCATAGAAGATGATTTTTTAGCACGTGCTGAGGATTTTGATAAATTCAACAATTATCCCTAGGGATATGACAGCTTCTACTTGACTGTCCAATATTTACTGACAAAGTTATCCTCAGGGACAACCATATTATATGGCTTTCCTTGGGCTTTCATGGTAAAATTAATCACTATTTTAACTCTACATTAAGTTATATGGAATATAGTTAGCTTGCTTCCTATTTACAATTTTTAGGCTTAGGCATTTGAAGTCATTCCTCTCCTCTAAAAGTAGGTAATGGATCATCCAGATGAGGTTTCTCATCTAAGGATGTTTAGGTGGTTGGTTGTAAAGAGAAACACAAAAATTAAGGAGGCTGGTCTCTTTAACCCTCCGGATAATGCAGTACGTCATCTTCAAGTAAAATAATTTTACTCAATGAAAGATATTGAACAGATGTTATATTAGGTGCAATAGATGTTATATCTGATGCACCATATGGGATATCTGTTGCGACAGATTACCCATCCTATGCCAATCGGTGCAACAAATAGATAATCTATTATGACAGATGATTGATATCTTACATCAGATTACCCATCTGTTTCTTTGGTTCTCTGAACGTGACTCCTAACAGATTAATCATCTACTACAAATTATGCAATAGATGTGTAATCTGATATAACATATTATTAATACACATACAGATCATTTGTTGCATAATATGTAACCTAACAAATTACCCATCTTCTACAACTGGCGCAACAGATTGGTAATCTGCTGCGATAGATGATTGATATTTTGCATCAGATTATCTATGTGTTACTCTGGTTCTCTGAACCCAACTCAAATAGATTTTAACCATCTACTATAAACTATGCAACAGATGGGTAATCTGATACAACATATTGTTAATCTATTGTAGAAGTTGACTATTAAAATGTTAAACCAACTGTGAAAATTATTATATTATATAATTTAAATGTATCTGTCTTTTTTTTCTAGGTTGTGCATCCATGGATCGTGTCTACTAAGGAGGAGTCGTTGTTGTCTTCTTATATTACTCTAGGCCATGTTGATACTATAACAGGCCCAATAGTGGAGTTAATAAGGAAGGAATTGGCTGGAGCAACTGCCATAAGAAAAGGATTTAGGCAAGGTCAGCGTAATGTTGAGGCTCTTCATGACAATTCTACTAAGGCAGATCTGGGTGCTTCTTCTAGTAGAGTTGTTGATGTTGGTGGCAGGCAGACTGATACTGCTACCACTCATGATGATGAGCATGTTGATGCTCAAGAAAAAGTAAATATGTTTGAAAACACCCCGTTTTACCCTTACACAGGTCCCTCTCACCTCTCTTCACCCTCATGTTCTAATTGCGAATGCGAAGAGTGCAAGGACAGCCAGGATAAACTCTTTGAAAAAGTAAAGTCTATCTCTAAAGTTGTTGAGGAATTCAAATCCAAGAGGGGTGTCATACCATCCAAGAAGGTGAGGGAGCCATACACTCCTATAGTGTTGGTTAGGTGGAAGAAAAGAGCAATAACCGACGTACTCTCCTATCAAAAATAAAAAATAATTACAACTCCTCTCTCTCTTAAAAATCTACTAAAGTTTAGGGTCCATTCAAGAAGGTGGACATATACGTGGAACTTGGCACCAAAGAGAAAAGGGATCTACGACAGGACAAGAATACCAAGTCAGGTGCACCAGATTACCCCAGGCCTCACTTTTCCCCCAAAGACTTCCAGACTATGACAGATATATGTATGTGGTATGAGGACAAGGCAAGTTTACTTTTCCTAACCTAGACTTCTAATCTAATATACCCCATGAAGAAGAAGCTACTCAACAGATGTGAAATCTGTTGCAACAGCTGGGTATTCTGGTGCAACTAGTAGTAATTCTATTGCAACTTACTATCCATCTGTTGCATAAGTTGTATTAGATTATTGATTTAGAGAACCCTATCCAACAGATGGACCATCTTTACAATTACTAACTTATTTAAAAATTGTCTTCCTATATCACAGCATGTTGACAAAATTCTCTACCTCATGAAGAAAAGGCAATTAACGTACCCTAAAGCTTATGACGTTGCCGATAGGATAATGAACCATGAATTCTACAAGAAGCTCAAGGATAAGTACGATCAACTCAATTCTAAAGCGTCATCCTGTGGCGCGGGACTTGATTTCTTAGTTTCTACGTTGGACTTGGAGAAAGAAAAAATGATAAAATATGTTAAAGAGGAGAGGCCAAATCCACACGGCAAGAAATGGCCCGAGGTAAAAAGGATTTTTGCAGTCATTAGCATGAACGGCATACATTATCAGGCTGTTAAGATACTACTCAATGAGGGAAATATCAAAGTTTATTACTGCAACGAACCTGCCATTGATCATGTCGATCTTTTTCTCCTAGTGCAGCCACTAATGGAGCCGTTGCCCATCTTTTTGAAGGAGAGTAAACTGATGAATCATTTTCTAAAGGAAGTGTTGATGAAGAAATCATAGGATTTTGAAGGTCGAAACAAGGGTATGACCCTTCCAAAAAATGATACCGGTTACGCGAGCGGCTCGCGCGCTCTTGCATACGTCGAATGTTTATTGACCGACACAAAAATACCCGAGCCAACTACCTTTCTGTGTCACAACATTGTGGCAAACCTGCAAGAGGTCTGGGCTTATGGGGTACTAACTAGACGCTTGGAGCCTGTGTATATATAAGAGCCTCTGAAATAATAATTTTTTATTTCAAGTCACACTTTACTTTAAATTACATGTACATGTAGTGGTAATAATTTTTTTCTGATGAATAAATGTTGAGTTTTTTATAATGCAATAGATTGTCAATCTATTGTAAAATATATTCTATCTGTTCTGGCAGATAGTTTATCTGTTGCAATAGGTTGGTCATCTGTTGCATTTTGTCGATGTTATTTCTATCTAGTCTAAGTCTAATATGTTGCAACAGTGGGAAGACCTATTTGATAATTTTCAACAGATGACCTAAATTTTACAACATATGCCTAAATCTGTTTGATATTTTATAATAATTACGCTTGAATATCCATGTGCTCGACAACACCAAACCAGTAGCAAATACACCACCATAAAAATTTGAGCAATTAGGCTTGAAAATCCATGTACCCAATACCACCAAACTAGTAGTAATAACGGCAACAATGTAGTATCTTCTTGCTCGATTTTGTTTCTCTTCAGAAGCCTTGACTTTCTTCAACAAACACCAGATTACACGATTTGCTTGTAAAGGGTATCGCTCTTCATATCAATCAAAATAATCGCATCAACCTAATTTCTATAAAAATAAGAACACAATTACAAGTCAGTAATTAATCAACTAATTAAACAAAAAAAATATTACCTTTGAAATCTTACAAGTAAAAAACCTACGACCTGGATTTTGTTGAGTTCAAGAAGTCTTCAATAGAGCTTCATGACTGCACTTACAATATCAAAAATCGTTATCACAAAAAACAGTGGAAGATGCGCTCGACATTATCAAGCTCAGTTGGAAAAAATAAAAAAAATGAAGAAAAGAAAGACTAAATGCAAATAATTTGAAGAATTTGAATAGATAAAAAAAAGATAACAACGAAGAAGAAGATTTGGGAATTTAGGATTAAATTTTAGGAAGAACATGAATATATAAGACATTGGGAGAAAAAAATGACCGTTGGGGGGCCAAGTCAGCAAAAAGTATCAACCTGACATATTTGTGCCTATTTTATTTTACGTGTTTAAAATGAACACTATCTACTTAATGTCTATTTTATTTTAGGTGTTTGAACTGAACACTGTCGATGGGTTTCTCCTTTTTTATTTCAATTCACTTTCACTTTTTTACATGTAGTGGCAATTTTTTTTATGTCCAATGAAAGTTGTATTTTTATTATGCAACAGATCTTCATCCGTTGTAACAGATATTCTACCTGTTCTAACATATAGTTTATCTGTTGCAATACGTTTGTCATCTGTTGCATTATGTCAGTGTTTCTATCTAAGTCTATTTGTTGCAGCAGTGGGAAGACCTGTTTGATAAATTCCAACAGATTACCTACCTGTTGCAACATATGTTAAATCTGCTTGATATTTTCAAATAGATATGTCGTCTATTGCAACATATACATTATCAGTTGTAATATTTGAATCTAGTATTCCATTTCAATTAATAAGTTCAAATCTAAGAAAAAAATAAAATTCATAGACAAAATAAAATAAATCAAAGCCTTAAGAAATTAGCTGAAATAAAATCAACGAATAAATGAAATGTAAAAAAATTGTTATGGGTACAGATCTCAATAAATACATCAATAATTTAAGTATTGATACTAAGGATTCTGAAGGAGGGGTAAGGTTATTACTTTGACAGACTCAAGCTATAAAGATCTACTCAATATGGATAAGTTGTTCTTCATCCGGTGCTGTAGAATTCGGCTTTGATCATAGTGGATCTTTATTGTCACGTACGTACAATTTTTGCACTTTTTGTTCTCTGTATTTCCATAAAAATAGTAGATTAGCATATTGTCAATGTTGTTCAGCAGTAGCTTCTACATCCACCTGGAAAGCCAGAATTGGTCAATGCTAATCACGGAGATATAAAAAAATGAAAAAGGATAACTCATCTGTTCTAGCAAATAAAATAGGTCTTCCTCCTATTTTAAATTATCCCAAACAGATTATATTTCCATTGCAACAACGAATCAACTGTTGGGTCAAATTTCTACATGAGGAAGACCTGTATGATAATTTCCAATGGATGAACCATCTGTTGCAACATATGACTCATCTATTACAGCAAATAGGTCATCTGCTGGTACAAATAAAAGTGGTACAAAGAGCTATTTGATTTGCTAAAATAGACGAGATATATGTCGCAACAGGTACTTTATCTGGTGTAACAAGTTAGTCAACTGTTGCAATAGATTTTTATATCTATTTGATAATTTTCAGCAGATGTGTCATATGTTGAAACAAAAATGTGTCTGTTTGTTAGTTGGAAGATATATATATTCATATTTTTTAGCTCGTGCTGCTCTTCTTTGGATATTGTACATCGCTCATTGCAACACACAGACAGAGGAGTTGCAATTTTGCTTTTTGGATGCTTGATAATGCCTTGGAAATCACTTTTCTTCTCCTCTTAGCCTTAATCTCTAATGAAGTAGATGGAAATAAAATCCTCTTTGATAGAATGACACCCCTCTTAGATGTCAATTTCTTTACAGAAGCAGTTAATGCATTAATAGCATTAATCAATACATCATGTTTTGCCCTGCAGTCTTGACATTTGTATGCAGAACATCCGTTGGGAGAGGCAAAATCTTTATAACCAGTATGATCATACTCATAATGGTTTTTTTTAAATACTGTAAGACGAGCATCATTAGCTCCAACAGCAACACCACTACCACCACCAACAGCTCTATCACCACTAACACCATCAACAACAATAAGCCCACCCTCTAAAATTATTTTTCTTATAATGGTTGTTTCTCCAAACAATTTAATTTTTATTCTGTCGATGACTTAGGGTCTGATAATGTTTGTACTGATCGTAAAGTAAGAAAAATCAACATCTTCAACTCTCGATTGGTCAAAACTAACGACGGATGCTCAATCTAACATAAATCATTACATATATTAGAATGATGATTAGATCATTCAAAAAAATCATTAATTAAAATAAAAACTTAACTATAATTATACTTATTGCATCCTTAGGAGGGTTGAAAAGATCAAGAAATTTTGCATTTTTTTCAGTTTTGGCCAACAACCATCTCAAGATTCTTGGATAGAAAACTTCTTCCTGGTAGTTCACTTATTGTCTCACGTGAAGAAT
>JAPEIP010000009.1:50665996-50676153 GCA_026120095.1 Capsicum chinense | reverse complement strand
AAGGTATATAATTCAAAAAAGGAAAGATTTAATAACTAAATTTAAATGAATTTTAAGTTTTAAATATTAGAAAAATAATGAAAAGACAGTTTTGTCTATTGCAGAGTCTTTTAATGAAGGGCAAAAAGTTCAAATAATATATTATGGATTATGGATATGGATTATGGGTTTGGTAACTTTTTTAATTTACAGAATGAAAATTGAGGTGGAGACTTCTAAATCAATTAGAATTTACCTTATCTACAATATACTAAAAGTGTAAAGACTACAATAAAAAATATGCATGAAAAAGAAAGTCCAAAATTATTATTTACTATTTAATTACAATTACTAATAATCAATTTTTGTTGAAAAAATAACTATCGTGCATATATTATTGAATTTTCCTTAATTAGGTTTAGAGTTCTATGAAATTTACTTTATTTAGTATTATTACTATCGTACATGACTAAAATTATAAAATTGGAAATTTAGAATTTTATAGAATTCTTTAGGAGTATTTCTTTGTTAATTAGGATTCTTTAATTAAGTTCTACTTTCTTTGTTTAGGTGCATTTATATATTTGTCAATTTTTTTAATTTACAGAATGAAAATTGAGGTGGGAGTCTTCTAAATAAATTAGATTTTTACCTTATCTACATCTACAATATTTATAATATATTAAAAGTGTGAAAACCCTTAAAAAAGTGATTTGAACTTTTTGTCATTCATTAAAAGGTTCCGCAATAGACAAAATCGTCTTTTTCCTTTTTTCCTTTAATTATTATTTTATTAAATTAAGAACTCCTAAAATATATAGGAATAACCTTGATTAAATAAATATATGGAAAGAAATAAAGAGTTCTAAAATAGATAAAATATAAACATGCTACAAAGCGTACTATGACTCTTTATTATTTCCATATATTTAGGACTCTTTATTGAAGACATAAGATCTTTAAAAAGGATTCCATATATTTAGGACTCTTTATTGAAGACATAAGATCTTGTGAGTCCTTGAATCTTTGTGATGACAAATAAGATTATGCTACAATTTTGCAAATGCATATATGTGATGTCTTACTCTTCGGTGAGAATTTGTTCTATTTCTAACAAAAGTCAAATACCAAGGTATTGATAATGTAATTCAATTTTACTTTCGTTTATTCTTTAGAGTGTATTTTCATGAATCAATATCGAAATAATTTTGATTTGTGAGTGAAATTTTATTCACCATATTTAATTTTGTTCCTTATTTGTTAATGTGATGGTGAATACATTTTTTAGTGTGATGTTGCTCTTTAGGCATATTTTTTATCTTTAAGTTTTACAGTATCTTTTTAAGTTCTATGAATCTTAATGCTAATAAATAAAACTCCAAAATAAAAGGCCTATACTTGAGAGAGAGGACAACATGAAGGAGAATGATGGTAGCGGACAACGTGAAGGAGAATAGTGAACAACAAAAGTTAAATAAAACTTCAGATGTTATTTCATTCTTTGTTTTTCTCTCTATAAATAACATTTGTTTTTTTCTTCTTTTCTTACAAAGCCAAGAATTCGAGATCCCAAATTATTTAATGATCAGTAATATGGCTTTTACTGATACTCACTATATATTGTTTGGTGACCGTATCAAGCTCGATATTCTTGGCAATTCGTAATTTACTCTTAACCATAGTTATCTCTCAATATATTTTTCTCCTCTGTCAATTTTTCTGTATTGTTATCTAAAGTATTAGGTTATGAAGTTTGAATGAATTGAAGACATAATGACATGTAATTTTTTTCTGCCATGCGTTTGAAAAATTATTTGTACTTTTCTTGCAAGTGAAAGTAAATTGCATATTTTATAACTTTATTGGTTGGATGATCCACTTGATTTGTTTTTGTTTTTTTTGTATTGATGGGATGATCCTCTACCTATTGTGCAAGCACACAACTTAAGATTTCAATAGATAAAAGGGATGTTGGAGCAAAAGTATGATTACCATCAACTTAACTTCTTCTGGCAGAGAGTCTTTGAAAAAGTACACTAATTAGTTGTGATAACTGAACTTGAATATGGTAACAAATTTATTTTTATTTGACAGGAAAGATCTTATAGTAGATCTTTACATTGTCTTATAAATTTTTTTGTATTTATATAATCTGTTAGTTTGCTTCCACGAAAATTATCTAAATATTAAAAGACTTGAAGTCTCGAAATTGGAGAAGCAAAAATTTATTATTTCTTCATTATTAAGTGACTACTAGATGGAAGAGTGAAAAACAAGTTCATGAATTAGAGAAAAATTATGAGGTGAAAGAGAACAAATAATAACTTTGTATCTTGCAAAAGAAGTTCTCAAGCTTGACTTGGCCGAAACACTTTCAAAATTTTATTGCAATTCAAATTTTCTTGTGTTTAAATTAATATATATGCATTTCGGTTGTCTAATTTCTACTTTTTCATAGAATTGGATAAGAGCCGAAAGCAATCCTAATGTGTAGATGCTAAACACCAAAAAATTCAATTAATATTTTTAAAGATCAACATATTTTTTATATCTTAAGTTATTTTATAAAATTGAACTCTCTAAATCGAGATACACGCGCGAGGCGCGTTCACCTAAACTAGTATATATCAAAAGTGTGAAGACTATTACGTGATTTGAACTTTTTGCCCTTAATTAAAATATTCCGCCAAAGATAAATTGTCTTTTTACTTATTTCCTTCAATTATTATACTATTATATTTGTAATATCGAATATTGATTATATGGTAGATTTTCCTTTCCTTGTATATGTCAAAAAAAAAAAATCCTAAAATATATGCAAAGAAGGAAAAAGAAAATATCAATTATAAAAACTAAGGAATCCTAAATACCTATTTTTTGGTGAGAAAGAGCGGAAACAAGATTAATGTTGTTATTTTTAAGCGACTCTTTGTGAGTAAGATCATGATTTTAATGTGTATCATCCAACAAAGTGTTAAAGGTTTGATAGCATGGAGTATACATATGCCACATAATTCAATAGTTTTTTTTTCTAGATTTTATTCTTTTTGAATAATTATCTTATAGTTTACATAAGTTAATTATAAGAACATGGTAGCTGGATGTGCAACTAATATCTATTTCAGCCACACTATGATTTTGTTTGCATATTTTACTGATTTTTTTGCTTAATATCCAGGTGTTAGATGAATGTTCTTTTAAGAGCTTTTTTGCGTAAAAGTTATGTTTAATTATATTGTTTTGGTATCTCGATTATCATATTGATTTCTTATAGTTTTAGTTCTTTTGCTATCAGCTACTTTTTTTTGCATAATGAAGGTGGCAGCTAAATGATCGGTTGGGGCTTTAAGAATTTTTTATGGTTAAGTTTTAATTGTGTTGTTATGATAATTCTGATTATCGTATTATTTTTCTATGGAGCTTTTTATCTTTGGATGCAATATCTTTTGTAATTTTGCATCTTCTTGATGGTATTTTGTTAAACGTGAAGTTTCTAATTAAGGACGGAGAAATTAACTTTAGGTTAGATAGGGTTATAATTATTCTTTGATTCGTCGGGTAAAGAGATCAAAAACATAATTTTTTTAATTCTATATTTAGAATTAATTATATGTCTTTTTCCTATTTATATTTATGGATAGTGCAAGAGATAACTACACAAGTGCAGCACGCGTACACTAAACTAGATGATTTTGTGTAGTACTTGGTTATGATTACGCACTCTACTATTTGATTGAGACTTGAAATAGATTGTTCATAGTTCAATTGTCAATACGTACTTGGCCTATTTTTCACACTATTCAAATTGATTTTCTGTTGGTGAATAACTACATTATTGTGTATCTTTTTTTCCATAGGTACCATTTGCTCCATCTTTAAAGGAGTTATTGCTTAATTGATATTTCATCTCTTGCGTAATTGCTTAAAGTATTTTCTCAACTATCTTAGGATTAAAGTAAGTTTTTGGTGTTCTCCATTTTTAAAACGTCATTGTAATTTGGAGGTTATTTTTTCTATTAATCAGATGAATATTAAACATATATCCTTGTATATTATCACAAAATGTGACAAATACCAGACCGTAGACATTGTATGTGGCGAATAATCTCCTGTTCAACTAGCTCTGATTGAAAAAACTGTTGGTGAGGGATATCGATCTCAGATCTCTCATTACCCTAGAAGTAATATCAAGACTCTGTTTTATTGTGTTAGAACTTAAAGATAATTTGTGACGTATTCGTGGGAATTTAGATGATGGATTTGTGATTTTTTTATTATGAAAAATTAGAGAGTTTGTTTGAAAAGATAATTTAATGTCATGTAAAAGTATATCTCTAAATAATTGATGAAAAATCAAAGAAAAGAAAAAATAATATATGCACAAAATTAATTTTATTCTTTTTATAATAGTCCTAGTAATCAATGTGGAATACACGTGCAAAGCACGTACACTAAACTAGTAAAAAGAGAAAATGGTATATTTTTAATTATATTTTTATTTTTACTAGGAGAAAATAGTCTATTACCCCCAACTTTTAGTCGAAATCCCAACTACAAACTTATACTTTGCAGGGTCCTATGACCCCCTGAACTATTTTAAAGTGAAATTAGTACCCCCTGAATGCTGATATAAAAGAGAATGTGTTTCACTGTCTTTAAAGAGAGTGAAAACTATATTTTTTATTAAAAAATTATTTTTAATATTTCTTTATTTTCTTTATTCATTTCTAATTATTCTTCTTCTTTCTTCTTCTTCTTCTTCTTCTTCCTTACAAACAATAACATCCAACAACTCATCAATGACATCTAAAATTAATTTATCATTTTCCTTATCTTCAAGCAGAAAATAAATTGGTTTCGACTTCAAATTCGTCGAAAAATTTAAAATGGGTATTGTTCATTATTTCCAACTTCAAGATTGTCTGATATTTTAAAATTGATATTATCCATTATTTACGGCTTCAAAGTCATCGTAAATTTTAAAATGGGTATTGTCCATTATTTACGACTTGAAGGTCGTTGAAAATTTTAAAATTCTCTATTGTTTCCGACTTTAAGGTTATTGAAAATTTTAAATTCGGTATTGTTCATTATTTTCGGCTTCAAGGTCGTCGAAAATTTCGGAATTGGTATTCTTCGTTGTTTTCGAATTTAGGATCGTCAAAAATTTAAAAATTGTTCTTGTTCATTGTTTTCCACTTCAAGGTTGTCGAAAATTTTAAATTTGATGTAATTTATTATTTCCGACTTCAAGATCATCGAAAATTTCAAAATCGATATTGTCCATTATTTTTGACTTCAAGGTCATCGAAAATTTCAAAATTCTCAATTGTTTCCGACTTTAAGGTCATCAGAAATTTTAAATTTCGTATTGTTCATTGTTTCCGGCTTCAAGGTCGTTGGAAAATTTGAAATTGGTATTGGTCACTGTTTCCGGATTTAAGATCGTCGAAAATTTAGTAATTATATGGTCATTGTTTCCCACTTCAAGGTTGTCGGAAATTTTTGAATTTGATGTTCTTTATAATTTTTGAATTTTATTCTTTTTATAATAGTCATATTAATCAATATGAAATACATGTGCAAAGCACGCACACTAAACTAGTAAAAAGAGAAAATGGTCAAAAGCCCCCCTACATCCCAACTACACACTTATACTTTGCAGGGATCCTATGCCTCCTGAACTATTTTAAAGTGGAATTATTACCCCACAAAACCTGACAATCAGTCATTTTGGATAAGGCGTGATGCACGCGCCAATAACATTTTGACACATGTTTTGTTTAAAATTAATTTTTTTTTTCCATTTTTATCACTTTTTATCATTTTTCATCATTTTTTCATCATTATTTTTTTTACCATTACTTTTCATCTCTTTTTCTTTTTTCAAACTTTATTATTCCTACTTCTATGCAAATAATTTTTCGACGACCTTGAAGTGGAAAATAATGAACAATACCGAATTTGAAATTTCCAACAATCTTGAAGTCGAAATGATAAACAACATCGAATTTAATAATTTTCAACAACCTTGAAGTGAGAAACAATGACCATATAATTATTAAATTTCCGACGATCTTAAATTCGAAAACAACGAACAATACCAATTTTAAAATTTTCAACGACCTTGAAGCCGTAAACAATGAACAAGACGGAATTTAAAATTTTCGATGACCTTAAAGTCAGAAACAATAGAGAATTTTAAATTTTTTGACTACCTTGAAGTCGGAAATAATGGACAATATCAATTTTAAAATTTTCAATGATTTTGAAGTCGGAAATAATAAACAACATCGAATTAAAAATTTTCGACAATCTTGAAGTAAGAAACAATGAACAATATCAATTTTTAAATTTTCGATGATTTTAAATTCGAAAACAACAAAGAGTAACAATTTTAAAATTTTCGACGACCTTGAAGTCGGAAATAATGAACAATACTGAATTTAAAATTTTCAATAACCTTAAAGTCGGAAACAATAGAGAAAGTCGGAAACAATGAACAATATCCATTTTAAAATTTACGACGACTTTGAAGTCGTAAATAATGGACAATATCGATTTTAAAATATCCGACAATCTTAAAGTTGATAACAATGAACAATACCCATTTTAAAATTTTCGTCGAATTTAAAGTCGAAACCAATTAATTTTGTGCTTAAAAATGAGGGAAATGATAAATTAATTTTGGATGCCATTAATGAATTTTTGGATGCCATTATTTGTAAGAAAGAAGATGAAGAAGAAAGAAAATAAATAAAGAAAAAAAATAATTAGAAACAAATAAAGAAAATAAAAAAATATTAAAAATAAATTTTTAATAAAAAAAATTTACACTTTAAAATAATTCAGCGTAATACGACCCGTAAAGATTGGGGTAATATATCATTTTCTCCTAGTAAAAATAAAAATATGATTAATTTTTTTTGTGATAAGTAAAGCGTTGATTATATCCGTTGCACTTTACCTCGAATAGTGAGCCATTTAGGAAATTGTGCATTCACACGCCACGTAACTCTGCAGTGGCAGGATCCGTCACGCAAGAGAAAGCAAAAAAAAGCCATCTTATTTGGTCTTTTTGCTTTATGGGTCATACCAAAATAGGTAGTTTTTTATTGGTGAATTGAAGGGGTAATTATTGTTAACATGGCGATGAAGAGGCCTTTGCAGTTTATGTTGAGAAGAATTTGCATGAATGGAAGTTTCAGAAGTTTTAGTGCTCTTCCTCAAGGCAATTCATCTTCCCCTTCTCAAAATCTCATCAACCTCGAGTCCGAATGCAGTGCTCACAAGTAAAATTATCTCCCACTTTTCTACTTTTTTTTCTAATTTAAAATTATTTGTTCCATTTCTTTTTCAAAGTTCCAAATCCATTTTCTGTAAATTTATAAATATCTACATTTATGGGCCTCTTCTATTTGGTAAAATCCTTTCCTTTTTTCGGCAACACTGTTCGGTCTGATTATTTAATATCGATTCGGTTTATTGATTTTTGGATTGACAAAAATGACATTCGTAACCAAACTGAAATAAATTCGGTTCTGTTCGTCGTTTACAAATTCGGTTCGGTTATTTTGGATTTTTATTTTGGTTTGAAATATTAAAGTAGGTAGCCTCTTTTTTCATAACTGAGCTTTTAAAATTGATGATTTTTTTTAGAAAAATTATTTTTTTCAAACCTGTTCTTCATTCTCAAATACAAATTACCATAAATAACTCAACATGGATGAAATGAAATGAAATAATCATAAGCTTAACAGAATACATAATATCATTAATCATTACATATAATATAACCTTGCATAAATAGTCTACAAAAGGACATAAAACTCATCTATTTCTCGCCAGTGGATAGCCACAACCCACAAACCCACAACCAGTAGAAGTGAAAACGATTAACGAAGGAACACCGCCTTGCCTTCGGTGGAACAGGGGAACACTCTTGAGTCGTGACTCGTCGTCGCCGGTGTATGTGAGAAACGATGTAGGAAATACCAGAATAGGGATTTAGAGTTGGCAATGGGCAATGGTTGCGGCAGGAAATACCAGAATAGGGATTTAGAGTTGGCAATGGGCAATGGTTGCGGCGTATGCGAATTTGTTGTTAAATGTTAATTGTGAATGTGAATTACTAAATATTATATATATTGGTTTTTCGGTTTAATCGATTTTTTTTTTAAAAAAACCGAAAACCGAACCGAAAAACCGAAATTTTAAAATTACAAACCGAATCCGATCTGAAAAACTGAAAAACCGAAATTACATTTCGGTTTGGTTTTTCGGTTTAAACCAAAATATGCCCACCCCTATGTATAACTTTAATGTAAAATCACAACATTCCAAAGTTTCATTATTTTCTTAAATTTTATTTCTTAAATTTCATGACAAGTCATAACAATTCATCCGCTTTGAAAGATAGGGAGTAATTCCTTTTTGTATGAGCGTTATGAGCGTTCATTTTGTGTTTGCCTGTGATTGGCACTCGTAAGTAAATCATGACTTAGGAATTGAAATGAAAGTATGCTTAATATCATCCGTTAGTCTCTGCTTGCCATCTTATCGTTAGTTAGCTTTTGTTTTAAGGTTAAAATTTTGAGCTTATGGGTTTTTTATTTTCTAGAAAAGGCAGTTTACTGGGATGTGGATAGATTGTTTATGCTTAAGTGAATTTCTTAACGCAAATCGCCAAAACGACTGAGTTTTGCGAACGGTAAATAGAACGATTGCTCCGTCAATGTTCGTGAGAATTGATTATGGTATTTGTCTGTTTTCCCTCAAGAACTTGGTCGTCCTTGTAAAACATCCTGTAAAGTGTGTTTTAGTTGGAGAAGGGAATGTTATTTAGTCTTAATTATTACTGTTGTTCCCTTCTGCTTCTTGCAAGTCTATCTGCTATTAGTCCAACGTTGTGTAAGCTATATTTTTATGGGGTACCTTACATTCCTAATGCATCAATTGTATGGACTGTAATTGTAGTATAATATATGCCGCAGTCAGTAGGTACTCCCAAGTCCTTGGAGAACTAGCTATAGTGGATAGGTGTTAAAGTACTAAAGCAAACTAGTTGACAGGAGAGTCGTCCTACACTTGCTCACAAGGGAATAAATGAATCTCACACACGGGTGTAAAAATTAAGCAATTCATTCGCACTCACAAAATAAATTGTGTGCAACATGCGTGACAAACCATAAGGTTACCCTTTGTGTAAATACTCTACTAATACAAGAACGACAATATTTAGGATTAAGTAGGACTTAAAGGGTTGTAATATAGGCTGAGGGATGAACTGGAATGATTTTGCTAAAGTAGTGATTATCCCCCTTAGCACTTTAATACATCATATTCTTGATAGCTCCCTTCTTCAACTAGTCGACTCTTCTTTGCCCACTATTTTCCTTTAGTTCCCCCAATTTTCTATAAGCATATTTTCCTATGAACTACCAAGGCCTGACCCATCATTTTGTTTGGGAAAGTCAATACTAGTGTCAAATATTGATACCAATGGTATCTAAAAGAGCACGAAAACAGTCCGCAAACACACAAACAATCCACACGCACAAGACACTAAACGGAAACAACAAACTCAAACTTAAACGATAAAGAAGATATGTAACCTGACACAATGAGAACTCATAATGCAGCAACTAAAGAGTGTATTAATACTCTAAAACCTCCACAAAACAAGTTAAACAAGCACCACGTTCTTACGGAACACAAAAGGAACTCGATTCACTCAAGCACTCTCGTTTCTAGCCGATACACACAACACAAGAAGAAACCACTTCTTGTGATGTCAAAGTGGTGGTCTACTCTCTTCTTGAGAGGAAAGTATGTTCAATATTACAAGTAATTTCAAGAATAAACTACTTATAGTCTATTACAAAAGAGATGGGAAATGACACCTTTACCCTTAATGAAGGGGGTGGGTTTGGAGTGTAGGGCTGCCTTGTAGTGTTGTTATGACACTCAAGGCATGTCTTCACACTTTAATACATACACTCCCTTGGACGAACTTAAGACATGCTCAAACACATCCATCTTCATGAATGTGCCTTGAAGACGTTGTAGTTCCCGAGCTTGGCTCCTAAGGAATGGTCTTGAGCTCTCGATACCCGTTTGCCACTCTTTTGCAAAGGCCTTCACACTCTTCCCTCTTCTTGGATATGGTTCGAGTATGG
>JAPEIP010000009.1:50607625-50619219 GCA_026120095.1 Capsicum chinense | reverse complement strand
GAGATCTATTACTGATATTGAGTGACTGTATTTGACAGTCTTGATTCTATAACTGAAACTGTGGGAGAATTTATCTAACCGACATACCCCTAATAAGCTATTATAGTTGAGTTGGGGTCCAATCTGTAATCCCAATTGGAAGGGTTTCAATACTGCGCCACTGGTAAGGATAAGCTGTGAGTGACCCTCATCTGATAGTGTCCCCAAAGGAGAATGGTTGGACCCTCACCTGACAGTGTTAATCCATCTCATCAACCCTCAACTGACAGTGTTGATGTCTCAACCTATGCTGGCTACATAGTTCTGGAATGCAAGGATTGCTTCTAAGAATCATACCCTCTGCTGACAGTGTGTGTTCCCATCCTTGGGTTCACTCAATACTGAATCCTACTCCCATCTGAATAGATACTGAACTGGACTGGATTGATCTGTTATTGATTGTACTGATTAACTGGATTGAACTGGGTTCACTGGATTTCATTGACTAATGGAACACTACTGAGATCTGATAACTGACTAAGATTTATGAGATTTTTGTATATTGAGATTACTGGATTACTAAGATTACTGAGATTACTGAGTACTGGACTAATGCTGAATTTATTGAGTTTTCCTAAGTCATGTGATTGACTGAATTCTACTGATCATGGCTTGATTGAGAGTATCGTGAAAACAGACACTGGATCTAGGCACACAGCTAAATTATCAGGTATTAAATACCCCCAGGACTCGATAGCATAATAAGTAAATCATGGCACAAGCTTAAGAGCTCAACAATGGCTACATGTTCATTATTCTTTCATTAATGAAAGGTAAGGTAGGTGATCGGTCAGGATCCCAAGCAGTTGGTAAGCGAGGTTAGTTGTATGCAGTACCTGCTAGGCTCGAGGTTGAGTCTTCGGATGTTGTTATCACAGGTACGATTCTGGTACACCATCGGTTTGCCTTTACTTTATTTAATTTGGGATACACTTACTCTTATGCGTCTGCTTATTATGCCCCACAATTAGAATTATCTTGGGATTTGTTACTTGTGCCTTTATGTGTATCTACTCCCATAGAAAATTCTTTACTAGTGGATTAAGTGTTTAGATCATGTGTTGTGACTATTAGAGATATTGATACTTATGATGATCTCATTTATTGGACATGGTTGATTTTAATGTAATTCTGTGCATGGACTGGTTATCCTACTATCATGCTGTCATCAATTATTTTTCCAAGAGCATTACCTTAGCCATGCCCGACATACCCCCGATCATATGGAAGGGAGCTATTAGCCATGAGCAATAGGGATTATTTCATATATGTGTGCTAGGTGACTTATCTCAAGGGTTTGCGAGTCTTATCTCTCTTATTTATATTCATGATAGTGTGGAGAGTCCGCCGCTTGATTCTGTTCCTGTAGTCCATGGGTTTCCTATTATTTTTACTACCGATCTTCCTGGCATACCTCCTGGACGTGAGATTGAGTTTGTTATTGATCTGGAACCCAATACCCGACCTATTTCTTTGGATCTTTACTGTATGGCTGCTGCCAAGCTTAAGGAGATAAATTTTTTTCTTTAGGATCTTCTTGGTAAGGGTTTTATTAGATCAAGTGTGCCCCTTTTGGGAGATCCTATATTATTTATGAAGAAAAAAGATGGCTCTATGTAGGAAGCTTAATAAGTTGACGATGAAGAACTATTATCCTACGCCTAGCATTTATGATTTGTTTGACCATTAGGGTACAACAGTGTTTTCTAAGGTTGATTTGAGGTCTGGTTACCATCATTTGAGGATTCAAGCTGAGGATATCTCAAAGATGACCTTTAGGACTTGTTATGGTTATTATAAGTTCCTAGTGATGTCCTTTGGGTTAACCAATGCCCTAGCCGCATTCATGGATTTGATGAACTGAGTGTTTAGGCCTTATATGGACTCCTTTATTATTATGTTCATTAATGACATCCTTATATATTTGAGGAGCAGAGAGGAGCATGCACAATATTTGAGGATTATGCTCCAGACTCTAAGAGATCATGTGCTTTTCGCCAAGTTCTCTAAGTGTAAGTTTTAGCTTGAGTTGGTGACATTCTTTGGGCATGTGGTGTCTAAGGATATGATTACGGTAGACCTGATGAAGATTGAGGCTATTCGTGATTGGGCCAGACCTATATCTCTAATTAAGGTTCATAGATTTATTGTCATGGCTAGTTATTATAGACGGTTCATTGAGTTTTTTCTACTATTTCAACACCAATGACTAGATTAACTCAGAAGGAGGTTTCTTTTCAATTGTTCGAGGAGTGTGAGTTGAGTTTTGGGAAACTCAAGGAGCTCCTTACATCAACTCCTATTTTGGCTCTTTTTATTGAGGGTGAGGGATTAACCATGTATTATGATGCTTCTGGTGTTGGTTTGGGTTGTGTATTGATGCAATAAGGTCATGTTATTGCCTATTCTTTAAGGCACCTTAAGGTGCACGAACGCAACTACCCCACTCATGATTTGGAGTTAGCAGCGGTAGTTTTTATGTTTAAGATTTGGAGGCATTATCTTTATGGTGTCATTGTGAGTGTTTCACCGATCGTCATAGTTTTCCGTATCTTATGATCCAGAGTGAGCTTAATGATAGGTAAGATAGATGGATGAAGTTGCTTAAGGACTATGATATATCCATATTGTATAATCCGGACAAAGCGAATGTGGTAGCAGATGCCTTGAGCCAAAAGCCAGCGAGTATGGGTAGCTTGGCTTGTATTTTAGTTTCTCAGAGGCCGTTGGCATGGAACATTCAGTCCTTAGCCAACATGATGGTGTGACTTGACATTTCAGACCCTAGGAGGATTCTTTCTAGTGTTGAGGCTAGGACCTCACTATTAGAGAAAATTCGATTTCGTCAGTTTGAGGATAATAAGCTTTGCATCCTCTGTGATTAGTTGTTGAATGATGAGTCTAAGAGGGCTACCATAGATTATAAGGGTGTCTTTTGATTTGATAGTCTCATTTATGTTATGAGTACTGATGACTTGATTCAGTTGATTTTGCTCGAGGCTCATAGCTCTATATACTCCATTCATTAGGGTATAGATAAGATGTATAAAGAGTTGAGGCAGCATTGTTGGTGGAGTAGCATAAAGAGAGATGTGGTAGACTTTGTAGCTCGTTTCCTGTGTTGTCAATCGATGAAGAATGAGCATCAATGATATGGTGGATTGATTCAGAGTTTTCCCATTTTTGAGTGGAAATGAGAGCGAATTACCATGAACTTTATTAGTGGTTTGCCTTACACTTCCTGAGGTTCTAATGGTTTTTGGGTCATTATGGATCGATTAACCAAGTTGGTATATTTCATTCCTATTCAGATATCCTTCAGTGCCTAGAGGTAAGCCCGTATCTATGCGCATGAGATAGTCTATTTGCGTGGTGTGCCTATATCCATTATTTTGAATTGGGGTTCCATGTTCACAGACTTTAGAGAGATTTTTAGTAGATCGATGCCCAGTCAGAGAGGACTATTCAGGTTCTTAAGGATATGCTTTGAGCATGTGTTATGGATTTTGGAGGTCAGTAGGAGCAATACTTAGCCTTGGCAGAATTCATATATAATAATAGCTATCATTTAAGTATTGAGATGCAATTTTTGAGGCTTTATATAGTAGGCGATGTCGTTCCTTGATTGAATGGTTTGAGACTTTAGAGGTTAGACTCTGTGGTACTAACTTGCTTCAGGAGTCATTGGATAAAGTCAGGGTACTTCAGGACAGGTTGAGAGCAGCTTAGAATATGCAGAAGGCTTATACAGATCATAGGATTTGTGCCTTAAGATTTGAATTTGGTGATCGGGTATTCCTTTATGTATCACCCATGAAGGGTGTGGTGAGGTTCGAGAGGAAGGACAAGCTCAGCCCCAGATATATTAGACCATTAAAGATTCTTCGTACAGTGGGTAAGGTAGCTTATGAGTTAGCCTTACACCTATATTTTGCTCTTGTTTATTATATTTGCCAAGTTTCTATGTTGTGGTGGTACATTCCTGATCTTTTTCATGTGCTTAGATGGGATTCAGTTCAGTTGGATGAGCGGTTGAACTTTGTGAAGGACCTGTGCTCATTTTGGCTAGTGGTGTCAGACAAATGCGTACTAGGGAGATTACTGTGTTAAGGTTCAATGGAGGAACCATCCAGTAGAGGAGGCTACTTTGGAGATTGAGAGTGAGATACAAATCTAGTATCCTCACCTATTTGAGACTTCAGGTACATTCTAATCCTTGACTTTTGCAGACGAAAGTCCTTTTAGTAGTGGTGTAATGACCCTTCCGGCCATTTCCCATTATCCCACTTATTTTTACCAATAGAGCTTTCCCATAGTTTTCTCAAGTCATTTAAGATTTGCTGGAACTGATAGTTAGGTTAACTGGTAGTTTATTTAGTTTTTAGTACTATTTCCCCATTTAGAAGTCTTCATTGGTTCCAAATGGCCACCGAGAGAAACTTCAGTAATATGATATCGGATGTGAAATCCGACTTTACCAATGTGTTTGAAACCTCAAAATTAATATGATTGCATATATTATTTGCTCATATTTGACGCCGGATGCATCCCCAGTCATTAGACGAAACTTGGAATCAAATTCTAAGTTTCATCTGTAGCCTGTTGAGGTTGAAGAAACTGCGATCGTAGGAGCCCTACTGTTATCATGATGGCCGCAATTGCGGTAAGCGTATGTGCACGATCGCTGCTCCTGAGGGCCTGGGCAAGGCATATTTAAGTGCAGTCTTGGCTAAAAATTGGCCATTTCTTCATTATCTTAAGCCTTTAAAACTCTAATAGAGATAGTAGTTCTTAAAGTATGTGATGGTTGTTGATTGGGAGCGTGAATAGCTTGATTATTCGTGATTATCATTAAATCAAATGTAAGATTCTCTTAATTTTAGTTTTAAACTCTTGATTGTTACACCCAAAACCCCTAATGGTTTTGAGGCTTGATTTTAGCCCCAAATATGGTTGTTTTGCAAAAATTTCTAGAGGGTTATAACTCTTTAATGGTATTTAAACAATAGGTTGGTCTCGAAAACTCGTTTATCATATGTGGGACCCACTTAGGAGTTTTTGGTGTCGTTTTGGACTCAAAGCACAATGGTGGAATATGAGCATTGTTATTCTCATATTAATGCATAGATTATGTTTCTTGATAGCGTGGATCCTTGGAGAAGCTTCAAGGAAGGGAAAAGCAAAGATTGTTAGTTCGTGTGCTATATTTGGATTCGAGGTAGGTTAGGCTTACTTATAGTTAGATTGAGATTTATTATTGTATGACTTTGATATCTTGCTAAGATTGGGTGGGGTCTTAAATTTTGTAATGGTAGAAGGAAATGTTTGGGATTAGTTGAATCATTTAGGCTTTTGAACACATGAAGTGTGATATTTGACCCATAGTCTTGTTATATCATGAATAGCATGAGGATACTCGAGTTTCTCTAGTTAGATGGAAGTGACTTTCTTCACTTATCTCAAGCGTAAGTTGACCAAGATATACCTTGATGTGAGATTGACCTTAGATGTTTGCAAGACTTAGGAGTGACATTTAAGGAAGAATTGTCCAATTTAACTAGTGTGGATTGATAGACCTTTGAGACATAATTTAGATAACTTAATCTAGTTTTTGGTAGAAGTTAGACTTGTAGAAGATAACTTGGGATATTAGAAATGGAACTTGACCTGTCTTAAGCTTAAACTACAAAACTTCATTAGTAACCTAGATACGTGTTGGATACCTAGAATATGCTCTTGGTGACTTGATAGTTAAATTTGGTAAATGGTTTATTTATGATGTTGATACGAAAATAATGTTCATGTTTGATTGTGGTCTTATTGTCACTTTTGGAATAGCATTGGGAATCCTTTTAAGTTGAATCCATGACTATGCTATCACTTGATTTATTGACTAGTTCACTAGGTGAGCCTTAGATTATGTTATTACTCGTATTATGCTTAAGTTTAGTGACTAAACTATTGATTGTCCAAAAGAACCCTTTTGTGCTAGTATTGCGAATTATGCTTATAAAGAGGGGTTCTAAAAAGTATAACCATGGCTTGTTATTAACCATGATAATAATCATAGTAAGCCTAGTGATGTGTTGAGAGTTCATACCATATAGTTATGTATGTTCATGCTCCTACTATTATAACGTCTTGATAATAAATGGTGAGATACTATGATATGTCTTTCCTTGCTTCTCTTATATTATTTTGTTTGTGGCGCTTGTACTAGCCAATGATTTGGCTACACCCATACATATATGTATAAATTGATGTCATTATGAATATTGATTCTATGGTGAATGTTGATGATATTATGATGCTCGATAAGGCGGAGGATATGTTGATGGTATTATGATGCCCGACAAGGCCAGAGGATACATTAATAATATTGTGATGCTCGATAAATTCGGAGGATATATTAATGATATGTTGATGCCTGACAAGGCCAGAGGAAATATTGATGTCGTGATGATGCCCGACAAGGCCAAAGGACATAATGATACTATGATGATGGCCGGTAAATTTGGAAGAGGTATTGATAATATGATGATGCTCGGTGAATTTGAAAGAGGTATTGATGATATGATCGTGCCCGGTAAACCCTGAGAGATATATTGATGTTATGGTGATGCTATGTGTGGTAAGCATATATAAACGTATATTTATATGTGTGGTTATGCACTTATATGATTACGCCCCTATCTATATTAAGGATGCGATGTTTTCCTTGGAAAGTTGTCTATCATTCTCTACCATTAATCACTTGTTAAGGGACACGACTCTTGTTATTGCTAATTAGTGAATACAATTCGAATATACCGAATAATGAGTTATGACAAATTGCTGAGTATAATCATGTGTAGAAGTAAAGATTCACCTCGTGGATGTATTTGATGTGAATAAATGGATACATTATGGAACTTCGTTTAGTAAAATGGGTTGTGTGATAACTAGTTTTGTATATAAATTGGTTATGTTACTTGATTGCTAGGAACCTAGAATGCTTGTGGATGAACCTTATTTATCTAAAATTTTGTAACTAGTAATTATGGTTGTGAAATGGCTAATGAGGATAATAGACTTAGTATTATTGATGACTAGTGATATTGATGCCTAGTATGTAATGCTGTTGGTTGATTTAATGTGGACTTAGATATTTATGATTCTAACTAGCCAGTCGCATTGGGTAATAGATAGATAAGTGTGTTTGATATTATGGATCATCTTCCTATATGATGGCTAGAAATGAGCTTTGGTTAAATGGTAATCATTGTTTAGTTCTGCATCTTGACTAGGTATGGATATTGGATAGTTAGTGAATAGTAATGACTAGGTATGGATATTGGATAGTTAGTGAATAGTAATTAGTTACTATTTCATGAGGGAGGATTGTACCAAGAATCAGTTAGACTAATGAATGGAGACCTTTTAATGACCAGGAAACTAGTAGTTAATTATAAGTGTTGTTTTGTTAATAATGACTAGATTGAGTGTATTGGTATCATAGATATCTACGTGGCTATATGTCTATGGTTATGATTATCTTGATGTATGTTATTTCATGTTGTTGTAGTTGATGATGATTATGAATCTTGGTATATGACCCTTGATGGGAATTGTGGAAAATGTGGATATGAAAAGTGATGAACCTCGAATATTTTGAGAGGTTGGTTACATGTGTAATTACTTAATGGCTTGATTTTTTCCTGCACTCTCCGGTGGTATGGGATGCCACGATGTGTTCTTTATTTATTATTTCTTGTGTGTACTTCTCGGTGATATGGGACATCATGGTGAGTTCTTTTACTTATGCTTCAATGGATGTGGTATATATTCTTAGTCTTATTCCGATTGTAGTTGTATTAGTGATACTTTACACTTTTGATCGTGTACTTTTGATATATAATGGTATTGGCGCATGATGAATGTATACGTTATAGTTTTGATCTATTTTGATTATTGATTGTATACGGTGATAATGAAGATGATTTAGGCTCAATTCTTTACCATGACTTAGAGAAATTATCTTGCTTTATATCATAATTTAGCTCATTCGACCGATGATGCCTACTGAGTAGCCATTGTTCTTTTACTCATACTATACTTTTGTATCTTTTTGGTGCAGACCCGAGTACTAGATGCCACCGCTGAGTTGAGATCGTGTTGTGTTGATCTTTTGAAGATAGGGTGATCACTTGAAGCTTCGAATCACCTGTTTCCCTCCTATCCTTATTCAATTTTTTGTATTTGTGATGAATGTATAAGACTATTTGTACTTTAAGTTGTATTTTCTATAGTTGAACTTAGATGCTCTTGTACTGATATTACCAAGTCATGGGAATTGGTATTCTTAGTGATTGTGTTTGGGTGAAACATCTATTGTTTATGATTGTGGTCATCTATTGTGGCCCTTGTTGAGCATTTCTGTTGAAGTAACCCATTGCCTTAGCTCCTGGTTACGGTGTTGACTTGCCTACTGGTGGGATTAGTAGGTTTCGTTATGATGTGTGAGTCATTTCATGTTAAATTGGTATCAGAGACTAGGTTTCACTGGTATTGTTGGTACAAGAGCTAGTGTCTAGTAGAGTCCTGTAGATCGGAATAGTTGACGTCTATTTTCTATCTTCCGGAGGCTATGGGAAATTTTTAGGAGTCCTTCACTTCTTTCACTTGTATCATGCTAAGAGTCTAAGTTGGTTTATAGGATATTTTCTTGACTCTACTCTTTCGTAGATGCCAAGACACGTGCTACAACTATGCGTGATGAGGGTCTTGAGACCCAGCCTAGGGATCTTTCCCCTGTTCGAGGACAACGTCAAGATGTGTCCCCAGTTAGAGACTAGGATGGTCCTCCCCAAAACCCTATTCCTGAACTTAAGTAAGATATTCCTCCGCCATAGCCAGCGGTGGGCCAGGGACCAGCCTAGCCTCCACCAAGTTTTATTCCCTCTTTTTTGCTTAGATATGCCTTAGTTCAGCTGTTGGGTATTGTTGGTAGTTCGCAGTTTACTGAGGCAGGAGTGCAACCTACAGCTGCAGCCCCTGGAGTTGAGGTTCCTTCTATGCCGACAGTCGTTCCACCGATAGCCACTCAGTCAGTTGTGACCTATCCTTCTATGTCTGTGTAGGATAAAAAAATACTGGGTAGGTTTTTGAGGTTGGCTTCGCCTAGGTTTTTTGGTGATCCTGAGAGGATACATTTGAGTTTTTGACTGCTTTTGAGGATAGACTTCGTGGGTTAGCCCTTGTTGGACTCATGGTGTGGATTACACCACATTTCAGTTGGATTTGTCTACTCGTCACTGGTGGAGAGGTTTTATAAGTTATAGGACATTTCGATCTTCTCCTCTTTCATGGACTCAATTCTCTGTGATATTCTTAGAGAAGTATATGCTGCACAGTCTTAGAGATCGATTGAGGGATCAGTTCGCTAGATTGGAGTAGGATCCTATGACAGTCGCTGAGTATGAGGCTTATTTCCATGAGTTGGCAAGGCGTGTGACTTTTATCTTAGATACTGAGTATGGGAGAGTTTGCTGCTTTGTGAAAAGATTGAGACTTCCTATTCGAATGGCTACTCAGAGTCTAGTTGCTGCGGGTAAGATTTTTGCTGAGGTTTTTAATCATGCTTGAGTGATGGAGGACATGCATCGTGAGGGTCGTGATTAGAGGCCTAAGTTTGAGGGCAAATTTGGTGGGAGCCATAGTAGTTCTCGATTCAGAGATGGTAGTTATTATGTTGGGCATCCTTCACATTCGTCTTTTCTACCTCAGAGTTAGACTAGTCGATTAGTTTAGGTAGCTCTTCAGACTACTGAAGAAGTTCAGTTTAGTACTAGTGGTCGCCCTGGTAAGGGCGGTGATCAGTCTTTCAGAGATTTGTCTATAGGCCGTGATAGACATAGTGGTTAGTATGGTTCTGCTGGATTTGTGAGTTCTGGTTCTTCTTGTGATTCTTGTTTTACTTGTAGGTTTCCTAGTCATTTCTTGAGGGATTGCCCTAGTCGTAGGGCAATGATTGTTTTAGCCTAGGGTGATACTCCTATTAGAGAAGTTTATCCCATAGGTAGAGATGGTGCGAGAGGTCATAAGGATGGTTATCAGGGTGCTCGAGGTGGTACTCAGGCAAGTAGAACAAGAGGTCAGTCAGGTGCCCAGCTAGGTAGCCGGCATGGTCAGTTGTATGTAGTACCTGCTAGGCTTAAGACTGAGACTTCAAATGTTATTCTGATAGGTACAATTTTGGTGTGCAGTAAGTCGGCCTTGTTATGTTTGATCTTGGATCCACTTATTCTTTTATATGCTTATTATGCACCATGGTTAGATTTGACTAGTGATTTATTATCTGTGTCACTGCGTATTTCTACTCTCATGGGTGATTCTTTGGTAGTGGATTGAGTATTCAGATCATGTGTTGTGAAAGTTAGTGATGTTGATAATTTTGCAGATCTTATTATTCTGGATATGCTGGATTTCAATGTGATTCTGGTCATGGATTGGTTATCCCACTATTATGCGGTCATGGATTACTTTACCAAGACCATTACCTTCGCCATGCCCGGCGTACCCCCAGCCATGTGGTAGGGAGAATTTAGCCGTGAGCTGATAGGGATTATTAATTATATTTGTGTTGGGAGACTTATATCGAGGTATTATGAGTCTTATCTTGCTTATGTATATGATACTCATGAAGAGAGTCAGTCGCTTAACTCTATTCCTGTTGTTTGTGAGTGTCTCGATATATTTCCTGCCGACCAGCTGGGTGTTTACCCTGACCGTGAGATTAAGTTTGATATTGACCTTGAGCCTGACACCCGACCTACTTCTATGGTACCTTACTGTATGGATCCTAATGAGCATAAAGAGCTGAATTCTAATCTTCAGGATCTTCTTGGTAAGGGTTTTATTAGACCGAGTGTGTCCCCATGGGGAGCTCCTACGTTGCTTGTAAAGAATAAAGATGGCTCTATGCGTATGTGTAATGATTATATGCATCTTAACAAGGTGATAGTGAAGAACTGTTATCCTATACCTAACATTGATGACTTATTCGACCAGCTTTAGTGTGCAACAGTGTTTTCTAAGATTATTTAAGGTCCGGTTACTACTAGTTGAGGATTCGGGCCGAGGATATCCCAAAGATAACTTTCAGGACCCGTTATAGTCATTATGAATTTTTAGTGATGTCTTTTGGGTGGACTAATTCCCAAGACGCGTTCATGTATTTGATAAACCACGTGTTTAGGCTGTATCTAGACTCCTTTGTTATTGGGTTCAGTGATGACATTCTTGTATATTTGAGGAGTAGTGAGGGGCATGCAGTATTTGAGGATCATACTCCAGACTTTGTAGGATCATGTGCTTTTTCCAACTTCTCTAAGTGTTAGTTTTGGCTTGAGTCGGTGTCGTTTCTTGGATATATAGTGTCCAAGGCGAGTATCATGGTAAACCCGACTAAGATTTTGATGATTCGTGATTATGCTAGACCTACGTCTTTGACTGAGGTTCGCAGTTTTATTGGGTTGGCTAGTTACTATAGGCATTTTGTTGAGAGATTTCCTACT
>JAPEIP010000009.1:50579778-50607525 GCA_026120095.1 Capsicum chinense | reverse complement strand
TGTTAGTTTTGGCTTGAGTCGGTGTCGTTTCTTGGATATATAGTGTCCAAGGCGAGTATCATGGTAAACCCGACTAAGATTTTGATGATTCGTGATTAGGCTAGACCTACGTCTTTGACTGAGGTTCGCAGTTTTATTGGGTTGGCTAGTTACTATAGGCATTTTGTTGAGAGATTTCCTACTATTTTAGCCCATATAACTTAGTTGACTCAGAAGGAAGTTCCTTTTCGATTGTTTGAGGAATGTGAGTTGATCTTTGGAAAGCTCAAGAACTGTCTTACTTCATCCTAGTGTTAGCTCTTCCAGTTGAGGGTGAGGGATTCACCATGTTTTATGATGCTTCTGGTGTTAATCTTGGTTGTGTTTTGATGCAGTAGGGTCGTGTCATAGCTTATGCTTGTAGAAATCTTAAAATGCATGAGCGTAATACCCCACTCATAATTTTAAGCTGGAGGCGATAGTTTTCGCACTCAAATTTAGAGGCATTATTTTTCTGGTGTGCATTGTGAGATTTTCACCGATCATCGTAGCCTTCAACATCTTATGATCCAGCGTGAGTTTAATGCTCATCAACATAGATGGATGGAGTTGTTAAAGGACTATGATATCTCCATCTTATATCCTCCGGGTAAGGCAAATGTGGTAGCTGATGCCTTGAGTCATAAGGCAGTGAGTATGGGTAGCTTGACATATATATCAATTTCTCTGAGGCCTATGGAATGGGACATTCAGTGTTTAGCCAATTTAATGGTTCTCCTTGATATTTTGGATCCTATGAGAATTTTGGCTTGTATGGAGGCGAGGTCCTCCCTATTTGAGAAGATTCGTGATCATCAGTATGATGATAACAAGCTGTGCTTCCTCTGTGATCAGGTGGTGAGTGGTGAGTTTGGGAGACACACTATGGATTTTGAGGTATTTTGAGATTTTAGGGTCGCATTTGTATTCCCCAACTTGATTATTTGATTTAGTCTATTCTTCATGAGGCTCAAAGTTCTAGATATTCCATTCACCCCATTACAACTAAGATGTATTGATATTTGAGGAAACATTACTGGTGGTATGGTATCAAGAGCTATGTGGCAGACTTTATGGCTCATTTCCTATGTTGTTAGCAGGTTAAGGCCGAGCATCAACACCCAGGTGGATTGACTAAGAGATTGCCCATTCTTGAATAGAAATGGAGTGGATTACTATAGACTTTATTAGTGGTTTACCTCGTACTTCCTGTGGTCTTGATGGCATTTGGGTTATAATAGATCGTTTAACCAATTTGGCACATTTCATTCCTTTTCAGATGACTTTTTGTGCTAAGATATTATCCTAGATTTATGTTCGGTGATAGTTCATTTGCATGGGATGCGTGTTTTAATCATACCAGACCGTGGTTCTGTGTTTACTTCATGATTTTAGAGAGTATTTCAGGAGAAGTTGGGTACTCGAGTGGATTTGAGTATAGCTTTTCATCCGCATATAGATGGTCAGCCTGAGCGACTATTCTGGTGCCTTAGAATATTCTCCAAGCCTGTGTTATAGATTTTAAAGGACAGTGGGATCAACATTTAGCATTAGCAGAGTTCGCCTACAATAACAACTATCATTCAAGTACTGAGATGGCGCCTTATGAGGGTTTGTATGGTAGGAGATGTTGCTATCTGATAGGATGGTTTGAGACTTCTGAGATGAGACCTCGAGGTACAGATTTTCTTTAGGACTCATTAGATAGATTCAGGGTGATTCAAAATAGGCTGAGATCAGTCCAGAGAAGGTAGAAGGCCTATACCAACCGTAGGCTTCTTGCCTTAAGATTTAGAGTTAGTGACTATGCTTCCTTTGTGTTTCTCCCATGATGGGTGTGATGAGGTTGGGAAGGAAGGGTAAGCTCAGGCCTTGATATCTTGGTCCTTTTGAGATTATCCGCGCAGTTGGCAAGGTGTTTTATAAGTTAGGCTTGCCTCCAATTCATTTCATGTGCTTAGGTGGGACTCAGTCCAGTTAGATAAGCAGTTAACCTTTGTAGAGGAGCCCATGATTATTCTAGCTAGTGATGTGAGACAGTTGTGTACTAGGGAGATTCTTGTAGTTAAGATTCTGTGGAAGCATCACCCAGTGGAGGAGGCCACTTTGGTGGTCAAGAGAGAGATGCGAGCCCACTATCCTCATTTGTTTGAGACTTCAGGTATTTTTCTTCACCTTTAACTTTTAGGGATGAAAGTTCCTTAGTAGTGGATATTGTAATGACCCTTCAGGCCATTTCACGTAATCCTGCTCATTTTTGCTGATAGAGCTTTCCCATAGCTACCCCAAGCCATTTGTGACTTGTTGGAACTGATAGTTCAATTACCTAGTAGTTCATTTTTTTTTAAAACCATTTCCCTGTTTAGAAGTCTTCATTGGTTTCAAATGGCCATCGAGCAAAAAATTTAGTAAAACAATATCGGATGCAAAATTCAACTTTTCCAACGTGTTTGGAATGTCAGAATCACAGTGGTTGCATATCTTATTTGCTCATATTGGACTCTGGATGCATCCCCAAGCATTAATTCCAAGTTTTAACTGTCTTCTGTTGAGGCTGGAGATATCGCGATTGTGGAAGCCCTAGTGTGATCATGATGGCCGCGATCGCAGCAAGCGCATGTGCACGATCATTGCTCTCGAGGGTCTGAGCAAGCGTATTTAAGTTCATTCTTGGCTGAAAATTAGATATTTCTTCATTGTCTTGAGCCTCCAAAACCCTAATGGAGAGAGTTGTTCTTAAAGTGTGTGGTGGGGGTTGATTGGGAGCTTTAATAGCTTGATTATTCGTGATTAGCATCAAATTAAGGTAAGATTCTCTTAATTTTAGAATTAAACTCTTGATTGTTAGACCCAAAACCCCTAATGTCTTGAGACTTGATTTTAGCCCCAAATATGATTGTTTTGCACAAATTTCTTGAGGGTTATAACTCTCTAATGGTATTTGAACAATGGGTTGGTCTCGGAAACTCATTTTTATATATAGGTCCCACCTGGTGGGTTTTAGGTATTGTTTTGGACTCGAAGCTGAATGGTGCAATATAGGTGTTGTTATTGCCATATTAATGCGTAGATTATGGTTTTTGATAGGGTGGATCCTTGGAGAAGCTTCAAGGAAGGGGAAAACAAAGACTGGTGGTTCGTGAGCTATATGTGGATTCGAGGTAGGTTAGACTTACTTGTAGTTAGATTGATGCTAAGATTGGGATATATCTCTCTAAGATTGGGCGGGGTCTTTGATGTTGAAATGGTAGAAGACAATATTTTTGATTAGTTGAATTATTTAGGCTTTTGAACGCATGAAGTGTGATATTTGAGCCATAGTCTAGAACCTTAGTTAGATGGACTTGTTATCTCATGAATAGCATGGGGATACTCTAGTTGCTCTGGTTAGATGGGAGTGACTTTATTTACTCATCTCAAGCGTAAGTTGACCTAGATATATCTAGATATGAGATTGACCTTAGATACTTGAAAGACTTAGGTGTGACACTTGAGGAAAAATCATCCTATTGAACTAGTATGGATTGATATACCTTTGAGACATGATTTAGATAAGTTAGTCTAGTTCTGTGTAGAAGTTAGACTTGAATAAGATAACTTGGGATATTAGAAATGGAACTTGACCTGCCTAAATCTTGAACTATGTAACTTCATTAGTGACCTAGATACGTGTTGGACACCTAGAACATGCTCTTGGTGACTTGATGGTTAAATCCGGTAAATCATTTATTTATGATGTTGATTCAAAAATAATGTGTATGTTTGATTATGGTATTATTGTCCCTTTTTAGATAGCATTGGGAAGCTTTGTAAGTTGAATCCACGACTATGCCGTCACTTGATTTATTGACTAGTTCAATATGTGAGCCTCGGGTTATGTTACTACTCATATTATGCTCAAGTCTAGTGACTAAACTAATGATTGTACAAAAGAACCCTTTTGTTCTAGTATTGCGAATTATACTAATAATGAGGGGTTCTAGGAAGTATAACCATGTCTTGTTATTGACCATGCTAATAATTATGTTAAGCCCAGTGATGTGTTGAGTGTTCACACCATACGGATATGCATGTTCATGCACCTACTATTAAATGTATTGATAATAAATGGTGAGATACTATGATATGTCTTTCCTTCTTTTGTTTATGGTGCTTGTACTAGCCAATTATCTAGATACACGATACATGTATGTATAAATTGATGTCATGATGAATATTGATGATATGGTGAATAGTTATGATATTATGATACTCGACAAGGTGGAGGATATAATGATGGTATTATGATGCCCGACAAGGCTGGAGGATATATTGTAATATTATGATGCTCGGTAAATCCGAAGGATATATTGATAATATGTTGATGCCCGACAAGGCCGGATGAAATATTAACGTTTAGATGATGCCCGACAAGGATAGAGGACATATTGATACTATGCTGATGCTCGGTGAATTCAGAAGAGGTATTGATGGTATGATGATGCCCAGTGAATCCGAAAGAGCTATTGATATATGATGGTGCCCGGTAAACCCATAGGATATATTGATGTTATGGTGATGTTATGTGTGGTAAACATATATAAATGTATATTTATATGTGTGGTTATGCACTTGTAGGATTATGCCTGTATGCGTGTTAAGGATGTGATGTTTTCCTTAGAAAGTTGTCTATAATTCTCTACCATTAATCACTTGTTAAGGGACATGACTCTTGTTATTGCTAATTAGTGAATACAATTAGAATATGCTGAATAATGAGTTATGACAAATTGCTAAGTATAATCATGTGTAGAAGTAAAGATTTACCTAGTGGATGTATTTGGTGTGAATAAATGGATACATTGTGGAACTTCGTTTAGTAAAATGGGTTGTGTGATAACTAGTCTTGTATATAAATTGGTTATGTTACTTGATGGCTAGGAACCTAGAATGCTTGTGGATGAACCTTATTTAGCTAGAATTTGGTAACTGGCAATTATGGTTGTGAAATGGCTAATAAGGATAATAGACTTAGCATTATTGATGACTAGTGATATTGATGCCTAGTATGTAATGCCGTTGGTTGATTAAATGTGGACTTAGAGATTTTTGATGCTAACTAGTAAGTGGCGTTGGGTATTAGACAAATAAGTGTGTTTGATAATATGGATCCTCTTCGTATATAATGACTAGTGCACCTATGATGACTAGAAATGAGCTTTGGTTAACTGGTGATTATGGTTTAGTTGTGCATCTTGTCTAGATATGGATGTTGGCTAGTTAGTGAATATTAATTAGTTACTATTTCATGAAGGAGGATTGTACCAAGAATTGGTTATACTAATGAATGGAGACCTTTTAATGAATAGGAAACTAGTAGTTAATTATAAGTATTGTTTAGTTAATAATGAATAGATAGAGTGTATTGGTATCATAGATATCTAATTGGCTATATGAATATGGTTATGATTATCTTGATGTATGTTATTTCAAGTTGTGGTAGTTGATAATGATTATGGATCATGTTAAACGATCTTTGATGGGAATTGTGGTAACTGTTGATATGAAAAATGGTGAACCTAGGATATTGTGAGAGGTTGGTTACATATGTAATTACTTAATGTCTTAATCTCTTCATGCACTCTCTGATGGTATGGGACGCCGTGATGAGTTCTTTACTTTATTGTTCCTTATGTGTAATTCCCGTTTGTATGGGACACTGTGGTGAGTTCTTTTACTTATGCTTCAATGTATGTTGTAAATCTTCTTGGTCTTATTGGGATTACGGTTGTATTGTGACACTTTACTCTTTGAATCGTCTACTTTTGATATATAACTGTATTGGCGCATGTTGAATGGATATATCGTAGTTTTTTTCTAGTTTGACTATTGATTGGATACAATGTTGATGAAGGTGATTCAGGTTTGATTCTATACCTTGACTTAGAGATATTATCTTGTTTTATATCGTCTTTATATCATAATTTATCTCAGTCGTCCGATGATGCCTACTAAGTACCCATTGTTTTGGTACTCATACTACACTTCTGTACCTTTTTGGTGTAGACTCGAGTACTAGCTACCGCCGTTGAGTTGAGATCGTGCTGTGTTGATCTTCCAGAGATAGGTTGAGGTCTTGGAGATTTGAGTCGCTCGTTTACCTCCTATCCTTATTAAGTCTTTTGTATTCGAGACAAATGTATAAGACTATTTAGACTTTGAGTTGTATTTTCTACTATTGAACTTAGATTCTCTTATACTGATATTAACAGGTCATGGTAATTGGTATCCTTAATGATTGTGTTGGGGTGAAACTTCTATTGTTTATGATTGTGTTCATCTATCATGGTCCTTGCCGGGCATTTCTACTGAAGTAACTGACTGCCTTAGCTTCGGGTTACGGTATTGGCTTACCTACTGGTGAGATTAGTAGGTGCCATCACGATGCAGAAATTGGATCGTGACAAGTGGATATTGTAGTGACCGTTGAGGTCATTTTCCATATTTTTGCTTATTTTGGCCACTTTAGCTTTCCTATAGCTGACCCAAGTCATTTATGACTTACTGGGATTGACAGTTTGGTTACCAGATATTTCATTTGGTTTGTAGGGCCAATTCCATGTTTTGAAGTCCTCGCTGGTTCAAATTGGCTACCGAGTGAAAACATCAGTCAAACGATCCCATATGCTAAATATAACTATTTGTCTTTGTTAATCATTTGACCAGACTGATCTTCATAATCTCTGAGAATACCCATCATTAATTCAATGACATGGACTCAACAAAAGCAAAAGTAATAGTATCATCACCCTATGCTAGATGATTAATATTTTTACTCCACTTTGGAAAATAAAAAATCTTATATTCTGCATAAAAAATAAAGAATTAAGATCTCTAGATAAAGCCTCTACAAAATGAATGAACAAGGCTCGTGATGAAGGATCCCCTTGCTTTTTTTCCCTTGTAGAATGAAATAATCCATAGGATTGGTCATTTATTATGATTGAGTACCAATTTTTAGCCACCGATCTCCAAATCCTATCTACCACTCCAACATCAAGACCCATCTTTTCAAGAACTTTAATTAAGGTCCATTCCACTCTGTCATAAGCCTTATCCATATCAAGATTAATCACTACATTTGTAGGCTTTCCCTTATCCTTATATCTAAAATAATCTCTTCTGTAAAAAGCTCATTTTCAGTGTCACTTCCATCTTTCATTAAACTTGATTGGTTTTTTAAAATTAGAGTAGGTATTATATCTTCAAGTTTGTAATCTAACATTCTTGATACTACTTTACTTAGGAAGTTACTCAGGTTAATTGGTCTTATGTTTGAAAAAAATTGTATAATATCATTTTTTGGAAATAGAATCAAATTAGTGTGAGTGATGGACTTCGGAAGTGTATTTCTCTCAAATAAAGTAGTCACTACCTTAAGAACATCATCTCCAACTATGTCCCAGTAACTTTGAAAAATTGGCGAATAAACCCTTCTGGACCATAAGCACTGTCACCATTCAGTTCAAACACAATCTTCTTAACTTCCTCCCTGGTGGGCATGTCATTTATAGTTCTATTAGATTCCTCAAAAACTAGAATAGGGATATGGTTCAACAATGAATGATCACTTTCTCTTTGAATACCTGAAAATTGGTCCAGATAAAATATAGAGCTACAACAGCCAACTGTTCAGCACCCTACATCCATGTTTCCTCCTTATATTGGATTTGCTAAATCTAATAGACAATCTTTTTCTTCTTCCATTAGCCAGGATGTGAAGAAACTTAGTGTTCTTTTTAGATTCTGTAAACCATGAATACCTACTTTCCACCTCTAAAACTCTTTATTATAATTTATATATTTTTTCAATTCAACTTGTGCTTTGTCAAGCACCATTCTATTTCTAGCAGATGGATCTTCTTCAAACAACTCCTTTAATCTAAAAATTTCTTCTTTAATTATCAATTGCTTGAAAATGTCATCAAAGGTAGCTACTCTAATTAGTCAAAGATATCCTTTGTTTTCTTTAATTCTGCTTTAGAATGACAAAAACATCACTTTCCTATGCAGACACCTAATTTTCTCTCACCACTTACTGGAAATCTTCCTTTTTTGACCAAACTTGAGGAATATGAAGGGTATTCTTAATATATTAGACTAATTCCAATAAGAAAGTAACAAAGGAGCATAATCTAAGCCAGTCCTTGCCAAATTCTCTAACTTCACCAAATCAAAATAACCCCAAAAAGATCGATTCAACAAGAACCTATCTAATCTCTTAAAAATACAATCACTGTCAATTCTACCATTCCACTAAGTGAAAGTATTGTCTTTGATGTTGATGTCAACTAGATCACATGAATTCACAAAAAAAAAAGAAAATCCTCACATTCTTAAGGATACATTGGAGGCCACCAATCTTTTCCTCATCACACAAGATGATATAAAGTCACCCCTAACCAACCCAGGTAAGTTGATACTCATACTTAGTGAATAAGTATCTTTCCATAAGCTTTATCTTTCCTGAACATCATATTTTACATACACCATAGTAGTCACAAAGGACTGACTAGTTTCATGAAACAATATCTTAAAGTTCATTATTTTTCAGAATCAACAATGACACCCACTTGAATATGCTCCTGAATAAAAACCTAAATCTTTTTTACATTATAGTTTACATACTCCATACCCAACCAATTTTTTATTTTTGTATTTGATTAATACTTAAAAAGGATCTACCAAAGTAATGAAGAACACTTGTGATATTTGTGTAACTTTTGTATTCTATGGAATGAATTTTGGGTCCTTATAGACCTCATATTCCAAAATAAGGCTTTCATCATTATTTAGAACTAGATTTGACACTTCTCTTTGGATTCATCCATGTAGGTAGTGTCTTCCCTTTATTATTGCCCCTTTATTATTGCCTTTGTTGCTATTTGTGATGATAAAACAACCACTTTAAGCACTTGATCTTCATTCTGCTCATTATTGTCGTCTTTTTTTATTATCTACTGATTCTTTATGTCATGACCCCTTTCTTGCTTAGTTACATCTACTTGCACCTGATAGGAGACCAATTCATGTAGTGATCTAACTGGGCTTAATTTGGTGCAACGAATTGCTAACTCTTAGCTTGTAGTGTTCTCCACCCCTAGTGCATTCAACATCAACGAGTTACTAGTTGTCTCTGGATATGAACCAACTAACTCTTTAATAATTTGGAATTCTTGAGACTTATCTATCTGTAGTGGCTCATAGGTATGTGGCTTGTTCCATTTATTGTTGGATGTCTATCTTATCCTCTAATTCATTGTTGTTCTTGGTGTTGAGTTTCAATGCCTACTGTATTATCTCTCATTTTTCTTGTGATTCATCAATTTTGAACATTGTTGTTTCTGTCTTCTCTTTTATCAATTTTGGAAATTATTGCTTCTGCTTCTACTTAACTTTTATCACTTTGAGCCTCCCATCCGTAAGAATTTTCCATGGTGTTTTATTCATGAATTTTCACAACATGTGTTCTCCCTGTCCTCTACTTTGTCACTCCCTGCCGTGCTAGTTTGATTTTCGCCTAATAACTTCAAGTAATTTTTGCTTCTTGTGTTCCCAAGTGTGGACTTTGTATTTTTTTGGTGAACAGTTGTGGTGATCTTTCTTTGTTGATATAGTGTCATGTGAACTTAAGCTGCTAGTGAAAGCCTTGTCTACCTACTCTCTACTACTACCTTCTTTTGGAGTACCTTGGCTAGTCAGATCTCCTTATCATTATTCTCTTCTTGTTCCTTCTGATTCAACATATCAGAGAGGTTATTTGCATCGATGAAATTACTTATCTATACTACCTTGTCACTTATGTCTTCTTTTTTCCATTGTAAGGAATCTATTTATGGGATTCCATTTACTAAACATTGCACCTCTATAGAATCTCTTTTGTTCATGGTTTTCTAGCACTACTGTCTCCTCTGGTTTTCCTTTTCCCTTTCTGACTCTTATTGAAACACTCTACAATTATCTTCATTATGGACCTATAGCTTGTACTTCCTACAGTAAGAAGGAAGTAAGTCATATTGTATAATGTCTTTTACTAATCTCTTCTCCTGACTAGTTTCATGTTTATTTTCCATTTAAACATACGTTTTTCTACAAGAAATTCCAACTTAACCTTCACCCTAGCACAACTAGGGCATGTTTTATTGATGGTTTCAAGGTCCAAATATAAGGATTTCTCAACAGTAGAGGCCAACTAAAAGAAGGCTTCATTGACAAAGAATATGGGGAGAAGATCTAGAAATAAGATCCAAGTAGTAACTTAGGATGTTTCTTCAGTCACTTTCAATTTAGCATCATATATGAAAGGGCTCATATGATATACATATCCATCTTTTGCAATTATGTAATGAGCATTTTTATACATGATATTAATTGAATCCATAACAAGCTCAATTTGTATTAATAAATGTCTATTCCTTAAAAAACCAATTTCACAATCACCTATAATACCATACTATTTTGGAATTAATTCCCTTAGTTTGGAAATTTCAGGCCAACCGTATGAGAGTTTACTAACCACAAGATATTGTAAATTCTCAATTATATCCATCTTGTATACTTTCTGGCCAGTCCATTGAAATGTAGGAATACCATCAATGAATGTTTCTTTATTCAATGGGATAGGCCCAACGTATATCTTTGACTTCAAAGCATTGTCTATATTACCATTTGACTTTATAATATCGGCGAATTTTCCCTTAGGGGTCAAGCTTTCGGGACTTATATGTCTATGATTTTTCATGGTGATAGGTTTGACTAGTAAGGGTGGGAATTGTGATGTGAAGGTTGAGACCAGGCCAATCATCAGAGATGGCTGGACAGTGACCGACTTCATGGGAAATCGAAGACTATGGTTTATAGTCTCATTTAGGAGAGAAAAAAAGCCGTTTTTGGTGTTAGAAGTTTTTTTTGCTCATGAATGAAAGTTAATAGAAAGCATCATTTTTCATATATAATATAATAGTACATGGAGGCAATTTCATAGAAATGAAAAAATAGATGATGAGACTAGTTCATTGACCATAGAGGAGGAATGATGATACTCCCACTATTATATATAGCCTTACATACCTTACATCACTCTAAGTGAAATCCTAGAATTGCAGAAGAATCCCAAAAGTCCATCCTCAAATCCAGAGATGAGTTTCTTATAAAACCTAAGTTTTGACTATAGATTATTGCTTAGGATACATAATCATATGTTAGAATCACTAAATAATAATGAGAGTATTCTCACCTTGATATGGAAGAAAGTATAATCTCTTTTATAGATGGTGGGTCTTTGTCTCGATCCAAAATTAGGATCGTGATGGAACCTATCATATCCACAGTGACGGGTAAGCTAAAATCCAACCCAATACTATAACTAATAAATAAAGGAACAAAAACAAATAAATATACAATAAAATTCAAATAGTTTCGAAACTATGCATATGCAAGAGTGTGATAAATCTCAAATGCCCAAGATTTAGTAGTCATATGTACAAACCTCTATCATAGTAATATAAGAATATTCCAAAACTATCAAAAATGTAGAAAATAAACATAAAACTAGGATACTTAGGAAATCTTGGGAAATCCACATCATCAACCACCACCTCAAAATTTCCATGAAGTAATCACCATACAACCGCAAGATCAATGTTCGAAAACCACAGCTTAGTACCTGCATGCAAGGTGTAGAAAAAGTAATGGTAAGTATGAAAAATATGTACTCAGTAGCATCATTGACAAACTATAATATAAAGTGGTAATAAAAACACCAAAACCAACCATCCAACACAACATAATAAATTACATTAAAAACCAGCCTAGTGTAATAGGTATATCACAATAAAAAGTGTAATCATCACTAACTCTGAAAACTAGAGAAATATCAATGAATCACGAAACACAATACTGAAACACCACAGATCAAACATATGGAAATGATGAGATGATGCAATATGGCATAATGAATGACAGTATATACCTACTTCTTTGTTTGGATAGCTAGGACCCGTAGGGACTCACAATGTCCATATACTCACTCAAAATAATTTTTGATCGAGCATGGTAATTAATGAATCCATCCAGAATCATTTCTCATCTGGTCAACCAAAATAATTTTTTATTGAATATGCAAGTCAAAATTAGTAAAACCTATTCACAACACTTTCTCATTGGACATAGAAGTTATAAATTAATAAAATCTATCCAGAATACTTTTCCACCGAGCATGCAAGTTATAAATCAAAAAAAATTGACTCACATATCTATCGGGTTAGCAAGGCATTTCAAATCAACCTTTCTCAAAATATAAATTGTACAATGCTATGATGTGAATATGAGTGAGTGTATATAAATCAAAATAACAAAAACAACATGATATCCGAAATCAAGGCTCACAAGGCCATACTCAACTCAACAATATCAGCTACAAGCCTGAAGTTCATCAATCTAGCTTAATTCTAACTCTTAATAGGATATACCATCATTATCAACAACCCTTCAGTACAGAATCACTACTAAGTTAGTCTACATTAGATAATCCATTAGTTAAGAAAAGAGAATAATCCGAACAAGTCATGACATCTCATTTTTATCCCTTTACAATACACCTATACCTGTATAAATTCTTGTCACCTCATCTATACGAAAACCCCATCCCTATTACTCCCAATTCAAATAAATTACATTATAACATTTCAAAATAGATTCAAAGGAAGTCTCAACTTACTTTATGAAATCCCAACGAATGAAACCAAAGCTTTGCCCTTCCGAATCTTCTCCAAATAGGCCTAATATATTCAAATATTAGCTCTATGTAAGAAAACAAAGCTAATGATACCCATATTTTCACACCTTTAATACAAGCGCAAAAATTCAAACCAAAAATCATTCCTAGGATCACAAGGTTAAAACATGAATTTTATTGAAAATCATATTATCCACAGTTTAATAAATTCAAATCTAAAATACGATAAAAATTAGAGTTGAAATTAGCTTCAAAATTATTATTTTATCAAATTTCAACTTTCTTGATGTCATAATTCAAGTTCGCCATGAGTGGCACCCACACTGACCTTTCAGTGGGAGAACCAATAATAATAAAATAACAACACCAGTACTGAGCCATTTAAAATAAGAACAACATATCCATTAACCAAATCAATAATCTCAAATAATTTAGATAAATGTGGGAACTTAATAAATTCAAATCTTAACAAAAATCCCTAAGAACTGCTGCCAAATTATCAGAACTCAAATCAAAAGTCTATTACAATTAAAAACTAAGAAAGCTAAATAAAATATCTTTGTTCTAATTAGTAAGGATAAGATCAAGATAGATCCATAGCCTCAAGAAAAATGAACGTTCACCCTTGGATCTTAAGTTGCACTAAATTCTACAGGTGAAGTCTCGTAGAATCTGCTAGAATATGCTTTTCATTGAACAAAAAGAATTGTATAGGGTAGTATCAATGCAAAACTACTATGTAAGGGTAAGAGCATAGACCAAATAAACTTATTCAATGTGACAAATTCAGTAAAAGTTTGCAAACAAGTAGTAAAAATATTTCACCTTAACAACCCAAGTATCTAGAATAATTAATAAAATCTGTCTCAAAATAAAAGACTGAACAAAAAAAATAGAAGGAAATAGGTGACTTTCAATCCAAAAGTTCACTCTACCTCCGAATATCAACATAACATGAATATCGGTCAATGGTGGTAACTAGTACTCAGATCTACACAAAAAATATACAAAAGTGTAGTATAAGTACCAAAACCAGGGGTACACAGTAGTCATCTTTGGCCAACTAAGTTAAATCCTGATATATATGATAAAATTGAGGATAACATAACTAAGTCAAGATATAAACAAACCTGAAGTAACTCTAACATCGTTGTGTATAAACAAGTAAATAAACTAGAATAATAGCATAACATAACATAAAGCATCAACACAAGAAATCATGACTATGAAATTGGCTCTAATACACCAATTAGTACAAAAAAGTAAATAACTCACCACATGCCCCCACAAACCTGAAAGGTACAAACAATATAGAGTAACTACCACCATGATTTATTAACTCTCATAATAAAATTGGATTCCTCCAAGTCATGTCACACTACAACCATTGATTGTCTATATTCATCATTTTTTAGTTAATCATCATTTATCAACTAACCATCATGTAACAACTAATCCTCATGTATCAATAAATTATCCTTTATCAACTACCCATCACTTATTAACTGATCTTTATATAATGGCTAATCATCGCTTATCAATTAGTCATTCTTTATCAATTAATTAATATTTATCAACTAATTATTATTTCACTAGAATCTATTTATATCATACCACATTATAACCATTTTCTCATTTTTGACTTAGCTAGATTTCCAATATCACACCCCAATATCTTCATACCATAATAAGTATATCATCATAGTATAGTATGTATATTCAGACTCGAATAGGTATGGATATTCAACAATATCCTCATAAATATTATCATAATCATCTTTTGATCTTGTCGGGCATATATAATTTATCATAATCATCCCCTGGCCTTACCGGATATATGTATATCATCATAATCATTCTCTGGTGTTTTGGACATATATGTATCATCATAATTATCCGCCAATCTTGTCGGGTATAAATGTATCATCATAATCATCCTTTGGTCTTGCCAGACATATATATAATAAATATCATCATCAATATGGCTAATAGAATAATCAATAAAGTACTTAATATCATAACCATGAACATAAAATATTAACATAATCAATAATCATAATCGAAATCATGAGTTCTAGTATAACCAATAGCATGGTGGCCAATATAGTAAATAATCACGATCTTTGGAATAATCCATAGCATAATTGCTAATATAATTAATTAGCATGATATTCAACACAATTATAATAGATTTGCCAATATAGTTATTAAACATGACCTCTAACATAATTAATATGTACTATCAAGCATAGGCAATAACTTATCTATAACTTAATTAATGGCTTATCATTTGAAGAATAGCTAGTTTGTCGTTTGAATAATCTATAGCTTATCAATAGCTTGATCATTTGCTAATCCATAGTGTAATCTATAGTTTATTCATAGCATAATCAATAACTTAATCGCCAATGTAGTCATTAAGCATGACCTCTAGCATGAACAATAGCGTAAACGCTAATATATCTCTAAGCATAATCACTATCATAGTTAATAGCTCATTCATTGGCTTAGTAAATATATAATCAAGGTCTTATTAAATAGTATACTCGGTAGCCCAATCAATAGTCAAAATAATAGCATATTCAATTGCTTATCAATAATACAAGTTCAATCAGTTACTCATTCATGGCATAATCATTAAGAATTAATTTCAATATCATCCATCATAAATAAAAAATACCAAGACATCTAAATATCACCAAAATAATCATCACCCTAGATGGACACAAGGGTATTAAAGGGTCCTCAATAACTACCCCAAGTCTTGGCCTAAGGTAGGTCAAAGAGCTCATTTCTAAATCCTTGAAATCATTTATCAAGAAATGCCTACAATAGACTAGGATAAAGTATCTAAATCCACTATTAGATGTTGAATAAGCCACAACTTGCTCTAGGATGACTATTCCTCCTAATCTAAAGCATCTAAGTCCATTCCACCTAAAGTATTTAAAATTTGGGTGAGTTCCATACTATACTCAAGTGACCAAGGAAATATTCTCATTAGTTTAGTAACTAAAGTATTTCTGACATAAGCATAAGCCAACATGGTCAACTTCACCTAAGGTATGATAAACTAGGCTAATTATGCCCAAAATAGTATCCAAAATAGCCTAACTAGTTCAAATAACCAAACTATTGAAATATAGCACACCAACACCTAAAACGCAGCTCAAATATAACATAATATCATGAACATACTATGAATTAGCTTAATCTAACAAGGGGTAAAACCTAGCCTACTGTAACACCCTACAAAAATCTTCTACGTGATATCTCACCTAGTAGCATTTTTGAGAGGCTATAAACTTGAAAATTTCCTAAGTGTCAAAAAGGCCTTAGTCATATTTTAAGATCCTAAACTTGTGTGATCTCTAAATAGATTTTTTTCCAATCTTGAAATGTGGATTTTTAAGTTGTTTCACGTTCTAGGGAATAAATAGGATGTGTCGGGGAAGTTTTGGATTTTTTAGACAGCATTAGAGGTGAGATTAGATGTTGGAAATAGTGAACCAACACGAAGTCGATGTGTCAGGCTGATGAAATAATGGACCGATGCGATATCAATGCGTCGCATCGGTTGGTGCATCGGTACCCAGTTCATGATTTCTTGTAAATTCCAGGTCAGGAGGGGTATATTAGTTAATTCCCCTCATCTAAAATCTATCATAGCACAAAATTAAATCATTTTTGGGGCAAGAAACATCAGAAACCTCTTATAATCTCTCAAATCAAAAGCCCTAGTCTCTTCTCCTAAGATTAACAGTTCATCTTTAAAGTCTAGAATTTTAAGAACTTAAGTGAAATTTGGATTCCACCCTTCCTCCTAAGTGATCTAAGATACGTGAGGTTTTTCTAAAAATACATAGGCATAGTAAAATTGTTTCAATACCAATTAAACATTGTGAGATCATGAATTTATGAAGGGTTTTTGAATTGTATATACAATCTTGCATTATGAATTCTTTAATGATATTATTGTTTTGGTCTTGAGGCCTTTTCCCTGAATTTAATTGTACTCGTATATATATATGTATGAAATTAGGTTTGAATATTTAATTGAGAGCATGAACGTATAGAGTCCCTCTCTTGCTATGATTTCCTAGTCTTTTCATATGATATGGATTATTTCAAATGCATTTTGAAAAGTATGATACAAATATCTTGATTATTGTTTATGATTTGATTATGATTTTGAATTGAAGAGAGGGGGTTTAACATGTTGATAAATTTGAATATATTTAATGAAAGAATTGGATGGTTTGTCAAAAATACATGACCACCATATGTTTTGTTGAAATGTTGGAAAGCGAGATTCTTTGCACAATTTGACAAATGTTTTGAAGTATTAATCTTCTTGAGTTGTTTAAAGTATGGTGTTCCAAACTTTATGTTTTAAAAGAAGAGATTATATTATGATATTTTATGGATTACAGATTTGACTTGCAAGTTAATGGTATGATGATAGCATATAAATGAATGCCATAATAGAGTAAGAGTTTTAGACTTGATTTTATAGAATACATGTCTTAAAGAGCTAAAAATTGGCTTAAAGAGGGTTAGGTGGTTTCCCTAAGAAGGCTTGAGTTTAAATAACTCCTAGCCCAAAATTGTGTTTTGCCGATACAGGATTCATTACATCCCCAAGAGGGATTATACACTGGCCTAGTGCCCTATGGTGTATCAGAGATAGAGACTCCAACTTTTGGGGCAAACTTGAGTTGGGGGCTTGGCTACCAAGTCAAGGGAAGATTCCATATAGCATATGAAATTTTAGAGTTGTAGGATATAACACCTAGCTTAGATGTAATACAAAGCATAGATTTGGATTTACAAGATTATTTTAAGAGAATTTGAGATGGCCCATGTATTTTGAACTATTTCATGCATAATAATTTATGATTTGCTATCACCTACGTTATATATATGTAAATTAATTATTTTGGATTACTTTGCATACTAGTACAATTGTATTGACCCCCTATATTTCAGGGTCTGAGGCTCAGTCTAGAGGTTCTGCTAAGCCATAGAGTTCTTCAGAAAAAAGAGAAGTGTGCAGTTGGTGAGCCTTATCTATTCCAGAAGGCCGATTTCTTTTTAGATGCTTGTCATTTACTTTGGTTTAGGTCCACTGGGGGTGTTGTCCCAATTGTAGAAAGTTTGATAATTTCATATGTAATAGAGATTTCACAGACTGAAATCGATGTTGTGTAAGACCCTACAAAATCCTAAGCTTAACTCAGACCTTTAGGCTTGTCAAGGGGTCTCAAACTTAAAATATTTTAGCTAAGCACTTAGACTTAGTGTCATTTTAGCCTATGAAGGTTGGAAATATCATTTTGTGACCTTTCCATCCATTAAATGTTGATGTTTAGGTTGACTCATAATCAGGAATGTTCGTAGGTGTTTTCGGACAAGTATCAGATTTTTCAGACTTCGTTTGAAGTTCCATTGGAATCCCAAAATAGTGGATCAACGTGATCTTGGCATGCTCCATTGACTATCGTGTTGATTAATATTTTCTCCAGCTACAAGTATCAAATTTCAGTGAATCGATGTGAACATAGCGCGACATATTGGCTATCGTGTCGATGCCATAGATGCGCTGCGTCAACCTACGCGTCAGTAGCCTAGTTTTTAGTTATTAAAAGACCGCATTCTTGAGGGTATTTTGGTCTTTTTACCACATCCTTTAGCCCCCAAAACACGAAATTAATCCCTTTGGAGAGCAAATATACTCATTCATTCTCCAATTAGCTCAATAACAAAACCCTTGGTGCTTAAATTCCAAATCAATAACTCAATATTCAACCATAAACTTTCAGGAATTCTTCAACACAGGTATGTGAAGTGTTCATCCAAGGGTTCCTTCCACCCTTGGAGTCCAAGAATCTTTTTTGAATTTCAAGTATTGATTTTATGATTTCCATGGTTGGAATAAAAGTGTATCCATGATTTCTATTTGGATTAAGTTCCTAATTCATCATTATATATATATTTATCATGTGAAATTGATCATTATGTGTGTAGATTCATGTGAATCCATGATAAACCCTTGACTTGGGAAATTAGAGATGTATTATGATGCTCACGTGTTGTTCAAAACTATGTGCATATACTATGCTAAAAAAGTTCTTGATAAAGTGTCCATGTTAACTATTAAGAGAATGAAATCATGTCAAGTTAGCTTATTTGCAAGTTATATCGTGCAAGTGTTTGTTAAAATTCCCTAATGAATAAATGATGATCAAGTTCATAGTTTACATGTTTCATGTTATGCATGTCTCTTAATTTATGCTATCGAGTCTTGGGGGTACTTGTACCCGATAATTTAATTGATTACCTAGAGCAATGGTAAATCATAGAATAGTATCAGTCATGTCACAATCAGTAGTACTCTCAGTCTGTTACAGAACTCAAGAAAACTCAGTAGATTCAGTAGTAGTTTAGTCTAACTCAGTATTCAGTTTAGACCTTAGTAAACTCAATCAGTTAATAGAATCCAGTTGTATTCCATTAGTCAATGAAACTTAGTTCCATTCAGCTAAATAGTAATCTCAGTAACTGTTTAATCCAGCCTACTACAGACTAGAAATTAGTTTAGTGTCTATTCAATTGGGAGTAGGATTCAACACCGAGTTAACCCAGGGATGGGGGTATTCCTATCAGCAGAGGGTTTGACCCTTAGCACTAATCCCTGTGTTATAGAACTACGTAGCCAGTGTAGGTTGAGGTATCTTCTTACCAGACATTATGAGGGTTGATACCTCTCATCTGAGCTATCCTGTCAGCGAGGGTTGACGAAAGAGCTTTCTGCCAGAGAGGGTTAACTCATAGCTTGTCCTTACCCATTGCACGATATTGATACCCTTCCAACTGGGGTTACAAGTTAGACCCCAAATCAGTTAGAGAAGGGGCATAGCAGTTAGATGATTACCTCCCACAATCTCTATTCCAATCTTAGTCTCAGAATAGAACTTAGTTCAGTTCTACAGATTCAGGACTATCAGACATGGTCACTCAGCTCAGTATGAAACTCAATATTATTCCACAGTACTCAAACTATCAGATGCAGTCATCTAGATAATCAGTACTATAGTATACATAAATACAAATATTGGTTAGTAGTATTTTGATTCAGTACTAGTATTAGCACGATCTCAGTTACAGTCTATATGGTCATGCATGTACTCTTACTCAGTCATACTCTTGTTATTCAATTATTATTGTTCATGCATATGAGCCTATGCATATGAGCCTACCTTACTGAGCATACCAGCACATTCAAAGTACTAACGTATGATTTTCATTGCGCTATGATGTCTTATATCATAGGTTCAGAGCACGAGTTCCAGAGGACCCATAGCAATTTAGATTCTCAACTTTTAGAGTGGTGGTGAGTCCTCATAGTTCAAGGATATGCTTATTATTTATAGTACTTTAGATTTATTTTAGTAGGTGGAGTTAGTTGGGGGCTTGTCCCATCAATTCCATAGTTCAAATAATTAGAGACTTTTTCAGACTAGAGTGTTTTCAGACAGTTGTTTAGTTTTTCAGTATTGATATTCAGTTTTTGTATTATGATACCATATTAAGATTTATTTATAGTATTGAACCTTATGGCAAGTTTTTGCCTATTTTTCCATAATTACACTATTTATTACTCAGTTATTGTAGTAGGTATCAGTCATGGGTTAGCTTGTGGTCCTTTGGGATCATAAGCACCGTGTAGGGTCTAGGTTACAGGCTTGGGGTATTATAAAATTGGTTTCAAAGCCTAAGGTTCACAGAGCCCTAGGAAGTCTGAAAGCCATATTTAGTAGAGTCTTGTGCATGAGTGTGTTGTGTGCCACACTTTCGGATAAGAGGCTATGAGATATTTTAGGAAAAGTTTCCCTTCTTTCAGTATTCATGTCATGTGAGAGCGCATGACCTATAGTTACACTCTCTTTCTAATCCTAAATTCTCTTCTATTTATAGAATATGCCTCCAAAGAGGAATTAGGAAAGAGGATTGGGAGATCAGACAACCCTTCAGCCCATCCATCCAGTTCATTTGGGCGAGCATGTCTCTCACGTGGAGTTCAAAGCAGCCTTTCTGACCCTAGCTCAATTTGTGGCAGCCTAAAATGAACGTTCAGCTGTGGTTCCTCCAACCCAGTGGCCTATACTGCTGCTGCCAGGATTTGAGACTTCACCCGAATGAACCCTCTATCATTTACTGGGTCTAAGTCAGATGAGGACCCTCAAGAATTTCTTGATCAGGTGCAGAAGGTTACCAATATCATAGGGGTGACTGCTGTTGAGAGTGCTGAGTTGGACGTATATCAGTTACAGGATATGGTTCACTCATAGTTCAAATAGTGGAAGTTAGAGAGGGCCGTAGATGCAGGGTCCATCTAATGAGAGAAGTTTACAGTTGCTTTCTGGATAGGTTCTTCCCACTAGAGTTGAGGGAAGTGAAGGTTTTGAAGTTTATAAACCTGAAGTGGGGCAATATGACAGTGCGGGAGTATTCTCTCAAGTTTACTCAGTTAGCTTGATATGCCCCGCATGTTGTAGCAGATAGTAGAGTGAAGATGGTTAAGTTCATGTCAGGAGTACCTAGCAGTGTGGTTAAGAAGTGTAATACCACAATGTTTATTAAAGAGATAGACATAGATAGGCTCATGGTACATGCTCAGTAGATAGAGGAGGCTAAGAATAAAGAAAAGGAAAGAGATAATAAGAGAGCAAGAACATGTAGTTTTAATTTTGTTCTGCCTAAGTCAGAGGGTAGGAATCGCTCTCAGTTTTGCCTGAAATCCTTTATTCTAGATCCTTCCTCAGCCAGTGCTACAGTGCCAAAATTCAGAGATGGCAACTATGATAGAGCATCAGGACCTAAACCCCAGGGCAGTGTTAGTAATGCCCGAACTAATCCTTTTTTCCAGAATTACAGCAGAAACCACTAGGATATCTGTAGAGCAGGAAATAATGTTAGTTTTGGATGTGGCAAGCCAGGCCACAGGGTTAGAAAGTATCCTCAGGTTGGTTTGCAGAGTCAGCATAACTATCCCCCAGCTCAGTCCGATCACCCGAATCGACAGGGTGCCTTTTACAGTGCCACTAGTAGGTAGTGCCCAAACAGTGGGCAGTGGCCAAATAGACTCTTTGCTTTTTAGACTTGATAGGATCAAGAAAGTTCTTTTGATGTGGTCACTGGTACGTTACAAGTTTTCTATTTGCATGTTTACGCTTTGCTAAATCCAGGAGCTTCTTTGTCTTTTGTTATTATATATATAATAGTTGATTTCGGAGTCAGTCCCAAAGTTCTAGCAGAGCCCTTCTTAGTTTCTACCCAGTGGGTAAATATATCGTAGCCCAACGGGTAGACAGGAACTGTCCAGTTATGATATCTTAGAAAGTTAATTCAAAAGATTTAGTCAAATTAAAGATGACTGATTTCGACGTCATTCTTGGCATGGATTGGATTCATTCATGCTATGCCTCAGTTGATTGCATAAACAGAGTTGTCCAGTTTTAGTTTATGAATGAACCTATCCTAGAGTGGAATGGTAGTACTTCAACACTTAGGGGTCAATTTATTTCTTACATTCGGGATAGAGAGATGATATCTAAGGGATGTGTCTACCATATCGTTCGAGTCCAGGACTCTAGTTTAGAAAATCCTACTCTTGAATTAGTATTAGTAGTATGTGAATTCCTAGATGTGTTTCCCAAATATCTTCTCGAAGTTCCTCCCGAAAGGGAAATTGATTTTGGAATTAATCTTCTTTCAGATACTCAGCCTATCTTTATCCCACCATACAGAATGGCTCCACCAAAACTTAAAGAATTAAAGGAATAGTTAAAAGATCTCTTAGATAAGGGATTCATCAGACCCAGTGTGTCCCCATGGGGCACACCAATGTTATTCATGGGTAAGAAAAATGGTTCTCTCAGAATGTGCATAGATTATCTCCTGTTAACCAAAGTTACGGTCAAGAACAAGTATTCACTCCCCAGAATCGATGACTTGATTGCCCAACTTTAGAGTGCCAGTTACTTCTCTAAGATTGACCTCAGTTCAGGCTATCATCAGCTCAGAGTCAGAGAAAGTGACATCCCAAAAATAACTTTCCGAACTCGATACCGTCACTTCGAATTTTTTGTCATGTACTTTGATCTTACCAATGCCCTAGAAGCCTTCATAGACTTGATGAACTGTGTGTTGATAACGCTCAACTTACACGTCAATTTAGTGTAAGGTGGTGGTCGTTAATATATTTGTCCAATTTTTGGAGTCGGGGTCGAATCCACAGGGAACAATATGAGTGGTGATTAAACTAATTTGAAACTATAGATACAGGTTGAATTCAAATAACTAGCACGAAAAGATAAAATGGGGGGGGGGGTTTGGAGATTACAAAATAATTTTTGGTCACCTTAGTTTCAGTTTGTAATCAAGAATTTATGGAAAAACCAGAATTATGTTCACTAGGGATTTTGGTACTTGACAGATGCTACTAGTGGTTCAAGATTCTCACAGTAGGTAGGACAACAAGTTATCTTTATCGAAGTTATGATTAAATATCTCTTGACCTACTTAAGCATTTAATTACCAAATCCTCTCAGACTTAGAGAATTTATATGGACTGCCCAGATTTTACCTCAGGTTAACCAACCTTGTTACAGTGCTAATTATTAAATGGAAGATTAGTGTTTCCAAGTCCCTGTTGATAATTCACTTCCCACTATATTTGATTTTTTTCTCAAGTAAATTAAAGAAGGTGTTATCTATCATTTATAACGAACAGACAATAACTAAAACATCAGAATAAGCAAGGAGTCCTACCACCTTTTAATTCTTAAACACTCAGCACCTTATCAAGACCAACCCCTAGATCCCATAATTCAGGTTTAAGGAATTTAGCTGCTCATGACGTAATAGTTGAACCAACTAGATGAATTCTTACTTTGAAAGATAAATTTACCACAAGATGAATAGAAACTAGAGATTCTCTGATTAAGTCACAAAGGAAATTCCAAAATAATGATTAAATTCTCTTCAAAGTAATTGGTTTTTCAAGCCAAGAAGTTAGAGAGAGAAAATATCAAAATATAGTGTCTCAAAACTCAAGGTTCCGAACCCTTAAGAAAATCTTAAACAAGGCTTTAAATAGTTCACCCTAATTATGGAAACAAAATAATAAAATTTAGAAATTCTTCGGATTAGGTGACGCTATTTGTGATAGCCTATCAGGAGGCTAACGACTTATCACAAATGTCATCAACTTCCTCTTTGCTTTGGATACTTGCTTCCTAACGCTGACGATAAATGGTGATGCCCTATTAGCTCCTTGCCGACTTATCACAAATGTCATCAAGTCTCTACTTCGATTCTTATGTGCTGCCTTAGGATGACAGCATTCTTGATGGCTTATCAGATCCTTGACGACCTATCAAAAAACATCGTCACAACTTTTAACTTTGGCCAATCCTCTGTCTATGGCTGACGATAAAACTGCTAGCTTATCACAGGGCTGATGACTTATGACAAATGTTGTCATCCTTATTTTGCCTCTATTTACTTCAGATTTTAGCTCATTTGCTTTCATTCTTTTTGGTTCTCTGACATATTAGCTTTTTCTGCAAAATCAAACATAAAACAATTAAAAATGATAAAAGTTACTTAAGACTTTGCAATTATTCTTATTTAAAAGCCTCAAATGTGTTAGCATTAGCTCATACATCATGTGTTCAAGTAGTACTTGGACATGTTCATCATAGTCTTCATAGATGACATTCTTGTTTACTTCCGTAGTAAACATGATCATGCAGACCATCTCAGAATAATATTGCAGACTCTCCAAAACCATCAGTTATTCGCCAAATTTAGTAAGTACAAATTTTGGCTAAAGTCAATAGCATTCCTTGGCCATATAATTTATGGTGATGGCATTAGAGTTGATCCCTAAAAGACTGAAGCAGTGAGAAACTGGCCAGGGCCCATCTCTTCATCAAATATTAGGAGTTTCTTGGGTTTGGCTGGCTATTATCGATGGTTTGTTGAAGGATTTTCATATATTGCATCCCCTATGTCCAAATTAACTCAGAATAAAGTCAAGTTATAGTGGTTAGATCCTTGTGAGAAAAATTTTCAGGAGTTGAAGACTCGACTCACTACAGCTCCAATTTTGACCCTACATATGGTTTAGATGGTTTTGTTGTATACCTTGATACTTCCAGAGTTGGATTTGGTTATGTTCTGATACAGAGAGATAAGGTCATAGTGTATGCCTCTAGACAACTTAAGCCCCATGAGAAGAACTATCCTACTCATGATCTTGAGTTAGCAGCAGTAGTGTTTGCCTTACAGATTTGGAGGCATTACTTGTATGTTGAGCAAGTTGATGTGTTCACTGATCATAAGAGCCTGCAGTATGTGTTCTCTCAGAAAGACCTCAACCTTCATCAAAGAAGGTGGTTGGAATTATTGAAAGACTATGACAAAAGTGTTCTGTATCATCTGGGCAAAGCTAATATAGTGGCTGACACTCTCAGTAGAATGTCTATGGGTAGTGTTGCCTATGTCAAGAACAGTAAAAAGAAGTTATACCAGGAAGTTCATCAGCTAACCAGACTAGGTATTCGCTTAGTCAATTCAATAGAAGGTAGTGTGCGGGTGTAGAGTAGCTCAAAATCATTTCTGGTTTTCGAAGTGAAGAAAAAGCAGGATAGGGATCCCAGTCTAGTCCAGTTGAAGGAATCAATCAGAAATCAGAAGGAAGAGATTTTTTCCCAAGGAGGAAATGGCATTTTGCATTGTCAGAATCGTCTGTGTGTGCTAGGTGTAGATGACTTGAGGCAGCGAATTCTTGTAGAAGCACATGGTGCGCGTTACTCTATTCATCTAGGGGCTATGAAGATGTACCACAATTTGTGGGAGATCTATTGGTGGAGTGGGACGAAAAGAGACATTGCAGAGTTTGTGGCTAAGTGCCCAATATGTCAGAAGGTTAAGATTGAGCATCATAAGCCTAGTGGGTCCATGCAAGAGTTTAGTATTCTGACCTAGAAATGGGAAGAAGTGAACATGGACTTCATGATAGGCTTTTCTTGTACTCGTCGTCAGTATGATAAAGTTTGGGTCATTGTAGATATGACGACCAAATTAGCTCATTTTCTTCCAGTGCATACCACCTATTCAGCTGAGGATTATGCCAAACTCTATGTCAGGGAGTTGGTCAGATTGCACGGTGTTTCATTGTCTATCATCTCAGATAGAGGTACTTAGTTTACCTCTTATTTTTGGAAAGCATTCCAAAAGGGTCTTGGTACCCGAGTTCATCTTGATACAGCCTTTCACCCTTAGACAGATGGTCAAGCATAAAGGACTATTTAGACCTTAAAAGATATGCTTCGATCATGTGCGATATACTTTAAAGGTAGTTGGAATGACCACTTGCCTTTGATTGAGTTCGCATATAAATACAACTATCACTCTAGTATTCAGATGGCTCCGTTTGAGATGCTATATGGGAGGAGGTATAGATCTCCCATTGGTTGGTTTGAAGTAGGTGAGGCAGTAGTAGTAGGGTCTGACTTGGTGTTTGATACCTTATAGAAGTTCTGGTTGATCAGGGAAAGGCTTAAGACAGTTCAGAGCCAAAAGAAGTCGTACGCAGATGTGCGCAAAAAGGATCTTAATTTCAAGATTGGTGACTATGTGTACTTAAAGATCTCTTCTTTGAAAGGAGTGAAGCATTTTAGCAAGAAAGGGAAACTCAGTCCCCGATATATCTGTCCTTACAAAATTCTCAGCCATTTTGGAAAGGTAGCTTACGAGCTTGAGTTACCTTCAGATTTATCTTCTGTACATCCAATATTTTATGTCTCCTTGATAAAGAAATGCATAGGTGATCCGTTATTCCTAGTCTCTATTGAGAGCATAGATATTCAGAACAATCTCTCTCATGAAGAGATCCCAGTCAAAATCCATGACTATCAGATTCACAGACTAAGGAACAAATAAGTTCCTCTAGTAAAAGTTCTTTGGCGGAATCAGTCCGTTGAGGGAGCTACTTGGGAAGCAGAAGTAGACATGAGAACCAAGTATCCTCATCTATTCTCCGCTAATCTAGACTCAACTCAAGGTAATAGTTTCCCTAAGCTTAATCAATTTCATATTCAGATTTCAGTTACAAATGTGGTATCAATTCCTATTGCATGTTTAGTATATAGATTCAATTTATCAGTAATCCCAGTCATGCATTCATGAATCATGTTCAGCTATATCCATGCATCAGATATGCATGTTCAGTATGATAATTCAGAATACCAGTAATATCAGTCATATAGTCATGTTCCATATATTCATGTCTAGTAAATAAGTCAGCCTCTCAGTATTCTTCTTCTCAATAATCTCAGTCAAGGACGAATGTTTCAAGGGGAGATAATGTAATACCCCACAAAATCCTAAACTTAGTTCAGTCCTTTAGTCTTATCAAGGGGTCCCAGACTTAGAATATTTTAGCTAAGTACTCAGACTTAATGTCATTTTATCCTATGAAGGTTGGCAATCTCATTTCATGATCTTTACATCCATTAAATGTTGATGTTTAGGTTCATTAATGATCAGGAATGTCCGTAGGTGTTTTCGAACAAGTTTTGGATTTTCAGACTTCGTTTGAAGCTTTGTTAGAATCCCAAAATAGTGGATCAACGCAATCTTGGCACACCGCATCGACTATCGTGTCAATTAATAATTTCCCCAGCTACCAGCATCTAATTCCAGTGAATTGACGTGAACGTTACGCGATGCATTGGCTATCGTATCAACCTACACGTTGGTAGCCCGAATTTCAGTCATTAAAAGACCACATTCTTGAGGGTATTTGGGTTTTTTCCCCACGTTCTTCAGCCCCCCAAAAACTTTGGAGAGAAAATATACTCATTCATTCTCCAATTAGCTCA
>JAPEIP010000009.1:50545689-50579678 GCA_026120095.1 Capsicum chinense | reverse complement strand
TTTCCCCAGCTACCAGCATCTAATTCCAGTGAATTGACGTGAACGTTACGCGATGCATTGGCTATCGTATCAACCTACACGTTGGTAGCCCGAATTTCAGTCATTAAAAGACCACATTCTTGAGGGTATTTGGGTTTTTTCCCCACGTTCTTCAGCCCCCCAAAAACTTTGGAGAGAAAATATACTCATTCATTCTCCAATTAGCTCAAGAACAAAACCTTAGGTGCTTAAATTCCAAATCAAGAACTCAAGATTCAACCATAAACTTTTAGGAATTCTTCAACACAGGTATGTGAAGTTTTCATCCCAGGGTTCCTTCTACCTTTGGAGTCAAGGAATCTCTTTTGAACTTCAACTAATTTGTTTTATGATTTCCATGGTTGGAATTAAAGTTTATCTATGATTTCTATTTGGATTAAGTTCCTAATTCATGATTATATATATATATATATCTTATGTGAAGTTGATCATTATGTGTGTAGATTCATGTGAATCCATTATAAACCCTTGACGTTTGAAATTAGAGATGAATTATGATGCTCACGTATTGTTCAATACTATGTGCATATACTATGCTCACCAAGTGCTTGATAAAGTGTCCATGTGAACTATTAAGAGAATGAAATCCTGTCATGTTACCTTATTTGCAAGTTATATCATGCAAGTGTTTGTTAAAATGCCCCAATGAATGAATGATGATCAAGTTCATAGTTGACATATTTCATGTTATGCCATGTCTCTTAATTTATGCTATCGAGTCCTGGGGGTACTTGTACCTTACAATTTAGCAGATTACCTAGATCCATGGTCAGTCATAGAACAATATCAGTCACGTCATGATCAGTAGTACTCTTAGTTAGTTATAGAATTTAGGAAAACTAAGTAGATTCAGTAGTAGTTCAGTCTAACTAAGTATTCAGTTCAGACCTCAATAAACTCTATCAGTTAACAAAATCTAGTAGTATTCCATCAGTCAACAAAACTCAGTGAACTCAGTTCAATTCAGGCAAATAGTAATCTTAGTAACCGTTCAGTCCAACCTAGTACATACTAGAAATCAGTTTAGTGTCTATTGGGAGTAGGATTTAGCACCGAGTTAACCCAGGGATAGGGGCATTCCTGTTAGCAGAGGGTTTGAACCTTAGAAGCAATCCCTGCATTACAGACCTACGTAGCCAGCATAGGTTGACATATCTTCCTGCCAGATATTATGAGGATTGATACTTCTCATTCGAGTTATCCTGTCAGCGAGGGTTGACGAAAGAGCTTCCCGTCAGAGAGGGTTAAATCACAACTTATCTTTACCCGTGGCAGAGTATTGACATCCTTCCAACTGGAGTTACTGGTTGGATTCCAAACCAGTTAGAGAAGGGGCATGCCATTTAGATGATTACCTCTCACAGTCTCAGTTCCAGTCTCAGTCTCAGAATAAAACTCAGTTTAGTTCTATAGATTCAGGACTATCAGACATGGTCACTCAGCTCAACACAAAACTTAGTATAGTTCCACAGTACTCAGAACTGTCAAAGACAGTCATCTAGATAATTAGTACTACAGTATTCGTTAAACCCAGATGTCAGTTATCAATATTCCAATTCAGTACTCAGTATTTGCACGATATCAGTTACTGTCTATGTGTTCATGCATGTACTCTTACTCAGTCATACTCATGTTATTCAGTTGTTATTGTTCATGCATATGAACCCATGCATATCAGCCTACCTCACTGAGCATACCAGTACATTCAAAGTACTGACGCATGATTTTCTTTGTGCTATGATGTCATATATCATAGGTTCAGACGCACGGGCTCTAGAGTACCCTTAATAGTTCAGATTCTTAGCTTTCAGAGTAGTGGCGAGTCCTCATAGTTTGAGGACATGCTTATTATTTATAGTAATTTGATTTATATTAGTATATGGAGTTAGTTGGGGGCTTGTCCCATCAACTCCACAGTTCAGATAGTTAGAGGTTTTTTCAGACAGTTGTTTAGTTTTTCAGTATTGATGTTCATTTTTGGTATTATGATACCATATTCAGATTTATTTACAGTTCTGAACCTTATGGAAAGTTTTTGGCTATTTCTGCATAATTACAGTATTTATTACTCAGTTATTGCTGTAGGTACCAGTCATGGGTTAGCTTATGGTCCTTCAGGATCATGAGCACCGTGTAGCGTCTAGGGTACAGACTCGGGGCGTTACATGTTGGCTAGTTGTTGATTTACTTATTTTTGAAATGTTAAACCAAACTCAAAGTATGCCCATGATTCCATTTGTTATATTCCGCATCTTTTTCTTTATTGCTATGATTGGTGTTCATGAGTACCAGACAGGAAGGGGCGCCTGAGCCTACACTGTTCGGGATACTCATCACGGCTAAGGTCCCAACTTAGGTCGTGACACATTCCTGGACGTTGAATAAATCTCAAAAGATCGGCTAAATCATTAATTTTCCATTTCAAAAAGCTTTCGCAAGATGCCAAGTTATCAAAATCATGCTCTACTCATTAATACGAGAATAATGATGTCCATATACATTATCATGCTTAAGGTTCAATAATCACACCAAAATCCCATGTGGGTCCTATTTATGGAAAATGACATTTTCGAAACCTGCCCTACATTCCCACATGCTCAAGGAATCATTATCCTAAAAAATGAGTGAATTTTGAGATAATTTGGGGCTAAAATCAATCCCCCAAGGTTGTGGAATTTTTTGAACAAGAAATGAAAATTTATACCATGAAAAAGGGGGAAATCTTACCATAAATTAGAAAATAATTGCATAAACAAGTGTTAGACAAGCTCTTAAATAACCCACAAACTCTAATTTTAAGCTCTCTAATTAGGGTTTTAGCTCTCCTTCAAAATATGAAGAATGGAAAAAATCGAGCAAAAAAGGTCTATTTATACCCATACTAGGTGTTTGGGTCTCGCTATCTCGACCCAATGTTCGCAATCGTGGTATATTAGGTATGTCCAAGTGAATCGCGACCGCGATACTTTCTTCCTGCTCAAGGGAGTATCGATCGAGACCCTAAATAGTCGCTATCCCGATGCACCAGATACAATAGTAAACTTGGAATTTGAAAGTCTTTTCCAAGCCCTTGAGATTCATCTAGAATCTCACATACACAAACAAACTATGTAACCATAGTAAATTTGACATTCCAAATTTAACGGTGCATTTAAAATTTCCTCTCAAGGTCATTTAGATGAAATGTGGGTCCCACACCTAATTTCTAATTTCTTAACTTTTCGAACAATAGGTCAAAATGAGCTCGGGTGCCTTGGGACCCAAAACAAAGGTCCATCTAGCCTATAATCGACATTCTAGAGCTACTGGAATAGTCAAAATTTGCATTCAAGGTCGTTTGACTAATAGTTTTTTCCGGTGTTTATTTGGAACCCGCAAAGAGTTCAAAATAGGGAATTGGCTCTAAAAACCAAACAAACTGCTTGGTAACCAAACTAACAGTTCCAGCAAGTCACAAATGACTTGGGCAGCTATAGAGAAGCTTTAACCACAAAAATAAGTTGAAATTTGGAAAATAACCTGAAGGGTCATTACAATATTCACTACTAAAGTAATTTTTATCTATGAAGGTTAAGAATTAGGATGTACTAGAAGTCTCTAATAGGTGAGGATACTGGGTGCGCATATCGCTCTTGATCTCCTAAGTGGCATCCTCCACTAGACGGTGCATCTACTGAACCATAACTACAGGAATCTCCCTAGTGTGTAACCGCTTGACATCACTAGCCAAAATGAGCACAGGCTCCTCCACGAAGGTTAACCACTCATGAGATGGATCTATAAAGTATCGCCGCAACGTGAAACCATGGAAAACTGAATTGACAACAGTAAAACTTAAAGGTAAAGCTAAGTCTAAGCCACCTCACCAACTGTCCAAAAAGTATCAAAAGGTCCAATATACCTAGGGCTAAGCTTTCTCTTTCTCCCAAACCTTATCACACCCTTCATGGGCGACACTCAAAGGTAAACTCGATCACCAACTCCAAATCTCAAGGCACAGAGTCTACAATCTGCACATGCCTTTTGCCTAATTTGAGCTACTCTCAACCTGTCTTGAATCACCAGGCTCTATCCAATGACTCCTAAAGTAAATTAGTAACACCGGGTCGAATGTCAGAAGTCTCAAACTATATAACCAGAGAACGACATATCCTACCATACAAAGCTTCAAAATGTGCCATCTCAATACTCAAATGACAATTGTTATTACAAGAAAACTCATCCAAGTCTCAGTACTTCTCCCACTGGCCTCCAAAATCTATAAGACAGGCTCGAAGCATATCCATGAGTACTTGAATAGTCCGCTTGGACTGGCAATTAGTCTAAGGATGGAAGGCTGTACTAATATCCAATTGAGTACCCAAATCCTTCTAAAAATCTCTACAAAATCTAGAAGTAAACACGAAACTCAGGTCTGAAATAATGAATATGAGCAAACTATGTAAATAGACTATGTCACACACATAGATATGGGCTAACTGTCATGACCCAAACTAGGGCCTAGCTATGACGGATATCCCAAACCTTGAGGGACTGAAATATCTCTCTATATCTGGTAAGCATGCATATATTGATATAAATAAAGAAGATGCGGAAACATAATCTGCTACAGAAACATGGTCAATTCTGAATTCAGCATAAGTATGAAAATTAAAAATCAACTACATCTAATAACATCTGACTCAGTCTGTAAAATCTCTACTACAGAAAAATCTGACAACTGTCTAAAAATTGGGTCAAGGCCCCCAGTAGACCAGAATGATAATAAGGGACATAATCTAAAAGACGGGCCTTTTGGAATAGAGAAGGCTCACCAACTAATCACTGCAACTCTGTCTGACAAATCTACTGCCTTTCTGGACCCCTAGACTGAGCCTTAAAACTTGGAGGGAAGAGGGGGTAAATACAAATGTACTGGTACGTAAAGAAATCCAAAATAAAGCTTTTATGTAAATAAAATAGTTTGGGAAACAACTTTGTCAAAACATTTCACATCAAGTGGCTTTCAAAACTCATGGGCGCATTTCTGCAAAATATGTAACCTGCCTGTCAATGCAAGTTCTGATCTGTATATTACTTCTGAGTTAGGTGGTACTCCCCTATAATTCTGTTAGGTGGCACTCCCCTACAATTCTGTTATTCCACGGGTGGTATGGAATGCTTCATTGACTCAGCGTAGAAGCCCCCAACCCAACTGTGCCGCAAGGGTTGGAGTTCCTGAATCTAATACGCCACAGGGCTCTAGGCCAGTGTAATAAATAAACCCGGATCGGCAAATCACGGTTTTAGGTGATGAGTTGTTTAATACTCACACCTTCTTCGGGGAACCACCTAAACTCTCTTTATGCCCAATTTTATCCTATTCTAAATCATGAATGTTTCTAGTTTCAACATCTGAAAAGTCTGATTTCAAACATGCATTAAATCTGTTCTGAATTATCATGGCATAATCTGAATTGGTGTCGTCACACCAAGACTTGCAAGTCTTATTTCTGAGCCATATTCTTTCATTAAAACACAGTTCAGACCACCCAAACATGCAAACAATATAAAAGATTTCATGTTCCAAGAACACAAGTCAAAACTATGCTGAGATTGTTCAAACATATAGTGGTCATGTGTTTTTGGTAAAATCATGCACTCTTTCATTATATGAATATTTTCAATATTTATCAATATGCACAACCCTCTCTTTCGAATTCAAAACCATAAATAAATTTGTAGCATTAATCAAGATATTTCATATCATGCTTCAAGATACATTCAAAACAATCTATATCATAAGAAAATTGGAAAAATCATACCAAGAGAGGGATTCATGCGCGTCATGCTCTCAATTCATTCATAAATCATAAAACATATGCATACGTATATATATAATTTCAAATCAATTTGGGAAAGGTCAAAAGACCAAAACAGTACCTTCAAGATTTCTAAAATATGAATGTTTTCATAAATCTAAAAAACCCTTTCTTAAAATCATGATTTCTATGCCCATGAAATTTTTAGAAAAACCCCGCATACCTCAAAATAGGAAAACAATGGGTGTTTCTTGAAGTCTATGATCCGGGGATTTCGAATCTTCAATCAATTTTGAAAACCCACGATTGAATCTTGAGTTTCTTGAAGTTCTTGTTTGAAGCTCTAGAGAGGATTCTTGATGATTTTGATGAAAGTAGGATTAAGTTGCTCAAACATACCCTAAACCCTTTGTTTGGACGGTTTTAAAGGCTAGAAAAATGTCAAAATTACCCTTAATGACTCCTAAACGGAACTGGAAATTTGAACTTAAAAACCCAATTTTGGGTACCACCGCGACGTTCCACAATCGCGGTGGTCCACTGGAATTCAACGAGTGGGAATTTGAGTGCCGCTGTGATACACCACCATCGCAAAGCCCCACTGGAATTTGACAATTGTCAATTTGACCCTCTCCGCGATGTGCTAGACACCAAAATGACGATGTTTACGACTGGAACTTTAAATTATTCATAAGTTCTTCACCGAGGGTCCGTTTTGGACGAATCTTATATCGTTGGAAAGCTAATTCAGCCATCTATCTAATGAAAGGTTAAAATCTAGGAAATTCCACATGAAAATTAATTTAGATCATTCTAAAAGATAATGCTTAGACTTTTCATGGATAGAATTTAGCTAAGAAGACGTCAGGGTGTTACACCAACTTCTCCGCACTGAAGGACATTTGAATAAGAAGAAAATATGTTGACTTGGTCAATCGATCCATGATGACCCAAATACCATTAGAACCACAGGAGGTACAAGGTAAATCACTAACAAAATCCATGGTAATCCGTTCCTATTTCCACTCGAGAATGGGCAATTTTTGAATTAATCCACCAGGTCGCTGATGCCTGTCCTTTACTTAGTGACAACATAAACAATGAGTTATAAAATCTGCCATATCTCTCTTTATTACATTCCACCAATAATGTTGTCTCAAATCTTATACATCTTTGTTGCGCCCGAATGAATGGAATATCTAAAGTTGTAAGCCTCATGCAGAACTAACTAGATCAAGTCATCGATCATCGAAACACAAATGCGACTATTAAATATCAAAATACCCTCAAAATCTAGGGTGATCCTCCTGGACTCACCTATCACCATATGATCATGAAGGAAACGAGGCTTACTATCCTCAAATTGACAATCTCGAATATGCTCAAAAAGAAAATACCTTGTCTCAACAATAGCAAAAATCCTCCTAGGGTCTGAAATATCAAGGAAAACCATCAAGTTGGCTAAGGACTTAGTGTCCCATCCATCGACCTCTCAGAAACTGAAATACAAGCCAAGCTACCCAGACACATTATCTTACGACTCAAGTTATCTTCCACCACATCCACCTTACCTAAATGATACAAGATAGACATATCATAATCCTTAAGTAACTCCATCCATCTATACTATCTAAATTTAAGCTCTTTGCGGGTCATAAGATGCTAAAGATTGTGATGATCGGTGAAAATCTCACAACGCACACCATAAGGATAATATCTCCAAATCTTAAGCATAAAATACTGACACCAGCTCTAAATCATGAGTGGGATAGTTGAGCTCGTGAACCTTAATCTGTCTTGAAGAATAAGAAATAACACGACCTTGCTGCATCAAAACAAAACCTAGACCAACACTAAAAGCATCATAATACATGATGAATCTCCCACCCTCAATAAGAAGAGCTAGAATAGGAGTTAAAGTAAGAAAATCCTTGAGCTTTCCAAAGCTCGACTCACACTTCTCAGACCATTGAAAAAGGACCTCTTTTTGAGTCAATCTGGTCATAGATGCTGAAATAGTAGCAAAACCCTCGATGAATCATCTATAATAACTGGCAAAACTAATAAAACTATGAACCTTTATCAAAGATGTAGGCCTAGACGAATAACGAATAGGCTCAATCTTCACCAGGTCTACTATAATACCATTCTTAGACACTACATTTCCAAGGAATGTCACCGACTCAAGAAAAAACTCACACTTAGAGAACTTGGCAATAAACACATGATCTCTCAAAGTCTAGAGCACAATTGTCTAATACTATGAATGGTCCTCTCTCTATTCAAAATAAGGCCTGAACACTTAGTTCGTCAAATCGATAAATACGGCGGGGGCATTAGTCAACCCAAAAGACATTAGAAGGAACTCATAATGACCATAATGGGTCCTAAAAGCACTCTTTGGGATATCCTCAGCCTGAATCCTCAACTGATTGTAAGCAGATCTCAAATCAATCTTAGAAAACACCATTGCTCCCTAAAGATGGTTGAATAAATCATTAATACAATGCATAGGATAAATGATTCATCACTGTAACCTTATTATGATGTTTATAATCAATACACATATGCATGGAGCCATCCTTATTTTTCAGAAATAATTGCAAAAGCTCTCCTAGAAGACACACTCGATCCAATAAAACCTTTACCAAGAAGATTCTAAAGTTGGGAATTCAGCTCCTTAAGATTGGTAGGAGCCATAAGGTAAGGTGCAATAAAAATAGGTTAGGTGTCAGGCTCAAGATCAATAGCAAACTTAATCTCACAAATTGGGGGAATACCAGGCAGGTTGGTAGGGAAGACATTATGAAACTCACAAATTATAGGAACAGAGTCAACCGACGAACTCTCCATATAATTTCATAAATATGAGCGAGATAAGATTCACAACCCCTCAAAATATGCCTTCTAGCATGAACATAAGAAATAATACCCATCAGCTCATTGCTAACTATTCCCTACCACACGGATAAGGGTATACAAGGCATGGCTAAGGTGACAGGACCTGACTCGGGGCCTTGTCATAATGGCCATCCCAAGTCCAACTAGGACCAGGGACCACCGTTGTTACCCAACTCAACCATCCAAATGCATACCCTAAGTTATATGAATTTTGAACATATAACAAGATAGCATATTTGTAAAAATCTAGACTCTAGGATAGGTCTATGATTGTGACCGACCCAAAGAACTCTAACCATCCAAACCTAACCATATAAGAAAACCATAAACCAAAATCAAAGCAATAACCAAGTATGAGTCTATAACATAATAGGATAGAACAACCAACAATATAGTTAAATGATATTAGACATAATACCAATGCCAATACTAAGGTTGACACCATTACCGACACCGTCCATACCAACACATAGCAGTTCCTAAAAGCCTTTAACCAAAAGTAATATAATATTTTGATAGGACATACCCCCAACCATAGTCAAAACTAATATCCATAAAATAATCAAAGTATGTAAAGACATTCATGATATGAAATGGATCCTTAGGGAATCCAATTGAGCTGCTCTTGAAATTTGATTACCATGTAGGAGGAGTAAAATGGCCTATTCTTGTATCAAGTAAGGATAAAGCCGCCCGAAAATGGGTTAGCAGGTGAATGCTAGCATGCACTCAGGATAAGGATAAAATAATGCCAACCATTAAAACCAAGTAAACTAACTATATGCATTCACAACTATACATACACACATACATATATATAACCATGTGGGGAAAGGGAATCAAGTTTAGCATACATTTAAAACCATTAACCTAGGTATGTGTAGCTTAACCTTCCTAGAACCACCTAAGGTCTAAATGGGTCTAGTGTAACCCCCTAAATGATCCCCAATACGTGTAGCCGCATGAACCGGAGATACTATAGGAGTAGGAGATTCCCAAGTACCCTTTGCTCTCCATGATACATATGTACAAGTATACTTAGAGGATTTCTATATAACTTATAAGTATCATAAATGGTCGCCATGAAAAACTCTCATGTTGGAAAATATGAGTTTTTAGTGTCCATCTATTGGCTCATACCTTCACAGTTAGCTGTCAAAAATATAAGTTTCTAGTGTCTATCCATTAGACTCACACCTTCATAGTTAGCTATCATACCCCACCATTATTACCTAATTAAAACCATTACCATACAGCCAAATCATCATTTCATTCATTATCAACCAAGGATAAAAGTAGTGCTATCGTCATACCGACTATAGCTTGCAACCAATTTCTTTAGCCAACCTTTTATAGAATAAGGGATTCTCTTGTACCCATAGATTACTTTATTTAGTTGCTTGGGGGATTCCCATATACCCCAAAAGATGTTCACTGATATGTTTGCTTGGGGGATTCCCTAGTACCCCACAAAGCTTTCATTTAGACAAACCATAACCACCAAGACCTCACTATTCATATATTCCAAAACTATTTAAACTATTTATACCATTTATGGTTCCATTAGCAAGTTTTACCATGCAATAGTTCATTGAAAGTCCAACAATTTAACCAAAAACATTCTCATAGGCATTTTATCAAACACGTTGGGGGCATAGTGTTTTGAAAGACAAAACCAAATACCAATTAACCATTTTTATGCAACCAATTGTTCAAACCAGCATAATAATATGAAAACCATACTTAAAAAACATGGGAAAATGATAACCAAAACCCCCAACGTATATTTGAAAACTCAAAAGCATAGAACATTTATGCCATGAAAACAATTCATAAAATATGCCTTTTGTTCAAAATAACAATGAGCAAGGAGTAACTTACCTTAGATTACCAATATGACTGAGAGAAATCACCTTAGCAAGTCCCTAATTTGATCCTATGGGTGAACCCCTAGCCTTCCTTAACCCAAAAGCCTTGAGAGAATGTGAGAGTGTTTTAACAGAGTTTCTAGGTGTTTAAGATTAGATAATAGGGTAAATAATGTCCTAAGAGTGATATATCATGAGGCCTTAAGAGGTTAAGGGGGGAAATATCCAGATTACCCCAACATAAACTACTTAAAATACCCATAGGTGGGTACGACCACCCCACCCTAACCATACCCTAGGGTAAAAGTAGTACCCTAGACTCGTACCCTAGACCACTCCTTGGACCCCAACAGTGGCCAACATACAACCAACCAAGACCAAACCATACCCAATCATATGACTAGTACCATAAAGTCGTACTGTAGCCAAAATAGAATAACCTAGACTAAACTTTAGGGAAACATATGAGAGACACCTTACCAATTGTACCCTAACATACAACCTATATGTTCCAACCGTACCTTGGACAGAAATCAACAAACCGGCACTACCCTATATTGGACAATATATGACCACCACCATCCGAGTTGTAACCCATCATATGAGAAGTACCAAAGTTGTATGATATCCATAATTCAAAAATTAAGGAAATTTTCTAAGAGTCAAAACCCGAGGTGTTTTAGTCTCCCTCACTAGGATTATTCTTCCTCGAATGATAGACAAGGTAGGATAAACATAATTTAAGGTCCCAAACATCTCTACTCTTACCTTTAAGATAGTAAACAAAATAGTAAAGAATCAATCCTTCCTTTAACAAAATTAGAAAATAAAGATGTGATTAAGAACACATACCTTCCACACGAATATCTTGAGCCAATAACAAGTATGGATACTTAGACTTTATGTCCTCTTCTACTTCCTATATAGCCTCTTCCACATTATGGTTTTGCCATAGAACCTTAATCGAGGCCACATCATTGGTACATAATCGATGGACCTACTGATTAAAGATATCTACTACGATCTCTTTATAAGAAAGAGAATCTGAGATACCTAATCCTTTCAAAGAAACAACCGATGAAGGATCACCTATGTACTTTCTCTATATAGAGACATGAAATACCAAATAAATAAAGCTAAAACTAGAAGGTAACTCTAATTCATATGCCACATTACCAATCCTCCACAAAACTATATCAGGACCAACACACCGGGGACTGAGTTTTTAGGGAGATACCTTTAGGAATACCTTATCCCCAACCTCAAACTCTAAGTCTCTATATCTAACATTTGTATAAGACTTTTGGCAACTTTATTTAGCCTAAAGCCTATCCCAAATCACCATTACCTTTTCTATAGCTTGATAAATCAAATTCGATCAAAACATATTGACACAATTTGACTCGAGGCCTTGTCGTAATGGGCATCCCAAGTCCGACTAGGATAGGAGACTACCCCCATTACCTAACCCAAAGTCTAGCTGCCTACCTTGGGTTGGCTAAATTTCAAACATTTAACAAGATAGCGTAACTATCCAATCCTAGACTCTGGGATAGGTTTATAACCTAGAAAGACCTAATCGATGACCAAACTAAACCATAAACCAACAACCAAATAATAACCAAACCAATTTCCATAACATAACATAAAAGGATGGAATAGTGAGAAATTTAGTCCAATGGTATCAGCCCCAATACCAATACTAATACTAAGGACGACACCAATATCGATCCCACCTATACCGACCCAGAGTAGTTTCCTAAAAGACTCTATAAAAAAACCAATATTTGATTGGGACATACCCTAACCTTAGCCAAAATTAATATCCATAAATAAAACATCCTAGGATATAGAACCCTTGAAAATTTCAAAAGTTTGGATAATTTTTGGCTTGATATAACTGAAGGGATCACTCGTACCCTTGGTTACAAGTCGTAGGGTGCCTAGGTGGTCTAATCGTACCCTATAAAGTATAGGAGGCTTAGCTACTACCCAAGATACGACTCATATAGGTAAGAGTCATACAAGTAGTTAAGGTAAGAGGGTGAAACATATAGAAACCAGTAGTTAAGTTCATGGAAAGGTTAGATACGAGTTGGGATACAAGTTGGGGTCTCTCTCGAACCCTTGGTTATGGATGGTAAGGTGAATCATACCCCTGGATGTAAATTATTTTAATTTTTAAGTCAAGGGTAGTTAGGATATTTCCTACTTCTAAACCCTTATGTCCTCACATTATAAAATGCTATATGGCCTTCTATAGAACATGATAAAAGATTAAAACACATCAAATACTTTCTCAAATACTCTTTTAGAAGATTGAAGGATAGAGTTTCACAAGTGCTCTTCAAAAGGCTCATAGGTTAAGATTTCTTCTGTGAATCTTCTTGTATAAGGAATATACTCCTTCCCTCATTGTTATTTCAAATTAAAGGAATATTTATTGTGTTTTAAATGTTGGTTTATTAATCTTAAATGGTGGATTTTGAAATATTATTGAGGGTATTTATGCATATGGTGTGGTATTGGTTTAAAGTATATTTTTATATATTTTTGATAATGGTTTGCATATGTGGTTGGTTGTTGTTATGGCTTAACTAATGGGTATTGATTAACCCTAATTATGGTGATATGCACATTGGTTTTGGTCTTGGTAATGGTGTTCCCTCAAAATGTTTGATAAAATGCCTCAAAGAATGTTTTTACTCTATTATTAAACTTTCATTGGAACTCTTGCATGGTTTGGTTTGGTAATGGAATTCTAAACTGTTTTGGATGGTTTTGCATGTTTAAAATAGTTTTAATGATATAAATACTTTAAATGTTTGGCATGGTTCTAAATGGTTTGGAATGGTTTAACGGTTAAGGTTTTGGTGGTTATGTTTTGTCTATTTTGAAAACCTTGTGAGATACATGGAAATGCCCTAAGTAAATCCATTTATAAAATTGGTTTAAATGGTTTGAAAAGGCTAAAGGCTAATTGGTTATACTTGTGGAGAATATGTAAGTCTCCTAAGAGGTGTAATAAGGCTAATAAAAGGCACTTGAATGTCCCCTTAACCTAAATGGTTTGGCTATCAATAAATGCTTAAAAGAATGATGGTCTGATGATACCGCCAGTTTATTAAATAGCCTTGGTAAATAAATAGATAATTATATTTCTTGAACTTTGTTTTAATTGGGCATTAATTGCGGAAAGTGTTATCTAAGTCATGGAAGGTGGCGGTCTTGGGTGGGACCAAAACCCAAAACTCATATTTATTAATATAAGGGGTATTTCTTGGCCACGTATGAGTGTCATATTTATATTAGAGGGATTTACTTATCATCTAAGGGATATTTTCTGGTTGTATGGCTACACGCACTAGTATCCTTTTAGTAGGAAGAGTTGAACCCATATGTCCCATGGGTGGTAGGATTGCTAAGCTACACAACCTAGGTAAAGGTTTTAATAGCACTCTAAATCCAGTCCCTTTTCCCAGAACTTATATATATGTATGATTGTTTGCATTGGTTGGTTTTACTTGGTTTTGTAAATAGCTTTATCTTATCCCTATCCTAAGTGCATGCTACTATTTACCCACTAACCCATCTACTGGTGGTTATATACCTACGCTATGCAGGAACCGACCATTTTACTCCTCTTGCTTAGTGATCAGATTCTGGAACAATCATTAGATTAAAGTGGTGAGCTTCCATAGTTTGGAAGGCATCTATTTTATGTCATGGGTAACTTCATATGTATTTCTTATTTTTATAAACATTGGTTTTTGGCTATGATCGGGGGCATGTACCGACTAGGTACTCTTTAGTGGGTCTAGAGGTTTTGCATGGACAACTCTGGACTTGGGTATGGTATAGGTTGTTTATGTATTATATATATACATACGTTGGATTATTATTAAACTTGGTTTAGTTTATGGCCTATACATTAGTTTTTGGGCTATTGGGTCGTTGACTTGATTGGGTTGGTCTCAGTTAAAGATTTATCCCAGAGTCTCTACCTGGTTGTACATGTTATCTTGTTATATGTTTAGACTTCAACCCGTTTAAGATATGATAATGGTTATTGGGTCGGGTACCAAGGAGGTCCTGGGCCCTGGTCGAGCTTGGGATTACCCATTATGACAAGGCCCTGGTTTGAGATGCATTAAGTTGGTATCAGATCCTTAGGTTTTGGTGCCATAGGGTATCCCCAAAGACATGTCGAGTAGAGTCTTATCTTATGGGTATGTTGTGCACCACACTTATAATTAGGATGCCATGAGGCATCTAGGAATGTTTCACTTTCTTGGTTATTTTACTTTCAAGCTATTGAGTCTATGCTTTTGAACTCTTCTTTAAATATTCTTTGGTTCATCTTTTTGATCATGTCCTCCCAGTGATCTAAATTCTGTGGAAACTTACATGTCCCACTTGAGGAGGACATGGATAAATCTAGTCAAAATTATGAGGCACAGACCTGGTCAGGGGTTACAGCTTCAGGTTCTTCTTATGAAGTTCCCACTGGTCTCTACTAACCCTATTTTAGAAGGTGGGAGTCATTCTTAATTACCTTAGAGAGGGTTGCTAAGCCGAGTCCTGAAATTTTATTAACCTGTTGACCCTAGTAATGACGACTTTGTCATGCCAATCTTGTCCTATTGGTATGAGAAGAAATAAGGTAAGGATTGGAAATGGGTAAGGTAAGGGTTCTCGGTTCTTTGAACTAAAAGGTGGAACTAAGGGGTGCTACTTTTTGCTCTGACACTGGTATGTTGAAAACTCTTTTCTTTGTGGTGTGCATGGTTTACTTGGTTTAGGGTCCTCTCTTCTTTGTGGGCCCATTGGTGGTTGTGTGTTCTGGTATAGTCCCAAGGTTATTTCAGACTTTTTTTCTCTTTTATTTCTTCCCCAGTAGTTGGCTCTGCAATTGCCAAAAGAGTCTATGGCTGTGTGTGGTATTTATAGGTAATAAAGGGGTCTTGGAGGAATTGCTTAACTCAGATGTGGTAGATTTTAATGTTATTTGGGAATGTATTAGTTGCACTCATTCTATTTATCCTTAAGTTATCTGATCTATAAAGGTTGTCATTAGATTTTTTGGTGGATTGGATATGGAATGGAAGGATGGTTTCATTCCCTAGTTATTAAGAGAAAGGCTATATCATGTCTTAGAACTTGGAGAGTGGTGTCCAAGGGGTGTCTTTGTTATTTAGTCTAGGTTAAAGATTCTAACTAAGAAAGTCTTTATTAGCATTAGGTTTTAGTGGTGCATGAATCTCTTAAGGTCTTCTTGGTGACCCTTGTGGTGTCTTTCTAATGGGAAGGTTGGTTCGGGATCGGTATTATTTCAGACACTTGTCCAAATTCTATCCCTTCTATATAGAATGGTTTTTGTGGAGTTAAGGGATCTTAAGAAGAAATTAAGGGGTCCTTTAAATAAAGGTTCCATTTATCTTAATGTCTATCTGGAGAGTGTTTTTTTTATGAATATAGGGAATGGGGCTCCCCGAGAATGAATAGGTTGTCGGCGGATGACTAAGGAAATTGGGAGAGTCCTTTTTGTGGGTGGAACTTATATGTATATACTATTTTATATGGAATTTTTGATTGTGTTGCATGGTGTTTGGTAGATCCTAGGCTTGAATCTTAGATGCATTGTTTTGGATAAACAAAATATGTTAACTCGGGATAGCAATGCAAAATTTTGAAGGTAAATTGGTAGGTTGGATGAGGATGACGACTTGAGGAATATAATAGTCATAATGTTGTAAATTAGGCCGGGAATTCAGATTGAATGGATGGATATGTATTGGGGATCTAGTCATTGGATAACTTAGATCATGGATCTTGCATGTATCTTTGTCCATATACTCGTACTTTATTATTAGCATGGAAATTGATTATTAAATTCATGATTTTTAAATGGGTTTTGGCACAATTGAGAATTTTGACATGATTACTCAGTAAATTTATTTTCCATGGATTATGATGCATTATTCACATTTTATTAATTCTTATGAATATTTTGGGATGGATGGGGATGGTAAATGAATTTTGGGATACTAAAGATTATCCAATTACTTGGTTTTGGTCTTAAAAATTTTATGTCCTCAACTTGTTTGTGAAATTTCCAATGACTATGATTTTTTCATATGGTTTGACTACTCTTAAATCTTTGCATTGCACGAAGGGTTAAGGGAACATGGAATTGTTTTGATTGGATTCAAATAATTTTTGGAAGGCCTTGGTCACCATGGTTTGATTTTCTTAAATGGTTTTGGATTTAATTGGAAACCTTGAAGTCAATGTGGTCTAATGGTTTTTGCCTGTCTTTGCTTGGCTCTAGGTAGCCTTTGGGTGGATGAATTTTTGATATAGGGAGACTAAGTGCCACTAGTATACATCCTTGGTGATACCCATTAGGTAGAAGTGTGTGCTTTTAAGTGTGATAGGAGGAAGGTTGATGGTTAGTCTTAAATTTTCTTTAGTGGTGGAATTCAAGGGAAGGTCGGGTTGTATATTTTAGTGAGTATCTTCTATCTCAGTTAAGAGAGTACTCTACTAGTGTTGCATGCATTCTATTAGCACTTATGCCTCGAGGTCGCATTTTGCATTCACCTTATTCCTGGGATATGAGTATTAACCTCGTGTTAAGTTACTCATGGTATATATGGTTGTGTTTTTTTTTGGTGTCTATTTTAAAGGACTCCTTTGGTGGTATGATTTGGTTGGGATGATTATCCATTATGGTCTAGGTGGTTGTTATCAAAATACTTTGTGCCTATGGTGCTGTGTCTTGTTTCAGGAAGTCTTTATCTCGCCTTGGGTGGTATGTATAATGCTTGTACATTAGTTCCTTAGTGATTCATCTTGTTGTAGGATGGTAGTGGCTTTATAATTATGGTGATGTTTAAAATGGAGAATGTAGAAGTCCCTAAGTGGGGGAGAGCCTAGGATAAAGACTAGGATTAAGGTTTTGAAAGGTGAGGGAAGGTTGTTTTCATGTGAATTAGTTAGAAAAAGAGTAAGTGGTGAAAATCCTTATGGAAGTGATAGAGAGTGCTAGGTATTTTGATGGATGGATCATACCACGGGTATAGGAGCGGTAGGCTTAAATATTGCAATTGATAGATATACCCATAGTTATGTTGGGTGCTTGAGAGGTTTGGTGAGGCATGGTTTTATAAAGTGTTTTCATGGAATGGTAGTTGTGTTGATTTGGTTTTCAATTATAGGTTGGGAGCTTTGGTTATAATGGTTGGATATAGTTTATTCATGTCCTTTACTCATGGTTTCCATAATATAAAGGTGATGGAAGAGGAATAGTATTTGGGGATAGAAGTAAGGAGTAGAGCCCGGTTACTTAAGTTAACTCCTCTTTGATTTGAGTAGGCTTGAATATGAAAGTGGTGGTGTGTAGTTAGACTCAATCTTTCATAGTGATGTGTCTCGGTAAATTCTAATATGGATTGAATTTTCTTTTTAGCATAAGTTCCATTCATTTGGTATCCTATGTGTTTGTGTTGGGATAAGGTATGGTTAGTTCATTAGGGAGGTATATCTCGAATTCCTTGTTCTTTAAAGGGGAGTCTTGGATTGGTAAGTTTGCCAGTTATACATGAAATGTGTGGCTTTAACAATGGTTCCATGGTGAAACCAAAAGTCTGAGGAAACTATTTGGGATGCGGAGGTGGACATGGAGTCCAAGGATCCACCACGTTGGTTGTTTGTTCCAAAAATTTATGCATATGGTGTGTGTTATTCAAACACATCTTTGTTTTCTAACTTGGTTAAAGGTGAGGAATGGTTCCTCTTGTATCTTTGTTTTCTTACTCAGTTAGAGGTCAGATTCATAGTATTGGGGTGTAAATCATGTTTGGGATATGTGATGATCTTCTCATCTTGGTTGTGTCCTTGTCCTCTATTTTGGATAGAGGAAAGTTGATGTGTGTTAGTGTGTTACCTTATGGTTGTTCTTACCCTTACCCATCATTCGAGGACGAACGTTCTTAGTGGGGGATATTGAAACATCCTAGGAAATAGGACCATTTAAAATTTCCAAAGTTTAGATCCTTTTTGGCTCGATAACACTCAAGGGATCACTCACACCCTTGGTTATGAGTCGTAGGGTGGCTAGGTGGTCCACTCATACCCTAGGCAGAATGAGAGGCTTAGCTACTGTGCAAGATAGGACTCATATGGGTAAGAGTCTTATAAGAGCTTACGAGTGGTATAGAACAGGTCGTATAGTGCATACTTGAGTTGTCTAGTGTAATCTGTCCACTATATGGTTGGTAGATACGATTGAGGTTACCACTCACACCCTTAGGTACAAGGTAGGGAGGTGAAATTTTATAGAAACCAGTAGGTAAGGTCATGTTAAGGTTGGATACGAGTTGGAGTCTCACTCGTACCCTTGGTTACGGGTGGTAAGGTGATTCATACCCCTGGACGTGAATTGTTTAAATTTTTAAGTCAAGGGTAGTTTGGACATTTCCTACTCCTAAAACCTTATGTCCTCATATTATAAAACCCTATATGTCCTTCCATAACACGTGATAAAGGATTAAAACACATCAAATACTCTCTCAAACACTCTTTTGGAAGATTGGAGGCTAGGGTTTCCCAAGTGCTCTCAAAAGGCTCATAGGTCAAGATTTCTTTCGTGAATCTTCTTGTATAAGGCATGTACTCCTTCCCTCATTATTATATCAAATTAAAGGAATGTGTATTGTGTTTTAAACTTTGGTTTATGAATCTTGAATGGAGGATTTCGAAATATTCTTGAGGGTCTTTCTTCATATGGTTTGGTATTGGTTTAAACTATGTTTTTACATGTTTTAGGAAATGGTTTGCATAGGTGGTTGGTTATTGGTTGTGGTTTAACTAATGGGTCTTGAGTAAACCTAATTATGGTGATTTACACGTTGGTTTTGGTCTTGGTTAAGGTATGCCCTCAACATGTTTGATCAAATGCATCAAAGAACGTTTTTACTTTATTGTTGAACTTTCATTGGAACTCTTGCATGGTTTGGTTTGGTAATGGAACTCTAAACGGGTTTGGATAGTTTTGGATGTTTTAAATGGTTTAATTGATATAAATGCTTTAAATTTTTGGCATGGTCTTAAATGGTTTGGAATGGTTTAAATGTTAAGGTTTTGGTGGTTTTGGTTGGTCTATTTTGAAAACCTTGGGGGATACATGGAAATCCCCCAAGTGAATGTATTTATGGAATTGGTTTAAATGATTTAAAAAGGCTAAAGGCTTATTGTTTATGCTTGTGGAAAACATTGAAGTCTCCCAAGAGCTTTAATATGGCTAATGAAAGGGCACTTGAATGTCCTCTTAACCCAAATGGTTTGGCTATGGATGAATGCTTACACGTATGGTAGTATGCCGATACCACTAGTTTATTGATTAGACTTGATTGATAGATAGATAATTGGATTGCTTGACCTTGGTTTTAATTGGGAATTCTTGGCAGGAAGTGTAACCTAAGCCATGAAAGGTGACAGACTCGAGTGGGACCAAAACCCGAAACTCATATTTGCCGATATGAGGAGTCTTCGATGACCACGTGCGAGTGTCACGTTTATATTGGAGGGATGTACTATTCATACCAGTGATATTGCCTAGTCATACGGTTACGCGCATTAGGACTCTTTTATCCAAGGGAGATGAACCCATATGGTCCACGGTTGGTAGGACGACTAAGCTACACAACCCGGGTAAAGGTTTTAATGACATTCTAAACCCGGTCCCTTTTCCCAACACTTATATATATGTATGGTTGTTTGCATTGGTTGGTTTAACTTATTTTTGTAAATGGCATTATCTTATCCCTATCTTGAGTGCATGCTAGTATTCACCCACTAACCCGCCTACTGGCGGCTATATACCCATACTACGCAGGAACCAACCATTCTAATCCTCTTGCTTAGCAATCGAATTCGGAAACAACCATTGGATTGAAGTGGTGAGCTTCCATAGTTCAGAAGGCATCTATTTCATGTCATGGGTTACTTCATATATGTGTTTTGTCATTCATGAACTTTAATTTTTGGCTATAGTCGGGGGCATGTCCCGACTAGGTACTCTTTGGTGGGTATAGAGGCTTTATATGGACAACTGTGGAGTTGGGTATGGTATAGGTTGTTTATGTGTTATGTAAATACATACGTTGGATTATTATTACACTTGGTTTCGTTTATGGCTTCCGCATTGGTTTGGTTGGCTATTGGGTGGTTGGCTTGATCGGGTTGGTCTTAGTTATAGACATATACCAGAGTCTCCACATGGTTGTACACGTTATCTTGTTAAATGTACGGACTTCAGCCAACTCAAGATATGCTTATGGTGGTTGGGTTAGGTAACGGGGGTGGTCCTCGACCCTGGTCGGGCTTGGGATTACCCATTATGACCATGCCCTGGTTCGGTATGGGTCCATAAATAAATCAAAGTGTATGGAAACAAACCATGAAATGGAGCCTTCCGAAAGATGGAAGCTCACTACTTCAATCCAATAGCTGATCTAAGAATGTCCAATAGCTAAACAGGAGGAGTAGAACGGCCGATTCCTGCATCATGTGGGGATACAAACACCCGAGGATAGGTTAGTGGGTTAAAACTAGTATGAACTTAGGGTAAGGATGAAATAATTCCATCCAGTAAAACCAAGTAAACCAATCATATGCACACAAACCATCCATATATATATATATAACTATGCTAGGAAAGGGAACCTGGTTTAACATGCATTTAAAATCATAAATCGGGGTGTGTAAAGATTAACTGTCCTTAACCACCATGGGCTATATGGGTCCAGTGCAACCCCTTGAACAGGCCCCGATACATATAGCCGCTCGAACTAGAGATACCATAAGAGTAGGGGATTCCCAAGTACCCTTCAGTCTCCATGATACATATGTACAGTGTACTTAGAGGATTCCCGTGTACTTCATAAGTATCATTCATGGTCTCCATGACCAATACCTCATTTCGGCAAACCTGAGTTTCCAGTGTTCGTCCATTGGACTCCCACCTTCACGGTTAGCTATCACACCCCGCCATCCTTGATTTAAACCATTTACCATCCATCCATTTCATTATTAACCAAGGGTATAATTAGTGGTATCATCATACCAGCTATAACTTGCAAGTATTGTCCTTAGCCAAACCTTGAGAGATCAATGGACTCCCATGTACCCATAGATTTCATTATCAAGTTAACTTGGGGGAGTCCCATGTACCCCCCAAGTGTTCCATTATTACGATTTCTAGGGGGATTTCATTGTACCTCACAAGTTTTTTTCTTGAATCAAACCATTCCATTTAACCAGTCCAAACCATTTAAACCATTTAGGGCTACATTAACAAACCATACCATGCAATAGTTTTCATTAAAAGTCTAGCAATATAGTAAAAGCATTCTTATAGGCATTTTATCAAACATATTGGGGGCATAGTGTTTTCCAAACCAATTCCAATTACCAATTAACCATTCCCATGAAACCAAGTAACCAAACCACCATTAAAACAATGTAAATACATAATTAGAACATGGGAAAGCCATAACCAGTATGAGTGGTACCCACCAATCATACCCTAGGCTTTCCCCTGGACCCAACACTATCCACCATACGAATTACCCAAACTAATTCGTACCTAAGCATACAACTAGTACCTTTGACCCGTACCCCCGGAATAATAGAATCACTAGAGGTTTGAACACTGCCTACCATTTGAGTTGAGGATACGAGTCAAACCCTAGCTCTTGACCTATGGCCAACCACTCGTACTCAAATCCAAGTTAAGTTATCGAGTCTTAAATTAAGTGGAGGAAAAACAAGCCAAATGACTCATGTTCAACCATACAACTCATACCAACCCAAGTCGTACCCATTCCAAAAACCAATCAACCCACCAACCAACACTGGTCAGCATACGACCAAGACATACCACTCGTACCCCATGATACGTTTGGTAACCACTAGTCATATGTTGTCCAAAACCTAGAAATTTGGGAAATTTTCTAAGTTTCCCAAAACTAGGGTGTTTCAGTCTCCCCTACTAGGATCATTCATCCCCGAATGAAGGAAAAACTAGTACATGTATGAATTACACCCCTTAGATACCCCTACTCTTACCTTTAATACAAAAAACAAAGATGCAAGGAAACAAATCTTTCCTTTAATAAAGACAAAAAACAAAAATGTGTTTCAAGAACACATACCTTCTGCATGAATATTTGGAGCAGAAAAAAATGCGGATACTTGGACTTCATGTCCGCTTTCATGGCCTTTTCCACCTTGTGGTTCCTCCATAGAACCTTAACTGAATCTACATCCTTGGTATGTAACCGATGAACCTGTCGATCTAATATCTCTATCGGGATATCCAAATAAGATAGAGAATTCGTTATGCCCAAACCCTCAAAAGGAACAACCAAAGAAGGATCACCCAGATACTTTTTCAACATAGAAACATGAAATACCAATGTATTGAGGAGATACTTCCTTCATGGGAGATACCTTCAGGAACACCCTATCCCTAACCTAGAACTCCAAGTCTCTAAGCCTTACATTTGAATAGGATTTTTGGAGACTTTGGGAAGCGTTAAGTCTATCCCAAATCATCTTTACCTTTTCCATAGCCCGATGAAATAAATTCAAACAAAACATATCTGCCTAACCAAGCTCAAACCAATCATTACGAGATCTACATCTCCTACTATACAATGCTTCAAAAGGGGCCATACTAATACTAGAATGATAGCTATTGTTGTAAGAAACCTCTACCAAACGTAGATGTTCATTCCAATTGACAACATAGTCATCACACATGCACAAATCATATCCGTTAATGTCTGAATAGTCCTTTCTGCTTGCCCATCCATCTGCAGATAAAAAGTAGTACACATACTTACCTTAGTCCCCAATCCCTTTTGAAGAGACCTCCAGAAGTGAGATGAAAACTGCAAGCCATGATCAGAGACAATCGAAATAGGTACCCCATGCAGCTTTTCAATCTCCTGAAAATACAATCATGCATAATAATCAACCAAATAGTTAATCCTTACCGGTAAAAAGTGAGCAAACTTTGTCATCCTATCCACGATGACCCAAATAAAATCAAATTTGTTCTAAGATCGAGGAAGACAGGTAATGAATTCCATATTGATTACCTCCAATTTCCATTCTGGCAACTCCATTTCCTGATATAACCCACCGAGACTGAAGTGCTCAGCTTTAACTTGTTGACACACCATGAATTTGGCTATGAAATCAGCCACATCCCTTTTATACCATTCCACCAACATATCTCTTTCTAATCATGATATATCTTTATCAAGCCAGGTGAACAACATAGCGTGATTCATGTACCTCAGCAAAAATCCTTTGTCATAAACTATCGACGTCAGGAGCACATAACCTCCCTTGGTACCATAGAGTACCATCACCACTGATCTAAAATACCATCACCTTTTGCCCACCAACATCACTCTTTTTTTTCATTAAGATAAGATCTAGCACTTACTTCTCCTTAATCTCAGCATCACAGACGACCAAACCACTACTTGTACTATTACACCACCATCCTCTAAGTCTAGAAGACGGACCCTAAGATTAGCCAAACAGTGAGTATCCTTCATAATTATGTTGCTTCTCCTTATCCACCTAAGCTAAAGTCCCCATGAATAACCTTCTAAGAGCTTCACAAAAAACATTAGCCTTACTTAGATGGTAATGAAGACTCATATCATAGTCCTTGAGAAGCTCCAACCATCTCCTCTACCTAAGATTTAGCTCCTTCTGAGTGAACACATATTGTGGACTCTTATGATTAGAAAAGATGTCAACGTGCACTCCATATAATTAATGCCGCTAGATTTTCAAAGCCAAAACCACCACTAAAAGCTCTAAATCATGGGTAGGATAATTCCTCTCATGCATCTTTAACTGCCTGGAAGCATAGGGGATCATTTTCCTATGTAGCACCAAAATACAACCAAGTCCCACCTTAGATGCATCACAATAAACCACAAATCCCTTATTGTCCTTAGGAAATGTCAAAAATAGAGCCAAAGTTAGCTTATCCTTCAGCTTCTCAAAACTCCCCTCACATGGATTCAACCAAGTAAACTTGACCTATTTTTGGGTCAATTTAGTCAATGGAGCAGCTATCACCGAAAAACCTTCCACAAACTGTCAAGAATACCCATCCAAGCCCAAGAAGCTCTAAATATCGATTGGAGTCATGGGTCTATGACACTTTTTAACCAATGCAACCTTTAGTGAATCCACCATGATCCCCTCGCTATAAATAATATAACCCAAGAAAGATGCAACATTCAACCAAAATTCACATTTAGAGAACTTAGCATACACCTGCTATTCCTTTAAGGTCTGCAACACCACACAGAGGTAATTAGCATGATCCACCTCACTCTTAGAATAAACTAGGATGTCATCAATAAACACAATGATAAAAAGTTCCAGAAAATGCTTGAATACCCTGTTCATCAAATCCATAAATGCCATTGGGGTATTAGTCAAGCCGAATGACATAACCAAGAACTCAAAGTGCCCATACCGAGTATGAAAAGCCATCTTAGGGATATCCTCCTCCCTAATCTTAAGCTGATGATACCCAGAATGAAGATCTATATTAGAAAAGAATTTGACACCTTGTAACTGCTCAAACAAGTTATTTATCCTTGGAAGATGATCCTTGTTCCTAACCGTTACCTTATTCAATTATCGATAGTCAATGCACATCCGAAGGGAACCATCCTTCTTGTGCACGAACAATACCATTGCACCCCACGGGGATACATTGGGACTAATAAACCCCTTATTTAGAAGATTCTTAAGTTGCTCCTTGAGTTTTCTCAACTTAGCCAAAGCCATTTTATAAGGAGGAATAGATCTGGGATGAGTGTCCAGAATCAAATCAATACCAAACTAGATTTACCTATCCGAAGAAACACCAGGAAGATCATCCAAAAGACCCTAGGAAACTCATTTACCACCAGAACCAAATAAAAAGAAGGACTTTCAAAATTAGAATGTTTAACTAAGACCAAATTATAGAGACAACCTTGGAGATTAATCTCTGAACTCTAAGATAAGAAATAAACCTCCCCTTAGGAGCTAGGGGACCACCCTTCCACTCTATAACCAGTTCACCAGGGAACCTAAAGACAACTTTACAAGTTCAACAATAAAAGGATGTGTAACAAAAGTGTAAATAATCCATCCCCAGAATTACATCAAAATCCATTATATATCCAGTTCAAACAGATCTAACAAGGTCTGGTTTCCACCAACAGATACCACACCCTTCTATAGACCTTTTTCGAATCAAAAAGTCACCAACTACGGTAGAAATAGAATGAGTATCTGAAATAATCTTAAGATCAAAATCAATGCACAACCATAAATGGGTTCACATAAGAAAGAGTGGACTCTAGATCAAGAATGAAATAAATATAACAAGAAAAGAGTTGTAACATACCGGTTACGATATCAGGTGATGTCTTAGACTCTTATCAAGATGCAAGAGAATATATGTAATGCCTCGAGTCTGTACCCCAAATGCTACACGGTGCTTACGATCTCGAAAGACCACAAGCTAACCCATGACTAATATTTGTTGTGAGCAGTGGATAATAATACTGAAATAAAATAAGGTTCATAATACTATAATAAAAACTGAATAAAATATTGAAATACTGAACAACTGTCTGATATACTCTAGTCTGAAAAAACCTCTAACTGTCTGAATATGGAGTTGATAGGACAAGTGCCCAACTAACTCTGACTACTAAAATAATGAACTACTAAATATACTGAAGCACTCTAACATCCTTGGAGTATGAGGACTCACTTCTATAACTGCAGCTGATAACTGGAACTGGCTAGGTGCGGTCAGAAACCTGAGCATCCGAACCTATGATATGAGACATCATAGCGGAAGAAACGAGTATGCGATCAGTACATAGAAATATACTAGTATTCTAAATGAGGTAAGAATGAATGTATGGGTTTATGTACACGAACAATAACTAACCAAATGATATGCAAGGGCTGGATTAGCATACATGGAGGATCTGTAACTACTGAACATACTTGCATACTGTAACTGAGTATACTGGAACTAAATCTGATAACTGATAACTGAATATACTGATAATTAGAATTATTGATGACTAAGTGACTATATCAAACAGTCCTGATTCTATAAAATTGATCTGAGTTCTGTTCTGAAGACAGAGATTGAAACTAATACTGTGGGAATTCTCACTTAATCGATATGCCCCTGAGTAAACTGAGTAGGGTCCAACCTATAACCCCAGTTGACAGGGTGCTAGTACCATGCCATGGGTAAAGACACTGTTGTGGTCTAGCCTATCTAACGGGTGACCTTGAACAGAAAGTCAAGCCTAATCTGATAGGTGACCCCTGGGAGGTAGCCAAGCCTTAATCTGATGGGTGACTCCTTACATTCTATGCTGGCTACATAGTTCTGTAGTGGGAGACTGCTACTAACGACTCTTTCTGCTCGATGGGAGAAGTCATCACCTCTTCACTCGCTCGGTGCTAGTTTCTACTCCTAACTAAATAACACTGGCTGATTAGACTAGACTGGACTGGACTGAGTTAGTTGAGTTCGATAATTGACTGAGTTCTGCTATTCGTGATACTACAAAGTTTACTCTATAATTACTAAGGCTCTAGATAAACAACTAGATTGTCAGGTATTGAGTACCCCTAGGACTCAATAACATTAAAAGTAAATCAGGGCATAAGTTTTGGAAATATGACTATGGCTACATGTTCATTAATCACTCATTAAGACATTTAAACAAACACTTGGGATGCATTGACTAGTACATGAACAGGGAGTACATGCTATCATGGTATAGTGACACTATTTCATTTACTTAGGCATTTAGACAAACACTTAGGGAGCATGCTTAGGTCACATAACTGTAAACACACATGGTGATCATGGCTATATCAATCAACTTGTAAATCATAGGGTTTATCATGAAGATCATGCAATTCAACTTATATAATGATTAATTCCATGAAAACTTGTAATTAAATCATGGATGAAAACCCAATAATAACATGAAATATGAATTCAATGCAAACATAGAAAGCATGGAATCTAAAGTCTTATATTTTAAAAAGGGGATTCTTGGGCTCCATGGAAGGTAAAGATCCATGAATGGACATATAACATACCTGCGAATCTTAATTCTTGAAGTTCTTGAAGACTCTTAGAGGGATTCTTGAGATTGCTTTTGAAACTTGGAGGCTAGGGTTTTCTATCTTTGAGAGAGAATATCTTAAATTGAGGAAAAGTGAGTTAATAATGACCTAAGTACATTTTTAGGGATTAAATCCAGCATCTTGGTGGACCAAATACATGGGAAGACTAATTTAACCTTGGACGAAACTTTAATTTTTCACCAAAATTTCTGATTTGGGGCCCTGGCGTGACGCGGTGCTATCGCGTCGTGTCATTGGACTCTGACAACTGAGAACTGGGCTGACGGTGCGGCGTGGCGTAATTGCAGACCCTAACTGATTTTGGAAAATTGGGAATTGGAGATCATCCGCGATGCGGTGAGATCATGGAGTCATAATAGAAATTGATAATTGTCATTTGGACCTGTGGTGTGATACGCTATTGACTGAAATGGCGGTGTTTAACGACTAAAACTTAAAATAGCCCTAACTTCTTACCCGACTATCGGATTTAGGCAAATTTTATATCGCTGGTAAGCTAACTGAATTTCCTATAAGATGGTAGGTCTAAATCTGGGAAATTCCACCTAGAACAAAAATTCTACTTAAGGATTCTCGTGTACTGAAGACTAAACTGAGTTGGGAAATTGTGGGGTATTACAATATAACCTATTCCGTCCAGTGTCGGTACCAGAAGCAGAAAGAGACTCAGAAACAACACCACTAGGTATAGGAGCAGGTGATGAGGCAACCAAAGCTTTGATCACTCCCAAAGCAACCTTACTATCCGAATGATTCCTGAGCATATGGCCTGGTTGGCCATATTTAAAAAACCCTATCCCTCTTTTCATTGCAAAATTCCCAATGAACACGACCACATAATCGGCAAGAAGGTCATAAAGAAACCAATTGAGCCTCACACGCTTGAGATTGGGCACTCTGTGCCAAAAAATTGTCGCTACCCTGCAGATGCCCGTCACTCGACTTCTTCGAGTAAGGAGCACTAGCTGTGGAGAAGGAACCAGAACTATCCTACCTCTTCTTTTGCCATTTACTGCCATCTTGACCACCCACTGCTAAGCTCCACCCTTCTCAGAGAAGCTACTCCTCTTACCCTTCATTTTCTCGAACTTTGCCTTTTTCCTCTTTTCTTTCTCAACTGACGCATAAGAACCACCAATCTCAAAATATCCATTTCCTTAATAAACAAAGAAGTCTTGCTTTCAATGATCAAATCCCAAGATAGCCCATATGTGAAATTTCTCATCCTAGCTCTCATATCTGATACCAACAACGGAGCATACCTGGACAACTAATTATATTTCAAGGCATATTCTTTGACATTCATTTTTCTTTATTTAAGATTCACAAACTCCACCATCTTTGCTTCCTTCAGCTCCTGAGGAAAGAAGCGATCCAAGAAGGCATTAGAAAAGGCCTCCCACAAGGACAACTCCTCCATATCACCCCTACCCCTATCCCACTCCTCGTACCTCTGGTATGAAATATCTTTTAGCTAATAAGCTAAAAAATTTACCCCTTCCACATTCATGGCCTGCATCACTCTAAATATTTTCTCTGTCTTTTCCAAATAGCCTTGATGATCCTCCTTTACCTTTACACCAGTAAAAATAAAAGGATTCATTCTTATGAACTGGCGAACCCCTATGACATCTGCAGATAGAACACCAGATGCATTCCGCTTAGCCTGAGCAACAACCAATTGAGCAATAGTGTAAATTGATTGATGAGATTCTATGTTAGTTACCTCACCCTAAGGAAGACTAGTAGCAGTTAGTGGAACTCCAGAACAATCAGGGATAGGACCCTTAGACCGAGTATGAACTCCAGATATGAGGCATACTCTATCAATATCAACCCCAGATAGGGCAGAATAATTTTCTTGTGTTCTAGATCGATGAGGCATGATCTAAAAGTGAACAAACAAGGATTAGAAAGGACCTTAGGCCTTTTAGCTTGAAACCGAATACTAAGAAAGAGAAACATTCCTAAATGCCTTGTAGCCTCTCCCTTATGAGTGTGGCATGCTACATACCTTTAAAAGAAACTCAAATAGACACGAGTTTGTAGACTCCCCAATTGACAATGAACCTAAAGCTATGATACCAATATGATACCACCCGACTCGAGGCCTTATCGTAATGGGTGTCCCAAGTCTAACCAAGATCATAGACCACCCCATTACACAACTCAACCTCCAGCTGCCTGTCCTGGTTGGATGAATTTCAAACATTTTATAAGATAGAGTAACTATCCAATTCCAGACTCTGGGATAGGTTTATAACCGAGACTAACCCAACTAAGTCCACTCATCTGAACCCATCCAATGACCAAATAAAACCATAAACCAACAACCAAATAATAACCACACCAAGTTCCATAACATAACATAAAAGGATGGAACAGTGAGAAATTTAGTACAACAGTATCAACCCCAATACCAATTCCAATACTAAGGCTGAAACCAATACCGATCCTGCCAATACCAACCTATAGTAGTTCCATAAAAGCCTCTAACAAAAAAAACCAATATCTAGTTGGGAATTTCTCTAAACTATAACCAAAACCAATATCTATAAATAAACCAAAGTGTATGAAAATAACAATGAAATAGAGCCTTTTGAAAGATGGAAGCTCACTACTTCAATCTAATAGCTGATCCCAAATGTACGATAGCTAACCAGGAGAAGTAGAAAGTTCAGTTCCTATATCGCGTGGGGGTACAACCGCCTAAGGATAGGTTAGCGGGTGAACGCTAGCATGAAATTAGGGTAAGGATAAACTAATTCCATTTAGTTAAACCAAGTAAACCAATCATATGCATACAAATCATATATATACATATATAACCATGTCGGGAAAGGAAATCGGGTTTAGCATGCATTTAAAATTATTAACCTGGGAATGTAAAGTTTAACCTTCCTTAACCACCCATGGGCTATATGGGTCCAGTGTAACCCCCTGAACGGGCCCTGATATGTGTAGCCAAATAAACCGGAGATACCATAAGAGTAGGGGATTCTCGAGTACCCTTCACTCTCCATGATACATACGTATAGTATACTAGGAGAATTCTTATGTACCTTATGTGTATCATAGATTGTAGCCATGAACAACCCCTCATGTCAGCAAATATGAGTTTCAAGTGTTTGTCCATTGGACTGCACCCTTCACGATTGTCTATCTTACCCTGCCATCCTTGCCCAATTAAAACCATTTACCATCCAACCAATTCTTTATTAACCAAGGCTATAATTAGTTGTATCGTCTTACTGACTATAATTTACAAGTATTTTCTTAGCCAAACCTTAAGAGATCAAGGGAATCCCATATACCCATACATCATATTATCAAGTTTACTTGGGGGAGTCCTACATATCCCACAAGTGTTCCATTATAATGATTTCTTGAGGGATTTCATTGTTCCCCACAAGTGTGTTTATTGAACTAAACCATTCCATTTAACCATTCCAATCCATTTAAACCATTTAGGGTGCCATTACCAAACCATACCATGCAATAGTTTTCATTAAAATTCCAACAATATAGTAAAAGCATTCTCATAAGCATTTTATCAAACATATTGGGGGCATAGTATTTTCCAAACCAATTTCAATTACCAATTAACCATTCCCATGCAACCATATAACCAAACCACCATTAAAACATTGTAAATACATAATTAGAACATGGGAAATCCATAACCAAACATTTACAACCAAAACCCCCAATAGTAATTTGAAAACCAAAACCATACAATAATCATTCCATGAAAACATTATAAAAACCATGCCTTAAGTTGGAACTAAAAATGAGAGAAGAGAACATGCCTTATACAAAGAAGATGATAGAAGAAATCACCAGAACAAGTCGCAAAATTGATCTTCTAGATGAAACCCTAGCCTTTCTTTACCCAAAAGTGAGAGAGAATTATAAAGTGCTTAAGAGAAATTTCTAAGTGTTAAATGATAGAATATTAGGGTAAATAACCTCCTAAGTGGTTTTAAAGTCTGGGGCCTTAATAGGTCAAGTGGGGAAATGTCCAAATTGCCCTCACTTAAACTTCATAAAAGTTTCATCTAGGGTACGTCTATACTATACTAGTCGTACCCTACAATATGAGTGGTACCCACTACTCATAACCTAGGATTCCCCCTTGGACCCAACACTATTCACCATACGACTTACCCAAACCAAGCCATACCCAAGCATACGACTAGTACCATTGACGCATACCCCTTGCAGAATAAAATCACAAGTGGTTGAACACTGTCTACCATAATTAAAGATATGACTCATACCCTAGCTCACAATCCATAGTGAGCCACTCGTACTGAGATCTAAGTTAAGTTATCGTGTCTCAGATTAAGTGGAGGAAAAACCCAAAACCAAATGACCTGTATCCAACCATATGACTTGAACCAACCTACGCCGTACCCATTCCAAAAACCAATCCAACTCACGTACCAATACTGGTCAGCATACAACCAAGACATACCACTCGTACCCCATGATATGATTGGTACCTACCAGTCGTATATTGTCCAGAACCCTAACACGACCCAAACTTTGAACCATGTTGTATGGGCAACTCAAGTCCACATAAACCAGAGGTTGCCTCAATAACCCAACCCAAACACTCATTATGCCATAGGAGTCGACAGAACTCCAACACACATCTCAGAATAGTGGAAATAATATCATAAGTTAATATTAGATTCATTTTAATAACTACATCCAAGTTCATAGTTTTTCACAATACCTCTATACAAAACCATAGTCAATAAGTGTATATGTTAGGACAAGCCCCCGACTATAGCCAAACCTAGTCTAAAAGAGACTAAGTCTACAAATAGAAGAGCAAGAGGTGAATATCCTCCAAAGTAAAGAGGCTCACCACTCCAAGTCAATACACAAACCACTTCAATCACCGAATCACTGCATAGGAAAAGAAGAAGATGCTCCGGGCCTTAATCGCATAGGGACATAGCGTCTAGGGACGCTTAATGGTTGGAATGCTAGGATATTGCTCAACGATAAGGAGAAAATAGTACCCTTATTCAAATCCATTACAATCCATCATAGGCGATCACATTCACATAAGAATAGGCATATTGAATACACATATACATATAGTGACACAATAAGTCAAATCATGGAACAAGTCGTAACATGTATTTAGGATACTTTCATTTATAAGGTATGGAGTGAAGGACTAGCGACCTTCCACCCTTTTAAGTTTTGAACCTTTAACTACTCTAACATATTAGCCAAGAGGACCCGAACCTCAAGTTACCACACCTTATATGGTAACAGGACACGAACTACAACTGAAACACCTTAGTGGTAAGTGGACTTGGACCATAAACTATCAAACCTTACGTGGTAAGTGGACTTGGACCATAAATCATCATACCAGGTATGGTAATTGGACTTGGACCACAAACCGTCGCACCTTGTATGGTAAGTGGATTTGGACCACAAATCATCATACCTTATATGGTAAGTGGACTTGGACCACAAACCATTGCACCTTGTATGGTAAGTGGACTTGGACCACAAACCAACATACCTTATATGGTAAGCGAACTTAGACCATAAACCAACACGCCTGATACGGTAAGTGGACTTAGACCATGAACCAACACTCCTCTACACATGTACTAGAACCCATTTAATTCATCACATAGGAACTCAACCCATCTTGAGGCATTCTAGCCATCAAGGCTACACATCAACACCATAGACCATCACATGATCTTTACCGAACCCTTTTTACCATTGTTTATATGGTTAGGTTCAAAGCCTTAGTTCATAACATAATGCAAGTTCATTCATGGTCATCAAGACCCACACCAAAAATCATTCACATGCCATTAGCAATATCATATCACATTTTCACCACACTTGGTCCCATATACAATTTAAGTTCAAGTTTAGGGAATTGAACCTCTCTTTTTAACCATCAAACAAACATGGTCATAATTTAAAAAATTGCATGGCTACCCATACCAACACAATACTAATTAATAAACATTCATACAAAAAGGGCCATTGCGCCATTTAATCCACAAGCTAAACCATTACATGCCTAACAAGGTTCTTATCAACCATT
>JAPEIP010000009.1:50504585-50536957 GCA_026120095.1 Capsicum chinense | reverse complement strand
TAAATATTTAACAAGATAGCATATATGTACAAATCCAAACTTTGGTATAGGTATATAACCATGACTGACCCAAATTCCCTAATGAAATTATTGATAAGACTCAACTACAAAGGTTTCTAGGAAGTCTTAATTATGTTGTGGATTTTATTCCTAATATTAGGCAGGTCTGTGAACCTCTTTACAAAAGACTCAAGAAAACCCCAGTTCCTTGGAGTCCTGATCAAGTCAATGCTATCATTAAGATTAAAGAATTAGTCCAGAATCTTCCTTGCTTAGAAATACCTAACCCCGAAGCCTTCATGATAGTTGAAACTGATACTTCAGATATAGGGTATGGGGGTATCTTAAAACAAAAGATTGATGATAGTTCTCTTGAACAATTAGTCAGGTTCACATCCGGAATATGGAACCTGGCACAAAAGAATTACAACACGATTAAAAAAGAAATTTTATCTATAGTGCTATGTATCACAAAATTTCAAGATGATCTGGTCAATAAAGAATTTTTACTACGTGTTGATTGTAAGTCAGCCAAGGAAATTTTACAGAAGGATGTAAAAAATTTGGTTTCAAAACAGATATTTTCTAGATGGCAAGCTCTCCTATCTAGCTTTGATTTTCAAATAAAATTAATTAAAGGAGAAAATAATTCCCTTCCCGATTTCCTAACAAGAGAATTTTTACAGGGCCACAATGAGACCCACAACTCTGGGTAAAATCTTGGTCAATAACCAACCAGATCAAACCAAAATGGCTAGACCATTTGATTTGCCGCCAGCATCTTCAAACCCCTTGAGGCCATCAGTCCCCCAGAGGCCTGAACTAAAATCGGAGCTGCATTCACCTTTCCACAACAAGTATGCAGCTTTGGCAGAATTTCCCAAGCTTCCTCCACCAATACCAACCAGATTGGTAGATCTTAAAACCAACAAACCCTTTGATAAAGGAACATCTTCGAGCTCATCAGTACAGTCAAAGCAAAGCTATGCCATGAAGTCTCCAGAAACCTTTGCACAGGCTGTAAATCCTGCAATAGCCAAAGCAACACCTACTCCTCCTATCAAGGAAGAATTCAAATTCATTACCACTCAGGTGATGCCCATTATTGCCTTAGATAAGGACTATGAGGTCTATCCTCTAGAACAACTTATTAAACCAGTCTACAACGACAAAAATTTTGTGGATACAGAGAGTCCACTCAAAAACAGAAGATATTATGAAGCCATCTTGGTACGTACAGATTCTATCGAGGTTGAGCATTCAATGAACGAAAGGAATCCCGAATATATCGATTATTCTAGGTTCACCATTAAGAGGGTATTAACCCTGTTTAACTGGTTTGTAGATCACCTGCATACCCCTATTGCCTTATCCATGCCACATAGGCCCCAAACTTACAATTGGTACGACTATAAGTCTGCTTGGTTCAATTTTCTCTATGTTAGACCAGGACATACTTGGTTTGTTAAATACTGCCCTCTATGGTGGAAGCCATTATACCAAGATGGTTTTACGAATGGTGGGTATACTTCGGAGGGATTAAAGAAATCTTTCCTCAACAATTCCTTAACCGCTTTACAGAGTTTTGTTCAAAAGAAGGATGTGTAACCCTTCCAGAGCACATCCAAATATGAAAGTTTTTCATTAAGAAGCGAGTTTCTTATATCATCTCCTAGAATTTCGCCAAAGAAGAACAAGACAGAATTAAATATTTATTTAAGGAAATACAAGTTAAAGGATGGACTCCCAAGCCAACAGCTCCCAAAACTCCTGATAAAGGAAAAACAACAGCATCTTCAACCAATGTCTCACAGAGTAAAAAGGCACTCAAAGAGAAATTAAAAAAGGCTTTGTAAGATATGGAAAGCCAAGAAACCAACGAAGAAGAAGTACTACAGCTTCTGGAAGAAGCTTCCTCCATAGGAAGCAGCGACAACAATGGGGATATGCTAAACCCCAAAGGGATAGCTAGGGCCTATATGGACCCCTATTAAGAATAAAGAAATGACCCCTTCAAAAGATAGAGGTTCAAAAAACCGGAATTATATTCCTAGTAGGTATCCGTAGGACCAGATGCTTTTATAAAAGGCAATCAATCATCTAGGCAATCAATTAGCTTTTACAAAAAGCATTCCACTCAAACAGCTCATCTGCTTTTCAAAAAGAAAAAGCATTCCACTCAGAACAACTTTCAAGAAAAGTTAAGGGAATCTACTTTTCAAAAGGTTACATACCTAGAGCGCACTATGTGTCTGTGTTATGATATTTCCCAGATGGGTGTATATTCACTAGTGGAGGCCATGGTAGTGACGGTGAACTATGAGAAGGTATACTCATATATAGCTCGATACGCCTCTGCCTATCAACAAACACAGTCTCTATCGAATCATGGGTGGCTCTTTTTAGGGCTTGCTCATATATCATGTCTGGATTTTGTAGGTCCCCTTCTTCACCTCTCTTGGTCCCAATTATAGGGACCACCACATTATCCTTCGTGAATAAATAAAAGCGTCTGGGACCATGCGGATGTGATAGTTTAATAATTAGTGATAGAAATAGAGGGATGGCTGATATATAGCTCTCAGTAAGAGAGCATACCTTTGCTCTAAGTAGGTCCACCTCCTCCCTAATGTCTCCTAGATCCTGCATCTTAGTCCTTTTGAACCGGCCGATACTCAAGCCTCAAAATCATCTATCCATGAGTATAACTCATCTTGTAGCTCTAACATTGTATTTCGATATGCAGACTATGGTCTTGCCTAAACCATCTTTACTGTAGTCTGGACCCATATCCAGATCTACCCATATAATATAACTACCTCGATCTCAGTAATCGGTATTCAAGTGGAGGTCACCTAAATTTTCTCCTCAACACCTGGTATATCTGACACACTGGCCTCTATAACCATATCTTTATCAATAGTGTCAATCACATATACCACTAGCATATCATCTGCTTTAGCACTATTATACATACATAAAAAATTACTTGCTCATCATTCAGTTTGAAGGTGATATCCCCTAAGTCCATATCAATCAATGCCCTACCAGTAGGTAGGAAGAGTCTACCCAATATAATGGGGGCTTTAAAATTCAACTCACAATTAAGAACCATGAAATTAGTGGGGAACAAAAAGGATGCCACCCTTACTTCTACGTCACACAAAATACCCAACGATTTCTTCACAGATGAGTCAGCCATCAACAAATTTATAGATGTATGTTTGAGTTCCCCCATCCTTAATAACTAATACATAAGCAGTGGTATCACAGTTACTCCTAAACTTAAATGACATAAAACCCATTTGGCATTGATAGGCCCAATTGAATAGGAAATGGTGACTACTCTGGGATACTCATTTTTTTATACTAATGGTAAGGAAGGGGTTATAATATAAGGGTGCACATGATAATTGGGCTCGACAACCTAATCCTCATCACTATCATGCTCAAAATCATCATTACCTCATGTTGAGTTCTTTGTCTCTCCCTCAGGTGTCTCATCGCTCTCAGCGCTATCAATATTTAACTCCATAATAGTAGGTATAGTGGGATCATTAGTAGTGGCACCAAAATTTGTGGTGATAGATGAAAAATGACTAATTACTAGAGGATTCTACACCATGTTACTCGGAAGGGTACCTGACTGCCTTTGATGTAAAGTTGTAGACATCTGTCCAAACTGATGCTCTGACTACTTGATAACCATTATATGATACTCAAACTTCTAGGTCAAACCTGAAATATTAGCCTTGATCTACTTAAGGATAGCCTCCTGATTTTCTTGCCCGTTTACCAGTTTGGTCAATATTTCTTCCATTCTTGATTTCATACATTGTCTACCAGGTGGAATATACATATCTCCCTTCTCCTTATAATTAAATTTCCCTCTTCAATCACCGTCTTTTCCCCTAATGTGGTATCTATACCTATCATTATCATACTTCCAATTGTGGTTTCCTTTCCCTTGGTCTTGGAAACCGGCCAACTGACAATCCAAATACCTAACCTTCCCTTCTAAATTATACTCATAAGTTCTTAAAGCTGCACCCTTTGCTCCTGCTATATGAACTTTCTAAAAATTTAAGGTTTCAAAGTTGTTAAAAGCTAGTGAGAGAGATCTAGTCTAGAATGTTAAAAGCTAGATTCTAGCATAATCTCATAAGAGCTCCTCCAAAGATAGTGTCTACCATGGCTTTGGAATTGGTTGTTAGGGCTTTAAAGAATATCTCCAACAAAATTGTCCCTAAAATCTAATGGTTGGGTCCCATACTCAGCTTCTTCTTAAACCTGAAATAAGCCTCATATATGGATTCTAAATACAGCTTCCTGCAATTATAAATCTCATCTTTAAGCTATAATATCTTGGGTGGAGGAAAAAACCAATTCAAGAATTGCCCACACAACTCATTTCATGTAGTGATAGATCCTCTTGGCAGTTCCCGTAGCCATAAAGATGCTTCTCCTGTAAGTGAGAAGGGGAACAACCTCAGTGTAAGCACTTCCTGGTTTACCTCAAGATTTAAGTATGAACTATAGATCCTAATGAAATTTGCAAGGTGCATGTTTGCATCATTTATAGCAACCCCGCAAACACACCCTTTAGATTTAAGGGCTGAATCATTAAACTCGTTATGTCAAACTTAATGCTTGGGGGTAAAACAAGAGTAATAATGGCTCCAGTCTCTGTTGTATCAATATACCCCAAATACTCTCCATCATCCTTATATGGCTTAAAATATTGGTACACTGGGATCACTTGAGCACAACTACCTCTAACTTGTTCTGATTACCACTGAGCGCTGCTCGGTGGTCTGTTTCTTGCCTTAGCACAGTTAACTTTGTCTCTCTATCTATCCACTGAGCATCTTCTTTTCTCCTCAGATTAATAGCTTATTCTAAAAGCACCATCATCTACTGGTCAATAATGTCTTGAACTTCTTCAAAAGGAGGGGAAGGCTCCTAGTGTGCATCATCATGAACCCCTTTAGGAATCTTAACTCTTTATGGCTCTATCATCCTACTAAGTGTTTGTAGGCTCCTCTGTGGATTTGGATTAATCGGGACTAAGGGATTGCCTCTACTCTATGTTTTAGGCATACACTAGCGTATACCAACTAAGAATAAAAACAAAAATACCCAAAATCAGCAACAACCTAGATTTACAACTCAACATCGTATTCCTCAACAATGGTACAAAAATTTAATACTGCCCAAGCTACACCTTTAATATGAATACTATGTGGTCACTGTCAAATATAGTAACACAACAAAGGTAGGGGTCGAATCCCAAGGAAATACATGGAATTGCAGCTTTCAGCTGCTGTAGTAAACGGGCAAAACTTGAAAAGTAAATGAGGGGGATTGAAGTATCAATAATTAAGCAAGTAGCTACTATCAAATTTGGTTGTAATCAGTCATTGGTGAACAATAGGTTTGTGTCCCCTTATCTTCTTAGCTCTATACACTTATCGTGCTTTATTAAACTAACTCGATACCTTGCATGTAGAATCTTATAGTTGTGTACCGCCAACCATCTTTTGGACTAGCTGACAAATTTCACCCTTTTCCCCTTTGAGTCTCAGGATGTTACCTTACTAACCCTTATCCTAGATCCCAGTTAACTATTACATTTTGAGTCTCTAGTTATTAGATGATAGCTAACTATCTTACTTAGATAATACCTAGTAGCGTGGATCGACATTTAAACTTTAAATTACTATTGTAATTATCTTTTTCTAGTCACTACTCCTCTTTTGGAGTGTGTATCAATAATCTAGGCGGGATCCTAACATTTACAACAACTAAGATAGCTATTAAAGTGAAGATAATACAATACATGCATGGTTATCTATTTAGAACAATGTAGAACTTCCCCTACTTTGTCAATCTGATAGGGTTTGCACCACCCTAGCTAAGGGGTTTTAGCTGCTCATGCTTATGAAGTAATTAATAACATTTACAATTGAAATCATAGGACCTAATCACAATAATCATAACTGAAAACCCAAAACTTTAGCTGAATTAATCAACCAAAATCAATACAAGAGAATTCCAAGATCAAAATCAGATATCAGAATCAAAATATATTTGTATGTATCAAGAGTGCGACCCTTTTACTAAAAACCATATAAGGGTATTTATAGTACATGAGGAAACCCTAAAAATCAAATCCCAAATGAAAAAAGGAAAAAGAGTCAGTGACCACTTATCTATGTCTACATGTGGCTTGCCAATGGATGCAGTGCCACATGCGGCCTTCCACTGGGCACTGTAGACGTGGGTAAGTGCTCAAAAAATTTCCTACACCATCTACTCTCTAGAATTTGGTCTTCTATCACTTACCTTACCCACATGTAGTCCATAAGTGGACATATGTATATGGCGGAAGTTCTTTCTTATCTCTTTCACTCTTTGGATCTTCAATTCTGTTTCTTACCTTAGTCTAGTATGGACAAACATGTGGTCCATATGTAGACATAGGTAAGTGCTAGGCCATAAAATTCTTGTAAAAAAGCTTCAAACTTCAAGTTTTAACCCATGCTTTGGTCACGTATATCAAAAAAGGGTCACAAATACTCACAAAATAATGAAGTAGCCAAAAATTCTATGTTTCGTCTTTTTCTTGAACTTCGCATCTTAAACCTAGTTTCCTGCAAAACATACCCAGACCACATTATATCTAACAAAACATCCTAAGAAACTTACATATTTTCATAAATTTAAGCATCGAAAGTGCCATATTTCTATAGCATATAAAGGTACAAACAAGATAGAGCAACCCACCACCGTCTTTTATCAACTCTCATAATACAATTGGAATTCGTCTAAGTCAAGTCACACTATGACTATTGATTGTCCATATTCATTATTTCCCAATTAATCAATACTTATCAACTAACCATCAGGTAACAACTAATTTTCATGTATCAATAAATCATCCTTTATCAACTACCCATTACTTTTTAACTAATCTTCATATAGCAGCTAATCATCACTTATCAACTAGTCATTATTTAATAATTAACTAACATTTATATGACTAATCATTATTTCACTAGAATCCATTTATATCATACCACATTATAACTATTTCCTTATTTTAGACTTAGATAGATTGACAATCTCATACCACAATGTCTTCATATTATAGTAAGTATATCATCATAGTATAGTATGTATATTCGAACTCCAACCGATATGGATATTAACCAATATCCTCATAAATATCATTATAATCATCTTTTGGTTTTGTTGGACATATATATACCATCATAATCGTCATTTGGCCTTGATGGGCATACACATATCATCATAATCATCCTCTAATTTTTTAAAGAATATATGTATCATCATAATCATTTCAATCTTATTGGGAATGTATGTATTATAATAATCATCCTCTGGTGTTGTCGAGTATATATGTATGATCATAATCATCCTCTAGTCTTGCCAGACATATATTTAATATTATAATCATCCTTTGGTCTTTCCAGGCATATACATAATCAATATCATTATCAATATGGCCAATAGTATAATCAATAGAGTACTTATTAGCATAACCATGAACATAATACATTAACAGGATCAATAATCATAATCAAAATTGTGGGTTCTAGAATAACCAATAACATGATTGCCAATATAGTAAATAAGCATGATTTTTGGCATAACATAAAGTATAATTGCTAATATAATCAACAATCATGCTCCTTAGCATAATCCATAACATATTACCAATATAGTCATTAAACATGAGCTCTAACATAATCAATATGCACTATCAAGCATATAAAATAACTTATGAATAGCCTAATTAATCACTTATCATTAGTATAATATCTAGCTTGTCATTTGTATAATCGATAATTTATCAATAGCTTGATCATTAGCTAATTCATGGCATAATCTATAGTTTATTCATAGCATAATAAATAACTTAATCACCAATGTTGTAATTAAGCATGACCTCTATCATGAACAATAGCATAAATGTTAATATATCTCTAAGCATGATCACTACCATAGTTAATAGATCATTTGTTAGATCAGCCAAGAGTATAATTTATGGCTTAGAAAATAAGATAATCAAGGGCTTATTCAATAGTATATTTGGTAGAATAATCAATAGCCAAAACAATAGTACATTCAATAGCTCATCAAGAAAATAATTTAATCAATAACTCATTCATGGCATACTCATTAAGCATTACTTTTAATTTCATCCATTATAACCAGCATATACCAAAGCATCTAAATATCACTGACGACCATCTCCCTAAATGTACACAAACATATCAAAGGATCCTCAATAACTACCGTAAGTCTTGGATTAAAGTGGGTGGAAGAGCTCACTTCTAAATCCTCAAAATCAATTACCAAGAAATGTCTACCCTAGACTAGGAAAAAGTATCTAAATTCACTATTAGATATTGAACAAACCATAACTAGCCCTAGAATAACAATTCCACCTAATCTAGAGTAACTAAGTCTATTCCACCTAAGGTATTTATAGTTTGGATACATTTCATCCTAAACTCTAGTGACCAAGGAAATCTGCTAACTAGTTTAGTAACTAAAACATTTCCAACCTAAGCATAAGCCTACAAGGTCAACTTCACCTAAGGTATGATTAACTATGCTAATTAAGCCCAAAATAGTATCCAAAATAGCCTAACTAGTCCAAGTAACCAAAGTATTGCAATATAGCACACTAACACAAAAAACCCATCCCAAATCAAACACAATATCATAAACGTACTTTGAATTAGCTCAATCTAACAAGGGGTAAAATTTAGCCCACCTGGATGCCAAAGAAAGCTCAAATGATCTGCTAAATCACCATTTTTTCCTTCTAAGAATCTTCTGCAAGATTCCAAGGAATTAAAATTACATTCTACTAATCAATATGAGAATAATGATACCTATATTGCACTATTGTGCTTCGGGTCCAAAAATCACACGAAAATCCTATGTGGGTCTTATTTATGGAAAATCACGTTTCCGAAACCAGACCAATACTCCCATATGCTCAAGGAATTATTACCCTAAAAATGGGTGAATTCCAAGCTAATTGGGCTAAAATCAAGCCCCTAAGGTCTTGGGATTTTTTGAACAAGAAATGGAAATTTTTACCACGAGAAGGGTGAAATCTTACCACAAATTGGAAGATAATCATGTAAACAAGTGTTAAATAAGCTCCCAAATCACCCACAAGCTTTTATTTTAAGCTATCTCTCTAATTAGGGTTTTAGCTCTCTTAGAATAGATGAAGAATAGGCGAAATCATGCAAAAAAGGTCTATTTATACCCATATCAGGTGCTTGAATCTCGCTATCATGACCCGATGTCCGTGATCATGGTATATTGGGGTTTTCCATGTGAATGGAGATCATGATACTTAGCCTCAGAATCACATATCTACTACCCTACTCAAGGGGGTCATGATCGGGACCCCAAAGTATCGCTATCAAAATACATCAGATACAATAGTAGATTTGGAATTTTCTAAGTCTCCGCTAAGCCTTTAAGATTCATCCTGAATCCCATATATGCAAAATAATTATGTAGCCACACCAAATTTGATGTTCTAGACTTAATGGCATAGTTAAAATTTTCATTTGAGGTTGTTTGAACAAAATGTGTGTCCTACACCAAAATTTCAATTTCTTAACTTTCTGATCAATAGGTCGAAATGAGCTCAGATGTCTTAGGAACCAAACCAAAGGTCCACTTGGACTATAATTAATATTTTGGAGTTGCTGGGGTAGTCTAAATTTTCATTCGAGGTTGTTTAACTAAAATATTTTCCTAGTGGCCATTTGAAACTAACGAAGACTTCAAAATAGAGAATTGGTTCTAAAAACCAAACAAACTATCCAGTAATCAAACTGTTAGTTCCAGCAAGTCATAAATGACTTAAGGCAGCTATAGAGAAGCTCTAATGGAAAAATAAGTAGAAATATAGAAAACAACCTAAATGGCCATTACATGTTCAATTCTAGTCAACAACTAAAGACTTATAAAACCATTCAATTCATCACTACATTAGAAATATATTATGATTGTACAACATCAAGTATCAGTTCATTTCAAGTTCTATATAAACAAACCACGGTCCATGAAAGAAATCCAAATATATAAATAACAAAGTATAACTTCATTCACTCAAAGAACATTCAAACTCTTTAAATCGCTGTGAACACATATTCTAAAGATCTTATGACTGTCCACTAGCCATGACAGCTTAGTACATGTATAATATCCCAAACAACTACTGCCTTCTATCCTTATCATAAATCAAGTATTATTCCACACTTATTCTAATATTCCAACTCATATACTTCATAAATCCACAATTTAATCATAATTAACCTTTATCAACCCACTTATAAGAAATAACCAGTACTATCAACTAGTACAAAAATATATTAAGTTAAAAACAACCCTTGCATATCAACTAAGGCTTTTTGTTCCAAATCTCATTATAAGTTATCTGTAACAACACCAAAGATTTTTCACATTCATAGTAGATTTCTTATGCTTTTAGGGTTATAAAATTAAGTTTATTAACCATTTAGAAAGTTAGAAAAATTGTAGGGTAGGTTTTAGGTCAAAAAAGAATATCATGGACCAACATAGAAGGTCGTTCCCCACACACAAACACATTAGATTTGGGCCTTAAATCATGGAGCACATCTCAATTGGTTAGTTTAAAGCTCTTGCAATGGGTTGTGTGTGGAAAAATAGAGTGCCACTTGATGGACCGTTGGGGCATAGAATGGTACTATGTAATGGAGTTCGCGAAACACCCCGTTCTCAAGAGTAAAAGTTCCACTCCTCTATTTAAAATTAATGGTAATATAGTCATTTCACTTATGGGCGACTTTCGTAGACTGACTATGATCGCAAAATTCATCCTAAAAACACTTCGAATATTGATCTTAGGCATCTTCATACACCTAAGTGTCATTATCTAAGAGTATTAGCTTTATTTAGGATAACTAGATTTTTTTAATGAAATATAAAGTGTGTATTTATGTATTATTATGATAATTTACAAGTTTAGAGTGTTTAAGGTGCATTTGATACAACTGAAGAGTTAAAATTATCAAATAGATCTTAGACAAAAAAACTTGTTTGGCTAGCGTACGCTATGCTATTCTAGTGTACTTTGATGAGCTCTATTGTTATGTGTGGCCTAATTTTTTCTATGAGTTGTTTTACGAAACTAATGGAGAAACTGTAGAAGATAAATGAAGATTGTAAACAACCCACAAGGAATGGGTAGACAAAGAGTATGTAGATGAGAAGTAGAGGACAAAGATTCGGTGATACCCCCATAGGGGCAACCATACACTGCACCACCTAGGGTGAGGGTACACTGATTGGGGTCTCTTATGGTCCTATGTAGAATCCCTTTGGCCATGTATAGGCTATTTAATTCAACCCTCATCCCTTCATAAACATCTAATAAGTGATATTTTGCTTGGTTTAAGTTGTGGGTAAAGTGGTCAGTGAATATAATTTATTTAGGGAAGATTATTATGGATGACCTAAAATATATAAGGAGTAACTAGCTATATTTATAAGACATCTTTGTAACCATATACTTTTGGAGAGAGGGTAAGACAATAAGAGATACGTTAGGGTTTTTCTTTCTTTTACTTTTAGTTTTTTGTAGTTCCACTTATGAATTCAATAATGGTGATTCTTTATATGGCTGCGAGTGGATGAAAACCCTCTTTCTAGGGTTGAGGCAATGAATATGATATCTTAGAGTAACATTTAAGTTGGTTCATCTTAGTTTTCATAATCAGTTGCTCTTATGTTCTTGTGCTTCCTATTTTATTGATTTGCAATCTTTAGAAGACATCTATATTTCTTTTATAAGCTAAGAAGAAGTAATATTTGATTATAATGAGGAACATAAGGAATGGGTTCTCGTATTAGGATATGAATATACCTAATCTTCCTGATTTGGCTTAAATATGACATAAAATATAGATGCATTTGAATTAGTTCCCACATACTCGCTCAATGATGTAGTTGTGAGTCTACTTTAAATAAAGTATTAGAGGGTTGGAAGACTATAATCATGATATTAACCCCATTAAACATGAACCAAGATAGATAACCTAACCAATGCAATTGTATAGCTTTACACGATTGTGCCTTTACCCGGCAACTCTCGAGATTATTATTTACAACACTTTTAATTTCTATTATTGTTCATTGTTACTTTTAGCATTCAAAAACTTAAGCACTTATTGGTTACAAATCACACCCGTTTCACTTTTAATAGTAATACCTAAATTAGATTGTTTGGAAAATACCATGTCCCTGTGGGATTGATATTCGGCTTACAAGAGATACTTTATTACTTGCACAACTATGTAAGCTTTCGTGTCTAGTTGGACACAACTAAGTTGTTGGAACCATTGCAAGGGCCTTGAAGAATTAGTAGCCTTCTAATTTTTAGTCTTCTTATTTTATTTGATAAGTGCTAACAAATTGATCTTCGCTATTGAATTTGTAGGTATAGGTTTAAATCTTAAGTAAGATGGCAAGGGAAAAGGAGTTGGTTGAACCATATATCAAACCTTATCAACACTTGTATTAGTTGAGGAGAGAATCAACACTTCTCTATACAATCTTGCAAGTTCAACAAGAAGAGACCATTCCTGCAACAATATTTTATGAACAACCAGCTCACAAGGAAGTGCACAAAGTGGCATTCCCACTCTAAAAAATGTGACCTCCAATATTCAAAGGCCAAACACATGTGGAAGATTTAAGTTAAACAAAACATAGTGCAACTATTTTACACAAGTGGAAAGTACACTAGCCTCCAACGTGAGGATCCACAAGTTCATCATTAGAATATTTTGGAGATCAATGGTGCATTCATTCCCTACAGGGGTCTCCATAGATTTCAAATGGCTCACTATTTTAATGTTCTCACTCTTGGGTAAAGCAAAGAAATCATTGAAGGTAGAAACTTTAAATTCAATTAAAAATTGGAATGATTTGGGAAAAAAGTTCCTCATTCAATTCTTTTCATCCAGGAAAACTTTAATATTGAGTGAGATCTTAATTTTCCAGCAGTTGAAAAGCAAACACTTTATCATGCATGAGAGAGATTAAAGTCTCTTCTAAGATATTTCTCACATCACCAATAGAAAAATGAGGTATTAGCTCTGTAATGCCCCAAATCTGATACCCAGAACGCTATTAGTACTCATGACCCCGAAGGACCACAAGCTAATCCATGGATGATATCTGTAATTGGGCACTACATAATATATTATATAAATATGAAAAAAGCTAAAAGGCCATAGGGATACAAAATCTGATAAAACATAACATTTGAAAAATATGGTATATTAATACCAAAACAACTGAAATAACTGTCTGAACATACTATCGTCTGAAAGTCTCTAAAACTAACTAAATAAGGAGTTGATGGGATATGTACCCAACTAAATCCAACTACTGAAATAAAATAAGTACTAAAAAAATGAAATATTATTGTGATCTGATAACTGACTGAGATTACTGAGATTACTGAGTTTTCCTGAGTCATGTGACTGACTGAATTCTACTGAGTTCTAAAACTGACTGAGAATACTACTGATCATGGTATAATTAAGATTATCATGAAACTGACACTGGATCTAAGCACACAACTAAATGGTAGGGTACAAGTACCCCCAGGACTTGATAGTATGAAACTGACAAGACATGACACTTCTTGACACATGACCATAGTCAACAATTCATAGTACAATCATTGGGGATTTTCATGATGTACTCGCATGCTATAAGCTTACACATGAATAGGAATGCATGTAAATATATCATAATTTTATAATCCTAATCTCATGAGCATTACATGAATCCATTACAAAGCATAATAATAATGTGGCAGTCATATCGAACATAAGAGAGAAACATGGATTCATCAATTTTGGTCACAAATGAGTCATAAGGCATAATTCCTATTCTCTAAAGTATTTTATCAAACACCTTGCATGTATATCTTTAGGCTTAGGCATGAATATTGAAATAATATATCATGGCAACATTTTACACTTTTAATGCAAGAATTTCAACCACATACTAACATATTTTCATGAAAATCATTAAAGACTTCAACTTGGAAATCAAACAACAACATAAACATGGATATAATTCAATTCACACCATGGAATCCAAAGTTTATATTTCAAATAGGGTTTCTTGAGCTTCATGGGTGAAAGGAACCCATGAATCAATACTTGACATACCTGGGTGGATGATTTCTTGAAGATTGGTAGAGGAAAGATTGAATTCTTGACTTGAAATTAAATACCTAGGGTTTCTTATTCATGGGGATTGATCTTTAAGAAAAACCCTAATTTGGTGTTATAGATGAACAATAAAGTTATGAGCTCTGGTCTAGTTTAATTAAGGGTTTAAAACGGGTGGAAAAAGACCCAAATACCCTTTTAAAAATGGCTTAAAATCACTAATAGGAAGTGGTAATGGTTTGGGAAATGGTCCATTGCTGGCTTGATAGTTCGTCGGTCCATCCCATCGTAATTGGCCAAAACTTGAATTTTCTGCCTCGTCTGCGACAGTTTAGGTGATGCTCCATCGCTAGTTCGACGGTCCATCGGTCCTGACCATCGCACTTGAATATAAGTCGGGTTCACTTCCTTAGTCGTGATGGCTTGGGTGATGGTTTGTCGCTAGCTCAACGGTCCATCGGCCTGACCGTCAGTTTTGGGTAGTTTCGATAGTTCTCTGTGAAACATCCATAACTTTTTACTCCGATACCAGATTTAGATGAAATTTGTATTATTGGAAATCTAATTCAATTTATCATATGATAAAAAGTCAAAACTAGGGAAATTCTATCTAATTTAAATAAGAATCACTTAGAAAGTTATCACTAACTCTTTTATAGACTAGATTTGACTTAAAGTAAGTTTGGGGTATTAAAAGCTCTTACTTTTATTAAAGGTACTAACCATAATACAAAAATATTGCTAGATTCAGTAGCATATTGTTAGGCCTTGGAGAAAACCTATGTTGAGCTATATACTCTTCTCAACCATATTGTAAAAGGTAATCTAGAGTGGGCGGGTAATGTCTATAGAAATATGGTGAAGAATCCTACAGGTATGATCAAGGTAGATAGTATCACATTATTGGCTAGACAGTTTACCTTTTTATTTAGAACCAAATGATGACATAGTTTAGCAAGTTGAGTATGACATAACCTCAAGACTAAGTGAATGAAGTTCAATAGGCTCAAACATAGTATGAAATTAGTGGTAGTGGTGGTCACTCTACATAATTATGTGGAGCAAATTCAGGATTGGTGAATTTCATAGGCAATGCACAAAAAAAGAACTAAAACTATGGTAATGCCTACATTCCTAATTGGTAGAATTAGCCCAACTACTTTTAGGGAAATAATCAAGTCCAATATCAAAAGTTTTAGTTGCAATAAGGTATTTAAAAAAATACTCAAGACATTAATATTAAAGATACTTTGAAAAATATTATGGCCAATCAAGAACAAATAGCTATGGAAATAAAAAAAATCAGTAGTTGGATGAGAAGAAATTAGAGATACAAATGAATCAATTAGCTCAGGCGCAAAGCATAAGACTTTAAGGGGTTTTCCTAGTGATAGAAAAAATCCAAAGTAAGTGAGGTCAATCACCTTGAGGAGTGGAAGAAATTTGATTGATGCACTCCTAAGAAAAATCATGAGGTTCAAGAAGAGTTGAGCACACCTAATAAGACAGAAAAGCAATTGGAGTCTAGAGAAGCTTACAAAAAGAGGATGTCTATTTACCCAAATGAAAAATTGGTTAATCAATCTCAAAATAGACCACCACCACCATTCCCTCAAAAGCTTAAGAACGTCAAAGAGAAGCCTTGTTTTAAGAAGTTCTTTGACATATTCAAAGAGCTTCACATTAACCTTTCTTTGTTAGATATTTTGTAGGTAATGCCCAAGTATACAAAGTACATAAAGGATATGGTGACTAACAAGAGGAGGCTTGGTGATATTGAGACTGTGGCACTTACAAAAGAATATAGTTTTATGGTTATGAACAATATGACCAAAAATCCTAAGGACCTTAGGAGTTTCATCCTCCCTAATTGGTGAAAGTGATATTGTTCAATCTTTGAGTAATTTGGGGCCAAGCATCAATTTGATGCCCCTTTCTCTATTTAAATCATTGGGTTTGGGAATGCCAAGGCCTTGTTCAGTTATACTCCAAGTGTCTGACAGAACTAGAGTGGTCCCCAAAGGAATCATTGAGGATTTTCTCATTAAGATTGGTAAATTCATTATTCCTACTAACTTTATTATTCCTTACTATGATGAAAATGACAGAGCACCAATTATATTATATACCTTTTTATGGCTATTTGTAGAGAATTAATAGATATTAGATATGGCACACTCAAGATGAGATTGAATAATGAAGAGATAGTCTTTAGAGTGTATAAGGCACTCAGCACACCATCATACTATAGAGGTCTATGCATGATAATAGTGATGGAAGTGGATGAGTGTGGGGTGGAGGAGAGCAAACCTCCCATTACCTCTTAGAAACCTCTCATAAGTTGACCGAATTGATAAATAAGCTTGAGGTTGAAAAGCTTGAAGGGAATCCTAAGAAGGTGAGGGTAAGAAAAACTATAGATCTTGATTGTGAGCACTCAAGAGGTTAGAAAAAATAAAAAATGAGCCCCGACAAGGAGGAAAATAATAAGAGAATATGGATGATAGTTGTGATGAGAGTCGTGCCACGACAATAAATGAAGCTCTGGTTGGGAGGCAACCTAAATAAAGGTAGTTATTTTAATTTTTAAGTTTTTCTTTAGTATCACCTTTGGTTATGTTTTTCTATTGTGTCTATTGGTTAAAGGGAAGTCTAAGTACCTGAGATCTTAGCTAAACATCATGGGAAGAACTAAGTGTGGGGTCCTCTAGACCTTCTAGATGGATATAATGCTACTAGATAGGCATAGAGGACTCAAGGATTATTTCTATTCTTCATTCTTTGATTTACACTTTAGGAATAAATTATGATTTTAAGTGTGGGGTGGGGAATATTTTGATGTGGTTACGGTGAAGTGCGCTATATGATGTTTATTTTTAGTTATTTTTAAGTTTTTGACTAAATTTAGAAAAAAATTATAAAAAGATTTTATCTTTGTTTATTTTTAGTTTTTGTGGTTTGTTTGTTTAGTAAAAGTACACTTACCCACCCCTTGTTTTTTATTTTGTCTCTTTCTAGGGCACACTCTTGAACATTTTAGAGGGGCAGTCTTGTCTTTTTCCAGCACCCCAGTTCATCAAAACACAGGATTAAATTGCTAATAGGGCATTATTTACCCATATTCCCCAATTTTACTCTAAAATAAACCCTAAGTTTTCTCCTTGTTTATCCAATTAAATACTCCCCCTTCAAGAAAAACGCGAACTCAAGTGTTCTAATTCAAGAAAGTTGTTCTCTTTTAAGATAGAAGTATTAAAGGTATGTTTGATGTTCATCCATGGGCCCTTTTCACCCATGGAGTCCAAGAACCTATTTTTACGTTTTGATTCATAAATTTACATGTTTACAATGAGTTATTTTCATGAAGATTTTGGGAATTTCGATTATGCATGGTGATTACAAGTGTTTATAGTTGGAAAGTAGCCCTCACACTTGAAGCATGGAATTCCTTGTTAAATCCCCAATGTATGGTTTTAGTGTTATGACTATGTTATTCCCACATATTTCAATCATTCCCATGCTTAAGTTCATGTATTTCAAGCGTTTGATGAAATGCCTAGATGAATTTTGAGCTATGATTCCCTATTATGTTTTTCAAAGCTTTCATTTGTCTATATTATTAATTCCATTTAGTGCTGGGGTTTATGAATACCCAAAATTTACCTATTTAAATAGTTACAGTACTCTCAGGATAGTTTTCAAATAAACCATAAGACTTGTCATTTATTTAGTATTATGTTCAGTTGTTGGCTCAGTTAAGCTCAGTTTAGTCCACTGGTCAGTGTCTTTCAGTTGGGAGTAGGATTTAGCACTGAGCGAACCCAAGGATTGGGACTCACCTGTCAATTGAGGGTGTGATTCTTAGTAGGAATCCCTGCGTTCCATAACTACGTAGCCAACATAGCTTTGAGATGTTAACCCGCCAGTTGAGGGTTAACACATATTTTACTAGGGCACCTGCCAGTAGAGGGTGACTCTTAAGTTCTTCAGGTCTTTACTTTAGTGGATCCACACAGTCATTGTTAGTACCCATGGCATGGTACTAACATTCTTCCAACATGGTTTATAGGTTAGACCCTAATTAGCTTAGATTAGGGTATGTCGGTTAGATAATAGCTCCCACAGTCTCAGTTCAGTATCCAATATATATTTCAATTTTAGGTTTATTTGACCATAGCATACAATTATCAGTTATTCAGTTATTACATTTTAGTATTTTAGTTTAGAACTTATTTTAGAATCATATCATGTGTTTGGTCATGCATTTACAGATTTCATAGTTTTCATCCATTTATATCCAGTTACCCCATTCTATTCATTCAGTCAGTTATTATTCATGCACAGGTACCCATGCATATAAGCCTAACCCCATCTTCTATACCAGTACATTCAAAGTACTGATTGTATATTCTTTTTATGCACTATGATGTTTAATATCATAGGTTCAGATACTCAGGCTCCTGATCTTGCGTAGACAATTTAGCCTATCAGTAGCAGTAGTCATGGTGAGTCCTCATCTATTGAGGATATGATGGTCTAAATTAGTCTACTTCAGTATTTGCTTATGGTTGTCATTTGGAGTTAGGCTTTCAGACATTTCAGACAGTCACTTGATTTGTTAATCTTTTCAGTCAGATTTATAGTATCTTCGGTTATAATTCAGACTTGAGAACTTTATTATGTTAATCTCAGTACTTAAAACCATTGGCATTATTTGGTTGTTTCTGCACATGTGCATTTTATTACTGTATTATTTATTTTCTTCAGGAGGTACCAATTCATGGGTTAGCTTATGGTCTTTTGGGACCGTAAGCTCTGTGTGGCATCCAGGGTGTATTTACGGGGTGTTACAACAAAAGGGTAAATGGTAATAATTCGTTTGGGGTAGCTTATGGAGTGCCTAAATGACTATATAAGGAGTACTTAGACACATTTACAAAACATTTTGAACAACATATGTTTTGAGAGAAGGGAAGTAAACAAGGGCTCTATGATATGGTTTTGCTTCCTTTTACGTTTAGTTTTTTTTTTTAGTTTTACTTCTAAATTCATTAAAGGTGATTATTTGTATTACTTTAAGTGACTAAAAACCCAATTTATAGGACTGAGTCTACAAACATTATTGCTTAGCATGACATTCAAGTTGGTTAATGTTAAGTATCATAATTAGGTGTTCTTATGTTCTTGTACTTACTATTCTACTGATTCGTTTTTTTAAAATACATCTATATTTCTTTTGTGAGCCCAAAAGAAGTAACATTATATTATAATGTGGAACATAAGAAATTGTTTCCTGTATTTCAAATGAGTTAATGTAATGAGCCTCCAGGTCATTTTTTGCTTTTCCACACATTTTTGCCATGTAGAGCTTTCCTATAGCTGCCCTAAGCCAATTCCTTATTTTGAAGTATTTGTTGGTATGGAATGTCAATCTAGCGTAAACTTCAAAATAACAACCTCATATTCTAATTCTAATAGTTCCATAAGCTCTGGAACATCAAATTTAGGCTAGGGGACCTTTGGTTTAGGTTTCAAGGCCTTTGAACTCATTTTGGGCTGTTGGTCAGAATTTAATAAAATGGCTTATGGTTGTAGGGCTATAACCTTGGATGAAAATTTAGATGGTTTTATTATCTCCAGAATATCAAATTTTATAGGGTATCATTCTTTGTTCACATTCACTAGATTTTGAACAAATATCGAGGAGTAGTGCAAACTTTGAAATTTTCCAAGTTTTAGCTAGTATATCCGCTAAAGCGGACCTTTGGTCACTTTAGCAGAGTCCACTTAATAAGACTACCGGTCCCTTTAGCAACCAAGGCTTACCTAGCTTAGTTTCTTAAGCTAAAGCCAGTCTGCTAAAGTGGAGGCCGCTTAAGCGGAAGCCAGTCCACTAAAGTAGATGCTGCTTGAGCAACAGTTTGTTCACTTTAGCATAAGGCCAGACCCAATTAGGTTCCATTTTAGCAGTAGTAAACTGTTTTAGCATTTACCATATAAGCGGCACTTGGAGAGAATTAAATTCCTCCTTTGGCTGATTTTCTTCCTATCTTTTAATAGTGATAAGATCGAAAAGCCTGAGAGTGTGCAAAATTGGGAGAGTGATCATTAGGAAATCATGGGTTTTTTTGAGCTCAGAGTAACTGTTTCCTCGTCAAAATCCTTTTAAGTTTCATCCTAATTCATGGTTTAATTCTTCAATTAATACGTGACACGACCTGAACTAGAGCCTAGTTATGTTGGGTATCTCAAGTCCGACTCCAACCGGATACCACCCCCAATACCCAATCATTACCACCTTGCACCCTATGTTGGATGAACTTCAAGCATATAACAAGATAAAACCAATATAATAAGGAAACATTTAATGAAGTCCATAACTATAACAAACCAAATATCTAATCAAACATCCATCCGGTGTCAACCCCTATACCAATATCTAGGCAGACACCAATAACGACACCGACCATTCCCATAGTAGTCCAACTAAGCATCTAACCAATATCAAAAAACATTCGGTTGGGACATGCCATCTCCCCAACCATATCCAAAACAAAAATACAAGAAACCAAAATAATGCAAAGAAGTCCATAGCATGAAATGGAGTCTTCTGAAGTATGGAAGCTCACCACTCTAGTATGACACTAAGATGTCCCCGAAGTCCATGTCACTGAGCATAAGGAATTGTAGTATGGCCGGTTCCTGCATCGTGTGGGGATATAGTTCCCTAAGATGGTTAGCAAAGTGAATGGTAACATGTACTCATGAATAAGGATAAAATAATTCCATCATTCAAAACCAAGTCAAATAACCATATACAATCATATATATAGGCATGCATATATATATATATATATACATATATACATATATATATATATATATATGTATATATGCATATATATATATATATCATGTCGGGAAAGGGGACTGGGTTTAGCATACAAGTAAAACATTAACTTGGGTTGTATAGCTTGGCCTTCCTAAAACCACCCATGGGCTATATGGGTTAAGCTCCCCCTGCTGAAAGGGCCCCAATGCGTGTTAGCCGCACAACTAGAGAATAGAACCTGGGATGACTAGTACATTCCCCAAAAATATAAAGTGTGACATAATGCACACAGTAACCAAGACCACCCTCACATCAACACACATGAGTTTCCAATAGCGATCCCCCCAGATCCCCACCTTCCACGACTTTCCTACTGAACCCCCTTTAAGCCCAATTAAACCTTTTCACATAACCAAACCATTTACAAAGGAGTCTTTTAATTAGGCATTAACCATTGGTATTGTCATACCAAAATTAGAGCTTGCAAGTCTATCCTTTTATGCCGTACCAAAGCCATTAAACCAAGTTGACTTCAAAATTTCCAATTAAACCAAGACCATGGCCATCAAGGCCTTTTAGAGTAATTTAAAATCAATCAAACCAATTTAAGTTCCATTACCTCTTATACAATTCAAAGATTTAAAGAATAGTCAATCACCCACCTTCCACGACTTTCCTACTGAACCCCCTTTAAGCCTAATTAAACCTTTTCACATAACCAAACCATTTACAAAGGAGTCTTTTAATTAGGCATTAACCATTGGTATTGTCATACCAAAATTAGAGCTTGCAAGCCTATCCTTTTATGCCGTACCAAAGCCATTAAACCAAGTTGACTTCAAAGTTTCCAATTAAACCAAGACCATGGCCACCAAGGCCTTTTAGAGTAATTTAAAACAAATCAAACTAATTTAAGTTCCATTACCTCTTATACAATGCAAAGATTTAAAGAATAGTCAAACTACGTGAAAAAATCATTCTCGTTGGCATTTTAACAAACATGTTGAGAGTGTATGATTTCCAAGACCAAAAACAAGTACCAATATCCCATCTCCATGCAACCACATGTTCTAATCATAATTATAACATGAAAAACCATAAGTAAAACACGGGAAAACATTATCAAACCAAGAACAACTGTAACACCCCAAGAACCTATCCTGAGATATCACACAGTGCTTAAGGTCACATGTGGCCTCAAGCTAACCCTCTAAGCCTGTCATCACTTTCAGAACTCACTGTAACACAAATAATGCTAAGATAAAAAGGAATAAACATGTCATGACCATGCTTAGATACAAAATGATACTGTCCCATACAACCAAAATACTGAGATCCTGTACATACTGGCACACTAATCTAACAAAACCTCTACTACATAAGACTGAGGAGCCATTGGGATAGATCTCCAACTGACTCGTACTGAACTGAAAATAAACGACCATCTATCAGCAAGACAAAATGAGAGATACAATTTCTCGAACCACGAGGACTCACCAACTGCAGAGATATAGAAGAAGGTACTCAAAGATCACTGTCGCTGCTGAGACTGAGCACTTGAACCTATATCACGATGAAATATAGAATACAAAAGAGTATAGAAGTCAGTACTTGGGAATGTACTGAGTATGCGGGGGTGGATGCAACATATAACTAATATCATAAATGTATAAGAAAATCATGCATGTTGACCATAATAATTCTCTTCGCTTGAATTATCTGAAACATTTTTCTCATAAATCATCAATAGTAATACATGCTTCATAAATCTCGTAAATCATTTATCTCAACTCAAACTCTTTAACTCATGACTTAGAGTGACTCAGTAACTCAAGAGACTTAAATCATTATGGACGTGGGAGTTTCTTATAACCGACATGACTACACCATGTGAGCCGCATAGAGTCCAACATTTTGCCCTCCTAAGGAGAGAACCCCACATTGGCAGGGGTGTTGTATTCTTGCCAGGGAGTACAACCTCGATCTCATCTTCATAATATCATACTCGGCCTTTGGCCGACAATTATCAACATCAATCCTATAGTGGTACGTAGTTTTGGGGAAATTCCAAATTTCCCACTCGGTGCTAAATACTCCTCCCAGACTCAGCTCAGAACGCGTTAGGAAATCCACCTCAATCAATATCAACTCATGGTTCTATTATAAAGACCAAAACATAAATATATACCTCATTTGAAAATCATAAACATCTTGTGGATTCCTAACTCGACTCAACTCAACACAAGCTTTCCTAATATAAAGTACATTTGTTTATCAAATCATTTCAAATATCAAAAACTTCATGGAAACATCATAAGACTCATTCTTGCCTCTCAATTTCACATATCAATATACATTCAATAGTCGAATTTCTCATGGAAAGTCATAACTCATGACACTTGTCTCAAATCATTCAAAAATCATCAATTCATAATAAAAATATTCAACTCATGGAACTTGACTTAAATTGCTTAGAAATTATCAATAAATAAAGATAATATACAGCTCATGGGATAAATTCTCAATTTAAGAAACATGATGGTGAAATAATCATACATATCAAACTTATTCAACTTAAATCTCATATATCATTAATAGAGAAATTTGGGTGTAAACCCACTTGCAATATCATGTAAATCAGTAATAGAAAGTAAATCTTTAGGCACAAGAACGAAAGGAGTGTTCTAGTTCAAACCCCACATACCTTGGATTTTGATTTTTTTTTTGAGATGTAGAAACTTGTTTAGAACTTCTTCCTTAAACTTTGAGACCAAGATTCTTGATGCCTTTGACTTGGGGAACTTAATTCTTGAATCACTTTGAATCACTATGTAGGATTCTTGAATCACTATATATATATATATAGGGCTATAAGGAGTGGAAATGACCAAAATACCCTTTTGAAAAAGTTGAAAATTATAGATCGGGGCCTGTGACGATAGATCTGACGGTCCGTCAGATGAGCTGACGGTCCACCAGGTCGTCCGTCACTCAAGTGCCAAATCTGAAATGTTTTACCTCGAAGCGACGGTCAAAGTGATGGTCCGTCAAAGGGTGTGACAATCCACCAAGTCGTCCGTCACTCGAGGCCCAGGAATGGGACATTCTGTCTTGGCCTGACGGACCCATTTGACGATTCATCAACTTTTTAATGGTCCACCAACCAGGCCGTCACATGATGGCCCAAAAAGAAGGTTACTGCCTTGACTTGTTGGGACACTTGACGGTCCACTAAGGAACTGGCGGTCCACCAAGTATACCGTCAAACCTGGGAGTTCTGATACCATTTAGTAAAATGACCATAACTTCTTCATCCGATGTCAGATTTTGATAAAATTGGAATCGATGGAAAGCTTATTCAATGCTCTACATGAGAAATAAAACATGGTTTAAACATCAATCACTTTGGAAGTAATATATATCCATTTAAAAAGACAGATTTAGGCTTAAGGAATGATCGGGGTACTACAACAACCAAAGCCCCCAACATCAGTTTCAAAACCAAATCAATACCATAATAATACTATGAAAACCATTAATTAAATCATGACTTTAGTTTAACTAACAATGAGAGAGGAGTAACATGACTTAGATACCAAGTAGGACAGAGAGATTCACTCTTGAAAGCCTTAATTGATTCCCATATAAAAACCCTAGTGTTTTCTTAAACCAAGAGCTTGAGAGAGATTTTAAGTATGTTTGAATGAGAATAATAGGTTAATATATCCCCTAAAGGTGTTTTATGTCATGGGGTCAAAAGAAGTTAAGAGGGTAAATGTCCAGAATACCCCTAACTTAAAATTGTAGAATACTCATAGGTGGGTAAAAGTTGACCCTCTAACTCGTCACCACATCATATGACTGGTACCATCCAGTCGTAGCCAAAATAGAAAGTTGGACATCCACACACTGTTCACCATACGACTCCATTGCCCCAACTCAAGACCAGACCATACGACTAGTATGGTCCAATCATACAAAGACAGAATCTAAAGGGATTGACTCTGAATAACATATGACTATACCTTAATATTTATACCCTATTCTTACGACTCTTAGTGATCACTCATACTTAGAGCCAAGTCAAGTTACTAAGTTTCTGATTAAATAAAGGATCGACCCATCACCATACCTAATGAATCGTACCCACCAAACCGTAACCACAACAAAAACCCAACCACAATTCTCTAGACTCCTAATGACTAAGATTCCTTGACCAGACCCACTCCATATGACTCATAGGGTGAGTCATTTCTAGGATAGTAAGATCAAAGATCAAGAATTTTACAAGGGCCAAAACCCAAGGTGTTTTAAGATCCAAATCCATAAATTCTTGTTAGGTTTATTTTAGTATCATGAAATCTCCAAATTTACATATTTTAAGGGTAAATGATCCCTGAGAGTAGAGAGATATCTTTATGCAATTCCACAAGTAGGCTTCACATGGGATTTTGACTTGATTTAGGAACTAAACTATAAATAGCAATACAGGTACTGTTGCTGTGATATTAATGATAGATTACTATTTTGATAGTGTTGCATCGTGCTTAAGCTTATCATAATAGGAAGTCACCATTTTAGCAGACTTTATCAAGCTTTCTTCGTTGTCTAGGTAGGATAGGCTTACCCTTTTGTTAGATCGGGCTTAATTATAGATTTGGTATGATGATATTCTAGTTTTGGGTTGGGAATTAGGTCTTCGAGTCATAATTAGTGTGATTTGGATTCTTTAGATGATTAAGGGACCATAGTTAGGTGTAATTGACTTAATCACTCATTCTTTAGGTATAATTGCTATCTTAGGACTCATTGAAGCTTACTTACAATCTTATTATGTGATTTGATACCATAGCCTAAATTAGGGTAGAACTTGTATGAGAATTGATTACTGGGGTTAGAAGTGGGACCCTCCAGCTCACCTTAGACCAATATTTGCAATTAGTTACTTGTAGATTCATTAGGTCTCGTACATTACTTTAATTACATTCTTTAGCCTGAGGAGATTTTAGACATTTGATGGTTTATTATGGAAATGTGTTTGGGAGATGATAAGATCAGTTCAAATTTGATGATTTATGATGTTAAGAACATTTCAATTTCTTCATTACTGATGATATTAGTTTAGGTTCAAGTTCGACATATGGCATACTAGTTTTGGTTTAAGTTTGGTATATGAGATACTAGTTTAGGTTCAAGTACGACATTGACAGGTTATTTATGACATTTATGGAATCGATTCGAGTCTGGTGCTTATGGTTTTGAAGTTCCATGATTACAATTTTGAGTTATGAATAGTTGGTGTAATTACTACTATCACTTCTTCTAGATTACATCCACCGGGCTTATGGGGGCCTGCATTGGGTTATTTACTTTATTTGCATCTTCTGAGCTTATGGGGCCCCAATTCTATTAGAATTAGTTGTGATCTATTACTTGTTACTTTTTTGGTTGTTTACTTTCAGTAATTGAAGCATTATTCCAGGTTTGCCCTTTTTGTACGACTTAGCTTATTTATCTCATATTTTATCGTATTTATATTATGATTCAGCTTAGTCAGTCGACGATGACTATTGAATACCGGTGTCTTTATGACATGATTCAAACTGGGGCCTTGTCATAATGGGCGTCCCAAGTACGACCAAGACCGAAGACCACCCCAGTTACCCAACCCAACCTCTAGCCATCTGCCCCGAGTTGGCTGAATTTCAAATATAATATAAAATAGTATAACAATCCAGATTACAAACTCTGGGATAGGTATATTACCAAAACTAACCAGAATGAGTCCAACCGTCCCCTACCAATCATACAACCATACCAAGCCAAACTATAGATCCAACCATAACCAAATAAATTCCAAAACATAATATGATTAATCTCGAAATGAAGTAAGATAGAAAAGTGAGAAATTATGTTCAATGATGTCATCCCCAATACCATTGCCAATATTAAGGCTGACACCAAACCGATCCCGCCCATATAAACCAATAGAATTACCACAAAGCCTATAACCAAAAGAATACCAAAATCTGATTGGGACGTGCCCCAAATAATAGCCAAAACCAATATCCATAAATAAGTTAAAGTATAAAATAACATCCATGAAATGAAGCCTCACGAATAGTTGGAAGCTCACCACTTCAATCCAAATGCTGACCCTGAAGTTCGAATCGCAAAGCAGGAGGAATAGAACAGTCAGTTTCTCCATCGCGTGGGGATATAACGCTCGAAGATTGGTTAACGGATGACTATTAGCATGAACTCAAGATATGGATAAAATAATACCCATTATAAAACCAAGTAAAACCATCCATATGGATACAACCATATATATATATATAACCATGTTGGGAAATAGAACCTAGTTTAGCATGTCAATAAAACCTTTACTTAGGCTGTGTAGCTTTGCCGTCCTAAACCACCCACGGGATATATGGGTTTAGCTTTCTTGCAGAAAGGGCCCCAATGCGTGAAGCTACACGACCAGGAAAGAAAACCTGGGATGACAGATCATCTCCAAAATATACAGTGTGACATCATGCACACGGTCACTAGGACCAAACCTCATATCGGTAAATATAAGTTACAAGTTTAGATCCCCCTGAGACCACCACCTTCCAAGGCTTAGCTACACATCCCTTCTTTAAGCCCAATTAAAATCATTACCAAGCAATTAACCATTTATTAACCAAGGCTATTACATTGTGGTATCGTCACACCGACTATAACTTTCAATTATTGTCCTTATCCAATCCTTATACAATTTCCATATGCCCTACATAATTTTAAATTAAACCAAAACAGTGGCCATCAAGGCCTTTTCAATCCATTCAAAACCATTTAAACTATTCATATCATTTAGGGTTCTATTACCAAGTTTACACTATGTCTAAGTTCCACTGAAACACCAATATTATAGTGAAAACATTGTTATAGGCATTTTATCAAACACTTTGGGGGCATAGTATTCCAAAACCAAAATCCATTACCAAAGAACCTTTCCCATGAAACCAATTATCCAAAACAACCATTAATTCATATAAAACATAATAAAAAAATTAAAAAACCATAACCAAGCATTTATAACCAAAACCCCAAAATCATATTCGAAAACCCAAAATCATACAACATTCAAATCATGTAAACATTGTATAAAACAATGAATTTAGTTGGAACTAATAAATAGGGAAGAGGACATGACATAAACCAAGATGATGATGAGAGAAATCACCAAAACAAGCCCCAAATTACACCTTTAGATGAAACCCTAGCTTCCTTTGCCCAAGAACTCTAGAGAGGATTTAATAGTGTTTTACCAAGTATTTAAGGGTAGAATAATAGGGAAAATAACCTTCCAAGTGCAATATATGTCATGGGACCTTATTAGGATAAGTGGGGAAATATCCAGATTGCCCTCACTTAAACTTCATTAAATTTTCGTCATAGGGTACGACTGACCCTTACAAGTCATACGCATCCTGTACGAGTGGTACCCACCTCTCATACCCTAGGCTTTCCACCTTAGACCCAACACTATCCAAGGTACAATACACCTAAACCCAAGTCATATTCAAGTGTACGACTAGTACCTATAAAGTGTACCCCTAATAGAATAGAATCCAGGAGGTTTGAACACTGACCACCATATGAGTCCTGGGTATGACTCGTACCCTATCTTACAGCTCATAGTGAATCACTCGTACTTAGATTAAACTTAAGTTGCCAAGTCTACAGTTAAGTGAAGTAAGTAAACAACCCGTACCCAACTATATGACTTATACCATCCAAATCGTACCCATTCCAATAACTACATCCATTCCACCAAACAACACTAGTCAACATACAACTGGACCATACCACGAAGATCTAAGTGTACGACTCATTCCCCTAAGTAGTATCTTTCCTAGAAATAAAAAATTAAGGAAATTCTAAGGTCCAAAAAACAAGGTATTTTAGTCTCCCCCTCTAGGAACATTCATCCCCAATTGACGAATAAGGTAGGGGTAATCACAGGCATGAGTTATTTGCATTATCAAATATTTTTCCAATCATTAACAAAGTTTGAAAACAAAGAGGCAAAGATATTAATCTTTCCTTTAACGAACTCATAAAATAAATAAGTGTTGAAGACACATACCTTCTCTACGAATCCCAGGAGCAGAAAATAGATGTGGATACTTGGACTTCATGTCCTCCTCCACTTCCCATATAGCTTCTTCTACCTTATGGTTCTACCACAGAACCTTAACCGAAGCCACATCCTTGGTTTTCAATCAATGAACCACTTATCCAAGATCTCAACTGGGACCTCTTCATAAGACAAAGAGTCTGAGATACCCAACCCCTCTAAAAGAATAGTTGAAGAAGGATCACCAAGACACTTCCTCAACATGGAGACATAAAATACTGTTAAATAAAGTTCAAACTAGAATACAACTATGATTCATAATCAATAGTTTCAACCATTTACAAAACCACATAAGGAACAATATACCAAGGATTAAGCTTCCCCTTTTTGCCAAATCGCATTACTCCCTTTATGAGTGAAACCTTGAGGAACACCTTATCCTCAACTTCAAAGTCCAAGTCTTTATGTCTTATATATATATAGTACTTTTGATTACTTTGGGCAGCCTTAAGCTTACCTCGAATCACCATCACCTTCTTCATAGCCTGATAGACCAAGTTCGAACCAAACATAGCTGCCTCACCAAGCTCAAACCAACCAATAGGAGATATACACCTCCTACCATACAATGCCTTAAAAGGGGCCATAACAATACTAGAATATAGCTATTGTTGTAAGAAAACTTTACCAAAGGTAGATGCTCAACCCAACTGCTACCAAAATCAACTACACATGCCTGAAGCATTTCCTCTAATATTTGAATAGTTCTTTTGGCTTTCCCATCCATTTGAGGATGAAAAGTAGTACTCATATTCACCTTAGTACCCAATCCCTTCCAAAAATACCACCAGAAATGAGATGAAAACTAGTACCATGATAAGAGATAATTGAAACAGGTAACTCATACAGCTTTACAATCTCCTGAAGATATAACTTTGCAAAATCCTCTACCAAAAAGGTATTTCTCACTGGTATGATATGAGTAGACTTTGTCATTCTATCCCCAATGGCCCAAATCAAATAATATTAATTTCAAGAGCGAGGAAGACGAGTAACTGTAATACCCTAATTTTTTGTAACCAAAACAACACACGGTGCTTATGATCCTGAAGGACCACAAGCTAACCCTCTTTTGATATATATACCTATTCACTGCATAATATAATAAAATACATGTAGAAAACTGGAAGAAAGTTGCGATAAGGTTCAAAATATCTAAAATATATAATTCTGCAAACTGAATATTTATACAACAATTTGAAAAGCCTCTAATGGTCTGAACTGTGTAGTTGATAGGATATGTCCCCAACTAACTTCGTCTAATAAAATAAACTAAATATAATAATGTGTTGAAATAATAATCCATCCTCAGAATATGAGGTCTCACTACAGGGTACTGAACTGCTACTGCTGATCTAGAACTCGTATCTCTGAATCTATGATATCAAATAAAATTACAACACCATAGTGCAAATGCGTTAGTACGTTGGAATATACTGAGTATGCAAATTAGGTAAGACTAAATGCAAGGGCTTATGCATGAACATATCTTAACTAAATAATATGCAAGAGTTGGATTAACATGTATAAAGAATCTGTAATTACTGGACATACTACACATACTGTCACTGAGCATACTCAGACTAACTCTGGCAACTGATACTGAATATACTGAAATTCAAAAATTTCTACACATATTGAGATTATGAGTATCTAAAGATTCTGAAACTGATAGCAACCCTATCTAATAGGTTGTCTCCAAATCTACAAATAATAAGAATGATTAACTGAATCTTAGATCAACCCTATCTAGCAGGTAGTCTTTGAATCTGTGGATTATAATACTACTTGATAACTAATTTTGAGATCGGCCTATCTAGCAGCGGATCATTGAATTTGCAAATAATCATACTTTATGGCCTATATCTAATAGCCTTGAATTCTATACACTGAACTGAGTTCTTTCTTAAAGTCTGAGACTGATTCTAAAACTGATACTATGGGAAGTAGTCATCTAACCGACATACCCCACTTAGCTAAGTCGGATTAAAACCCGTGCCCCAGTTGGAATGGTGTTAGTACCACGCCACAGGTAAAGACAACTTTATGTGACCCTCATCTATCAGGTACTTAAATGAGAACGGTGGAACATTCATCTAACAGGTTAAGCCACCTCATCTACCCTCAACTAGAAGGTATGATGTCTCAACCTACGCTAGCTACGTAGTTCTAGAGCACAAGGATTTCTTGTAAGAATCACACCCTCTACTAGTAGGTGAGTTCCCATCCTTGAGCTCACTCAGTACTGAGTCTTACTCCCAACTGAAAGACACTGAACTAATTCTTAACTAAGTTTAAAATGAGCTGAATCTATTGCTGATCATATTACTTTACTGATCTGACTGAGTTTGCTTGGTTTCGTATCTGACGAAATACTACTGAATTTAGGATCTTATTGAGTTTTACTGAAATCTTGACTGGATACTGAATACTGCTGATATCTGAATTGAGTATTGAGCTTGATTAGACTGAATACCGAGATTACTGAGTTTTTTTACTGTTCAGTCACTGACTGATTTCTACTGATCATAGCACGACTGAGATTATCTTGAGATTGACTCGACTCTAGACACACAACTATATTTTTTGGGTACAAGTACCCCTAAGACTCGATGGAAGGAAACAAATAGGACTCGACTCTTGAATATATGACTAACATCACATCAACATTATCACAATATGCTCAATAAAACATCACTTTAAGCACTTAGAAATACTAATATGTATTTTTATAGGAAATGCAAGCCAACATTTCATAACTCCTTCCACAAGATCTTGCAATAAACGCATAACATGCATTCAAGGTACATAATTAAGGATTTCATGCTAACATGTTACCATCAATTCACTAAAGCTTTTTAACAAACACTTGGCATGCTTAGCTTATACCTAGCTTGGGAATTTCTTGTCAACATATTATAATGACTCTATTTTCTTCACATGAGCACTTTATCAAACATTTGAATGGCATGAACTAGTACACATGTTTACATGATATAATTTATCTTGTTTAATTCACACAACCATTCATCAAATACTTGGAAGGCATAGTATTTAA
>JAPEIP010000009.1:50447161-50460519 GCA_026120095.1 Capsicum chinense | reverse complement strand
TCACGCACCATTTGTCCCTTACTTTGGTCCGTGACGTTCCCTTGACATCTAAGGTGTCCAATTCACATCAAGTTGTGTCTTGTGCATTCATTGATCCATTCAAATAAATAAGAATCTTATATCATTAAACACCACGAATTACAGTTCAATACAACACAACATTCAAGACGACAAACTAGAAACTTAAGCTAATAATACTAGTTTTTCCCCTTTTTATCTTTCACTTAGTTTTTACTCTTTTATTGATTCAATTGAACTTTAACCACTATAAACAAGTTTTTACTCATATATTCACACAATAATACCATTAGGAACTCATTATAGACGTTAGAATCCATTGCGATCAACTAGAACAACACCTAGCTGAAGCTAGTAACACTAGTTTTCTCATATAAACTCTAAATTATCAATTTAAGTACAAAATTGTTTGAAATGCTCCTTAAACATTGTAATCAAGTACTTAAATACTTTTATTTCCAATTATATCATGATTCACTCAAAAAGCACACATGAATTCCTGAAAACAAGCTAAATAAGCATAGATAACAGCACTGAAGAGCATAAATCTAACTCTAATTATCACCCGTTACATAAATCCTTATTTGTCCTCAAATAACTCCCTACTCTAAGCATCATAATATAAGGTGAATCCAAACTTATACTACAAACAATACACTCAAGCTAGTACTACAATGACTTAACAGAATGCAAGTTTCTATATTAAGGATGTTACATATACAATTGAAAGCTCAAGAATACTAGTCCAAAATATCCTAGCCTCAAGAATTGAGTCACCTACTTGGCAAACTCATGCATATCATTATATTAAATACATCATACAATTCACACAACCATCATTAATCGTGTTCCATCACAATAAGAGAGTTGCCCAAAATCACTCACATAAATGCTGCTTTTAACCAATTGGTGGATACAATAGTGAAGTTTTGCTCACTCTTACAAAGAATTAACAAGTTACTAATAATGAACGATATGCTTACCCTTAGTGTAGTACTTCACTAATATTATATTGATGGAGCTTTGGATCAAATAAGTCTTTAATGGTTGTAATGTAGGCTAAGGGACGAGTAGCCAAGAATAGTGACTATCTTCCTTAAGCGCTTTAATACATCACATTTTTCAATTAAGACCAATATCTAACAACAAACTTACACCACTTTTGTCTACCCACTTCTTTTATTTTTCCCCATCTTATTAAGATCATTCACATATACTATGGTGGGAGTATTCGATGTACACATCATTCAATTTTACTCTTCTTTACGCCCATTATATGTTATGCACCCCTATGATAGCCACCCTCAACTTAAGAAATTACCTTAGTTGAGGTGCATAATGTCCAAAGATGACCAGGGATAAAACAAGTTTATTGTAATACGAATGGGCTAAAAATGGGAATTTCTTTAGCACAAATTTCTCTAACTCCCAACCATAACACAAATTTTTACACACCAATAACTATCACTTTGGGGATTTAATTTAACCTTTCTCCTACTTGAATTTTCAACTCATTAACTTGATTAAGTTTACACTAAAGCACTTCAGAGCTTAGATCAAATTAGGGTCAATCAAAGAAGGGGATTAATCTACATATGAGGCTACCAAAGAAAGAGCTACAGGCTCAATGGGGCTAACTAAGATTATGCACAAGGGTAGGTAAAAACAAGGTATAAAATATGGCTATCAAAGAAATGCCTATATCATATCCTAAACCCACACTATTTATTTTTCTCTGAACATACACCATACAAGTTCTAGATATCACATACAACAAGGAAAATACAAATATCCCATATGCCCATGGCACATGCTCAACTTAAGCAGGATCATCATAGTCTCTTAACCAACTAGTACCATAAATTCAAATTAAGCCAACAAGTACAAGAATCATAATCATGAGCCTAGGTAAGTAAAACTAAAAAATTACTAAAAATAAAAATGTACCTTAACTTGGGTTGCCTCCTAAGCAGCGCCTAATTTAGTGTCGCGACATATCCCAATCAAATTAGTCCTCTATCTTGAGGATATGAATTTTACCCCCAAATTTATATCCATATTTTTTCTTCACCCATAGGGTGGTAGTAAAAATATTAAGGAATTGAGTGATGGATGGTGCATGGTAGACCACTTGGACTTGAAGTGAGGCATGTTTTTATGTTGCTTATCTGGTGCAAAATCAAGAATATAGGATTCCTGTTTTTTCTCTTCACACTCTCCCAGTATTTTATATGATTACATAAATAGGATATTATCTTAACATAATGTAGAAAAGTGCTTTGAGTGATGCCCAACCAATACCTCTTCAAATTTATATAATCCACAACACTCTCACTCTTATTCACCTTCTCAATTTCAGTTTCAAGAGAAAAATAACAACTGAATTGCAATGATTTTATGTATTTTTAATATATTGACTAGTATACTCCTTTGCTTTATTATCCTCTATATAGATGGTAGTGGTGGTATCTCCTTACCTTACCGAACAACTTTGGTTTTAGAGTACTCAAACTTTCTTAAATTATCAGTAACTTTCTCTGCATTTGTTTGGAGAGTAAACTATATATCTACCACCTTATATGTATTTGGAGGTTCTTCATTTAGCTCTTTATCATTCCTCAAAGTGATTTCCACTACTTGGTTAGAAGGTTCAGTGTCACTTGGCAAACTACCTTGAGTCTTGGTATTTTCTTCCTACTATATTTGCCCTAGCTGATTCTCCAACTTCTTTGTATCCACCTACTGTTTCTTTATGTCTGTCACCAACTATGCATAAGACGCTAAAATTTGTTTCATCATCTCTTCCATATTGCTAGTTTGAGTTGAGGCCTAATTATTCTGGACTTGCTGTTGAAACTACCGTTGCTGATTGTTCTATGATTGAATTGGTGGATGAGTCTTCCATATTTGATTGTATGTGTTCACATAATATGGCCTTTGATCATTTCCCATAAACATTACTGAATTGGTATTGACAGCACACATAGTGCAGAATGACCACTATTACCACAAACCACACACCGACATATGGTCTGCTCTACAGATTGGGTGGTATCCACTTCATATTGTGAAGGTCCCGTCTATGTGCTTCCATCAAAATCTAGAAAAAAAGCCTCATGATGGGATACCTCCCAAAAATAATAAGCATTGTCATCATTAGAAAACCATCTATCTGAGGCTAACATATCAAGAAGTGTGAGAAATTAAAAAGAAAAAGAAACTAAAAAGAAAAATTACTAACTCTGTACAAATCTATATAGCTAAACTAAAAAAAATATAGTTGCATATTTACAAGTCCCCAGCAATGGTGCCAAAAACTTGTTGCGCCTAAGCGCATACACAAGTGTACGTGGTCTCAACAAGTAATATAGTTACCTTAAATAAAACTAAATATAGATCACTCAGAGACTTTTGTCCACAACTATCTAATTCAAGTTCAACTATTGAAATTAAAGTGGTGCAATATAACCAAAAGAGTTTTGAAAGTTTGTAAACTAAAATTAAACTAAAATAATGCGGAATAGTAAAGACTTTGGACAAGCAATGGATGAAAACCCAGGATTAAGGCACTATGAAAAATCATACTATGCTATTTAACTTCATTCGTTAGGTTACTTATCTTTGTTGATGATTCGTAGGGTTTATCACATGATCATGGTCTCCCAACCTTTAATCTTCTATCTAACTTGGACATTATAACTACATCATGAGCAGGGATGTAATAATCCAATTAGATGCATGAAGCTATCATCCTACATGTGAACCAAAAAAGGATTCTAGTTATATCCCTATCCTAGTCACTAATTCAAATTCCTTATTTTATAAAAGAATAAGAACCTTGTTCTATCTATCCCCACGTTCTATCTTCTTATTCTCCCTCCCGGGCTCACAAAGTCGACAATCAAAGCTACTCCTTAAAATATTTATAACAAGGATAAATAAACAACCAAATACTATAAGTAATCAAAACCTTATCAATTCAAAGTAGTAGTAAACATGTTATTGGCCTTAACCCCGGAATAGGGCTTTTAGCCACTCATGGATATAGTCGTAATCATGATAATTGAATACAAGATACAATAAATTAAAAATATAAAGTAAATGAATAAAAACACTAATTTAAGTGTTTTTCATGCCCTCTATATGTTTTAAAGTCTTCCAAGGTGTATAACATCAAATACAAGTAACCTATTTATAGGAGGACAAAACCATCATGTTTTTGCACTAGGACGCATCGCAGGGTTAATTTCATGTGTCTAGCAGTGCAACACATCCTTATGATGAATAACCACTATTTTGGGTCCGTTAGGAATCTCCTGGTTAATGGAATTCACCATTTAGCTCCTTCTTTAGTTTGTGACGTGCCCTTGACATCCAAGGTGTCCAATTCACATCAAGTTGTGTTTTGTGCTTTTGTTGATCCATTCCAAGCCCTTTTATGTTTTTGACAATTGATTTGAAGGTTTTATATAATTCATATATCATCATAATAAACTCACCAAGAATTTAATAGCATTAAAAACCACTAATTAGAGCTCAAAACAACACACCCAAGACGACGAACTAGAAACTTAAGCTAAAAATACTAGTTTTGTCCCTTTTTATCTTTCACTAATTTTTTACTCTTGGCTTTATTGAATTTCAATTTAACCACTATAAATAATTTTTTACACAAATAATTACACAATCATACCATTAAGAACTCATTATACATATTAGAATCCACCACGATCTACTAGAACAACACTTAGCTAAAGCTAGTAACACTAGTTTTCTCATATGAACTCTAAATGATCAATTTAAGTACAAAATTATTTGAAATACACCTTAAACATTTTAATCAAGTACTTAAATTTTTTTATGCTCAATTATATAATCATTCACTCATAAAGCACACAAAAAGTCCTCAAAATAAGCTAAATAAGCCCGGACAACAACACTAAAGTGCATAAATCCACCTCAGGTCAAGGATTCAATTCAAGTAACATTTATTTCAAAAGCCTTAAACCCATATTCATAAAACATAATTATATCACATGGGTAACAATTTAATTACATGATTACAACAAAATAAGTTTTGGGGAAGAGTAACTTGTATGAGGTATCAAGAATTATGGAGAGAAATTAACCCATGAACACTTGCCACTTCCTTAGGAAACCTTAGCGTTCTTGAATTAAGGATTTGAGAGAGATCGAGAGAGTGTATTTTATGGTTAAGTATATAAAGTAGGGTTCCCAACATGTTTTATGTACATGGGTCTGAAGTAGGGAAAGAAAGAAATAACATGAATGCCCCTACTTAAAGATGCAAAAAAAGTTGTCCAATCATCGCGGTTCACCTTATAACTTGTGACGTCTGTGTAAGAGTCATCTCAATGAATCATAGTCTAAATAGTAGCTGAAACACCCCTCACTGTTGACCTTATGAGTTTACACACTATGACTTCTTGTCATACCTTATGGCTTGTAGGGTCCAGTCATAGTTAGGATAGATGTATTTAGACACTACTTTGGTTTGGCTATGGAAGGCACTATACGACTTATTTAGAGTTTTGATAATTCATTGAGTCAAGCCGTACCCAGAACAGACACTTTGGGCAACCTCACTGGTAACCCTACGACTGGGGTCCTACGACCCGTATGGTGACCTTATGACTCATAAGGTAAGTCCTAGTCAAGGCAGTGAGTTCAAAACTCATAAATTTTCTAGGCCCAAAATAGGGGTGTTACAATAGGGTGCCACATGATTGGTCATGCGGGAACAACATTGTTTTGTGTGATAGGGTGTGCATTGAAATACCCCATTCCTAGGCATAGAATTTTTGATACTTATTTTAAAATTAAAGATAATATATTCATTCCATTTTTGGGTAGCTGAAACACCTGAAATTTGGCCCTTGAAAATTTCTTAACCTCTGAGCTACTTCCTAGACTACGTCTTACTATATGAGTCGTAAGGTGTGAAAACAAGTAGTAAGAATCTAATCGTAGCCTGACTAGTATGTTAGGATAAGTCTTTGTGTTGTTCATTGGCACCTAATGAGTAGTTAGAACTTACTACAATTTGTATAGTTCTTTTCATAGCCTAACCAGTGTAATACCCAAAAATTTATGGCTTGACAATGGCTAGACCATACGTGTCGTAAGGTCTGAGTACAAGTTATAGGGTATGACTCATAATCAAACCAGTATTCATACCCCATGATACTGTACAAACTGTGAGTCTAAGGAACGTCCTACAGCCAGTAGTTATGAATCGTCATGTGACCCGTCGCGACTAGGCGATCAATTTTTAGTCTATTTATTAAGGTAATTCTGGTCATTTCCCTCTTCCCCTTCTTAGATCCCACGACCATAAAACACCTTTGGGTTATTTTTTTCAATACTTACCAGTCATAAATACTCTCCCAAACTCTCTTAAATCCCAAAGGCAAGAACACACTAGGGTTTTATGAAATTGGCATCTAAAAGTTCAAAGGGTTGATTTCTCTCTATAAATCTTAATATCTCATGTATGTTACACTTTTTCAATTCTTATTTTATAAAAAACATATGTTTTATATGGTTTAAATTGTATGGATATGAATGTTGGTTTTTTTATGGTTAATTCTTAAATTATTTTCCTATTATTTATTATGCATTGTTTATGCTTTATTAATGGTTTTGAACTTGTGTGGTTCATGGGTATGGTGAATAAACTAAGGGGCCATGGTTTTCCCTAAATTGGTGTTTTGAAATTTGGAATTCATTTTGACTAATTGTATTCCCTCAACCCTCTTATGTAAATGGATTTGAATTATGAAATTATCACTTGGTTTGACTTACTCACCAATGTTATTTCATTGCTTAAAAATTTAAAAAATGGACATGGTTTTGAAGGCCTTTTTTACTATATTTTGATTTAATGAGCAAAGGGGGTTGAGGCATTCTCCTAAGTTAATGTGATTCTTATGGCATAGAGATAAGAATGTAAGTTTTTGGGTATGATGATACCCATGGTATGCCTTTATGGTTGGTTTATTGGTTAAAAATGGGTTATATGAAGTTTTCTATAAATCGGCTTAATTGGGGGTTATGTAGCGATGTCGTGAAGGTGTGGGTCTTGGATAACTTGTACTGGAAACTCATGTTTGACAACGTGACGTTTAGTCTTGATGACCTTTGTACATGGTTAAGAATATTGATATATTTGTATATTGGACTGACGTAGGGACGAGGCATTCCCTGGTCTTTATTTATATCTCCGATTCATGTGGATAACATACTAACCCTTTTAGAAGGTTGAGCTGAACCCATATAGCCTGTGGGTACCTATTATGATGGTTGAGTTACATAGTTTATGATAATTATTTACTTGATATTAAACCTTTCCCTATCCCAAAATGATATGGTATATATATATGATTATATGTATTGGCTCTGAATGATTTCGTAATATTGATCTTGTCGTTATATTTTCCCCTATCCCTGATTTTATACTAGTGCTCAACCTACTAACTATCGCTAAATGCTGTATCCCCATGCGATATAGGCACCAGAGATATTTATACTTTTTTACATAGTGTTAGGTTGATCGAGTTGGTTCATTAGTCATTGGTGATAAAGTGGTTAGGTTTCATTCTCCTGAAGACTTGGTTATTTCATTGATTTTTTTTCATAAACTCGAATTAAAGAGTTCACATTAACATTGTCATTTTCATTATCAAAGACGGGGGCATGTCACGACCTAGATTGTTTTTCAAATTTGTAGAAGCTTTGTGGATTTTACTATCAAGAGGGTTATGATGATTGATATGATTAGTTGTTTAGAGCTATTATTCTCTATCTTGTTCTATGTTCAGATTTCAACTGCTGCTAGGTGTTATGTTCTTTTTGGCTAGGTATAGGGATGGTCTTCGGTCCTTGGTGGACTTAAGATACACGTCACGGCCAGGCCCTGGTTTGGGTCATGATAAAATTGGTATTAGAGCTAGGTTTAGTATAATTGGGTGTTCATAAAGCTATGTCAAGTATAGTCTCTTTTATAGGTTTGTATTATGCCACACTTATAAGAGATAGGCTATACGACATTTAAGAATGTTTCTCTTTCTTATTTTCTAATTTTGAGCTATAGACTCTAACGTCTAGAAAACTTCCTAACTTGTTACTCGCATTTCAGGTCATGCTTCCTTAAAAATCTTGTTCTCGTAGGGACTCTTCCATCTCTCTTGAGGATAATATGGATGGAACGCATCCTACTTATAGGGTACTAATTTGGTCTAGGTTTATGCTTCTAACTGCCCTCGTGGAGTTCCACCGGTACCCACTGATTTTTCTCTACTAGGTAACACATATTCTCAGTTGCCTCAAGGAGATATTTCTAATGCCGAGTTTTATTGTTTTATTCATATGTTAACCCAGATAGTGGCCTCACTGTCACACTAGTCTAGTCTTATTAGTGGAAAAATGAATCAAGCAAAAGTGAGGGATAAGCAGAGCAAAATGTTTAGATATTTAGAGTAGGGGAGTGGTCCTAGAGATAGCGGTAGAGATAATAGGAAATAGACTAAGAAGAGGGAGTTTCCATATGACTATTAGTCTTTTTTACCCTAAGCCTTCTGGTGATTGTCGCTTTTGGGTTAACTATGAGTTTGAGGCATAGGGAGCCCATATTTGGTCCAATAAAGATTAGTCAGCTCCACCCTGTCCTCCTTGTGGGTTTTGTGGTCAGATACATCACGGCTAGTATGATATGGGGAGGAATCAGTGTTATAGGCATGGTCATCTTAGTCACATGCAGTGGGAATGTCTTTCAAGGGTCGCTACTAGGGATAATAAGGTTTTGGTTGCTACTTTTTCCATTTTTGCACCAAAGCATGCTACCCTTAGTTTTGACGTTGGTCGGAGTTATCTTTATGTTTTTGTCAATTGTCAGGACTCTACAGCGTCTCCTAATATCGTTACTGGTATGCTAAATATTTTCTCACATGACATGTATTTCTTACTTAATCTAAGGTCTACTCTTTCTTACGTAATCCTTTTTATGGCTATTCATTTTTATTTTGGGACTGAGTATGTTCCTGCCCCTTTTTCTATGTCTACCCTGATCGGTGACTCTATGGTGGATAATAATGTTTATAGGGGTTGTATGGTATCTATTTATGGAAAGAAGACATTGATAGATTTGATAGAGTGGGAGATGCTAGATTTTTATGTTATCTTGGAGGTAGATTGGTTCTACTCATGCTATGCATTTCTTGATTTTAGGACCCGAAGGGTTAGTTTCTAATTCCCAAGCAAACCAGTGATTAAGTAGGAAGGGAGTTCCCTAGTGCCTAATTAAAGGTTCATTTCATATCTAAGAGCCCAAAAATTGATTTCTAAAGGGTGTATATGTCACTTGGTTTGGGTTAAAGATTCTAATTTTGAGCTTCCTTCTTTGTTATTATAAGTTTCCTGACATATTTCTTGATGATTTTTCGAGTGTCCCTCCAAATAGGGAAATTGATTTTGGGATTGATCTTCTTTCAGACACTCGTTCTGTCTCTATCCTTCCCTATAGAATGGCTCTAGCTGAGTTGAAAGAACTTAAGAGGCAATTGAAAGAACTTTTTAATACGGGTTTTATGCACTCAAGTGTTTCTGTATGGGGGTGCTCCTATTTTCTTGGGGCATAAGAAAGGTGGTTCCCTCTAGATATGTTATATATAGATTATCATCATCCGAATAAGGAATTAAGGGTGACCTCTTTATTGGTTAGACTAGTATATTATACAGGGTACTTTATTGGTGGTGGATGATTATTTCTAGACCCTAGGATTGAAATTTAGATATTGATTGAGGGAATAAGGAATGCTAGCTTGAGGGTAGCGATGAGAGAATTATGGGAGTAAATTGGTAGGCTTGATGTGATGTGTGAAAGAGATTAGGTTGATAACTTAGGAAATATTAGAGTGGGTAATTGTGATGTATACTAGAAGTTTAGTGTTAGAGCATTGAATTGGAATGCGTTGAATTGGGGTCGAGTTATTTGGTAAAAATTAGAGCATTAGGTTTATAAGAATATGTTGGACCCCAGGTAGCATCTCGTTAGATGAGGTTTTATATATGTAAGTGCCCGGTGTACCTAGTTCATGTACACGGTGATAACTCGTGGTGTGGAGCATTGTTTTTATTATTTCAGGGAGAGGGTATGTCCAAAATGATAGGACAGTGAACTAAGGTTGATCTTAAACTTTCTCATGATGGTGAGTTTCAGGGAAGAGCCATGGTAAATCTACTCCTATTCTAGCAATTCCCTCCTGTTTTGGTTAAGAGAGCATTTTACAAATGTCGCATGTATTCTATAGTGCCTATGCGTAGGGTCCTCATTCTTTATGTTGCGTATGTCCATGCTTTAACCCCTGACTTAGAAGCAATAATGGTTCTCAGTAATCCGAGATTCTAAATATTCAAGATCAATGTTATGATGCTCATGAACCCATAAACTCATGTCTCACTTTATGATTGGCTTTATGCAACTATACATTTCTACTTGCTACCAATTCATTTTATGTCACATCTTATCCCAAAGTGATGCTATTTATCCAAGCTCATGACCATTCTCATTCCTCAGAAGGATAGGCGGTAGTTTTAAGCAACAGTCCTTGTCTCTTTTCTTCAATATATATGTCTCAGCTTCATCTTATATGACCCATTATATCTATACTTGTGTTTTTCTATGTTCCAGTCTAAAGAACTCATACTATGTTATTCTTATGTCAGAAGGACCAACTATTTATGATCTAGGTAGTTTCTATGAAGTATTTTGTACCAATTACACTTTGTCTTACTTCACGGGTCTTACTTTAAATAGTACGCCTGATAGGAGACATGGTTGAGAAATAATCATTCCATCCTTGATGCTTATACTCTAGTTCCATAGTGACCCTCTTTTCTGGTAGTATAGTAGTGACTCTGGAAGTGTAGTAATGCTATAAATAAGGGAGTGGATGTTCTTGCTATGAAAATTTTAGGGGTGATTTTGTGGTTAGGGCCATAGATGAAAGTGGAAGAGTAAGATGATCTATTGTTAAGTGAAATAGTTAAGAAGGGGAGATGTGGTAAAACCTTTGTGATAGTGATTAAAGTTGGGACATACATAAAGTGGGTGTAGAAATGATAGGCGTAGATGGAGCTATTGATAGATACATAAATCGTGGTGTTGTGTGATTAGTACTCCTTGATTTAAGAGAAGGGATGTTTGATTATAGTGATGATATAAAGTAGTGTTATTGGAGGAATGTAAAGTATAGGGTCCTGTAGCGTACATTGGTACCTATAACTCTGAGTTAGGCTTTAACATAGAAGGAATATGCAGTTATACTCAGACTCCTGTAGTTGTATGTCAATCCAGCGGGGGAATCGAATTAGGAGATTTAAATGGTGGAGTGTTGTATTCATAGCTGAAAGCATAGTGGTGAAGCGTGGTTATATTTAAGGGTTGTTAGGTATATTATTTGGGGTGGAAGAAGCTTTTTGGAAGGCTGAAGAGGACATGAAGCCTAAATATCTATTCTTGTTTCCCACTTTAGATAATCGTACTTAAGGTATGCGTATTACTTAATATCTTTGTTTTTCGTCTTTGTTAAAGGAAATTGTGGTTGTGTTCTATGTTAAAAATTATGCTAATAGATGCCTTCAGTCATCATTTGAGTATGAATAAACTTGGGGGAAAGGTAATGAAAGGCCCCGAATTTTGGCCCTTGAAAATTTCTTGATCTCTGAGCTTATTGCCCATAATATGCCTCATCATTCAAGTCGTAGGGTGTCACAATGAGTCATAGTGTTTTTTTGGCTATGTCTTTGCATTGGTCAGGATTGGTACCCAACGAGTTGTTAGGGCTTATTATGACTCGTGTAGTGCTTTTCATAGCCTAACCAGTATGGTGCCCAAATGTTTCTTCCTTGAAAACGGTTAGACCATATGAGTCGTAAGGTCTGAATAAGGGTTGTAGGGTATGACTCATCGTCAGACCAATGTGCATACCCCATGATATTGTCTAGATTACTAGTATAAGGGACAACTCATAGCCAGTCATTACAAGTCATGATGTGACCCATAGCAACTTGACAGCCAATTTTTAGTCTATTTATAAGGGTATTCTAGTCATTTCTCTTTTCCCGTTCTCATAACCCATGACCATAAAGCACTTTTTGGGCATTATTTTCAACACTTATATAATAAATACTCTCCTATACTCTCTCAAATCCCTAAGGAAAGAACAAGCTAGGGTTTCAAGATATTTTTATCTAGAACTTCCAAGGGTGATTTCTCTTGATAAATCTTGATATCTTAGACATGCTACTCTTCCCCAATTCTGATTTTGTGAAAAACATATGTTTTACATGGTTTAAATTATATGGATTTAAATGTGTGTTTTGTTATTATTGAGGGTTTTGACATGGTTGATTCTTAAATTATTTTTCCATGATTTATTATGCATTGTTTATGCTTTATTAATGGTTTTGAACTTCTGGGGTGAATGGGTGTGGTGAATAAACTATGGGGCCATGGTTTTCCCTAAAATGGTGTTTTAAAATTTGGATTTGGTTTTGAATAATTGTGTTCCCACAACCCATTTGTGTAAACTGCTTTGAATTATTAAATTGTCACTTGGTTTGACTTACTCACCTATGTTATTGTGTTGTATAAAAAGTTAAACAATGGACATGGTTTTGAAGGGCTTGTGTAATACCCCGATCATTCTTTAAGCCTAAATCTGTCTTTTTGAATGGATATGTATGACTTCCAAAGATATTGATGTTTTAACCATGTTGTATTTCTCTAATTTCCATTGAATAAGCTTTCTATTGTTACCAATTCCATCAAAATCCGACATTGGATGAGTGAGTTATGACCGTTTTACTGAATGCTATCGGATCACCCAGGTTTGACGGTCGACCTGGTGGACCATCAGGTCCTTGGTGGACCGTCAAGTGTCCCTTCAAGCCAAGGAAGTAGCTCCCCTTTTGGGATGTCGTGTGACGGTCAAAGTGGTGGACTATCACAAAGTTGATGAACCGTCAAGGTGTTCGTCATACTGAGGTAGAATGTCCCATTCCTGAGTCCCGAGTGACGGACGATATGGTGGACTGTCAGTCCCTCTAACGGACAATCACTTCCACTGTAACTCTGAGGCAGAACATTCCAATTTTAACACTCCAGTGACGGATGACCTGGAGAACCGTCAGCTAATCTGACGGACTGTTAGATTGACCGTCACAGGCCCCGATCTGCAATTTTCAACTTTTTTTTTCAAACGGGCATCTTGGTCATTTCCACTTCTCTTGGCCTTATATATATATATATATATATATAT
>JAPEIP010000009.1:50431703-50447061 GCA_026120095.1 Capsicum chinense | reverse complement strand
TCAGAAGGATAGGCGGTAGTTTTAAGCAACAGTCCTTGTCTCTTTTCTTCAATATATATGTCTCAGCTTCATCTTATATGACCCATTATATCTATACTTGTGTTTTTCTATGTTCCAGTCTAAAGAACTCATACTATGTTATTCTTATGTCAGAAGGACCAACTATTTATGATCTAGGTAGTTTCTATGAAGTATTTTGTACCAATTACACTTTGTCTTACTTCACGGGTCTTACTTTAAATAGTACGCCTGATAGGAGACATGGTTGAGAAATAATCATTCCATCCTTGATGCTTATACTCTAGTTCCATAGTGACCCTCTTTTCTGGTAGTATAGTAGTGACTCTGGAAGTGTAGTAATGCTATAAATAAGGGAGTGGATGTTCTTGCTATGAAAATTTTAGGGGTGATTTTGTGGTTAGGGCCATAGATGAAAGTGGAAGAGTAAGATGATCTATTGTTAAGTGAAATAGTTAAGAAGGGGAGATGTGGTAAAACCTTTGTGATAGTGATTAAAGTTGGGACATACATAAAGTGGGTGTAGAAATGATAGGCGTAGATGGAGCTATTGATAGATACATAAATCGTGGTGTTGTGTGATTAGTACTCCTTGATTTAAGAGAAGGGATGTTTGATTATAGTGATGATATAAAGTAGTGTTATTGGAGGAATGTAAAGTATAGGGTCCTGTAGCGTACATTGGTACCTATAACTCTGAGTTAGGCTTTAACATAGAAGGAATATGCAGTTATACTCAGACTCCTGTAGTTGTATGTCAATCCAGCGGGGGAATCGAATTAGGAGATTTAAATGGTGGAGTGTTGTATTCATAGCTGAAAGCATAGTGGTGAAGCGTGGTTATATTTAAGGGTTGTTAGGTATATTATTTGGGGTGGAAGAAGCTTTTTGGAAGGCTGAAGAGGACATGAAGCCTAAATATCTATTCTTGTTTCCCACTTTAGATAATCGTACTTAAGGTATGCGTATTACTTAATATCTTTGTTTTTCGTCTTTGTTAAAGGAAATTGTGGTTGTGTTCTATGTTAAAAATTATGCTAATAGATGCCTTCAGTCATCATTTGAGTATGAATAAACTTGGGGGAAAGGTAATGAAAGGCCCCGAATTTTGGCCCTTGAAAATTTCTTGATCTCTGAGCTTATTGCCCATAATATGCCTCATCATTCAAGTCGTAGGGTGTCACAATGAGTCATAGTGTTTTTTTGGCTATGTCTTTGCATTGGTCAGGATTGGTACCCAACGAGTTGTTAGGGCTTATTATGACTCGTGTAGTGCTTTTCATAGCCTAACCAGTATGGTGCCCAAATGTTTCTTCCTTGAAAACGGTTAGACCATATGAGTCGTAAGGTCTGAATAAGGGTTGTAGGGTATGACTCATCGTCAGACCAATGTGCATACCCCATGATATTGTCTAGATTACTAGTATAAGGGACAACTCATAGCCAGTCATTACAAGTCATGATGTGACCCATAGCAACTTGACAGCCAATTTTTAGTCTATTTATAAGGGTATTCTAGTCATTTCTCTTTTCCCGTTCTCATAACCCATGACCATAAAGCACTTTTTGGGCATTATTTTCAACACTTATATAATAAATACTCTCCTATACTCTCTCAAATCCCTAAGGAAAGAACAAGCTAGGGTTTCAAGATATTTTTATCTAGAACTTCCAAGGGTGATTTCTCTTGATAAATCTTGATATCTTAGACATGCTACTCTTCCCCAATTCTGATTTTGTGAAAAACATATGTTTTACATGGTTTAAATTATATGGATTTAAATGTGTGTTTTGTTATTATTGAGGGTTTTGACATGGTTGATTCTTAAATTATTTTTCCATGATTTATTATGCATTGTTTATGCTTTATTAATGGTTTTGAACTTCTGGGGTGAATGGGTGTGGTGAATAAACTATGGGGCCATGGTTTTCCCTAAAATGGTGTTTTAAAATTTGGATTTGGTTTTGAATAATTGTGTTCCCACAACCCATTTGTGTAAACTGCTTTGAATTATTAAATTGTCACTTGGTTTGACTTACTCACCTATGTTATTGTGTTGTATAAAAAGTTAAACAATGGACATGGTTTTGAAGGGCTTGTGTAATACCCCGATCATTCTTTAAGCCTAAATCTGTCTTTTTGAATGGATATGTATGACTTCCAAAGATATTGATGTTTTAACCATGTTGTATTTCTCTAATTTCCATTGAATAAGCTTTCTATTGTTACCAATTCCATCAAAATCCGACATTGGATGAGTGAGTTATGACCGTTTTACTGAATGCTATCGGATCACCCAGGTTTGACGGTCGACCTGGTGGACCATCAGGTCCTTGGTGGACCGTCAAGTGTCCCTTCAAGCCAAGGAAGTAGCTCCCCTTTTGGGATGTCGTGTGACGGTCAAAGTGGTGGACTATCACAAAGTTGATGAACCGTCAAGGTGTTCGTCATACTGAGGTAGAATGTCCCATTCCTGAGTCCCGAGTGACGGACGATATGGTGGACTGTCAGTCCCTCTAACGGACAATCACTTCCACTGTAACTCTGAGGCAGAACATTCCAATTTTAACACTCCAGTGACGGATGACCTGGAGAACCGTCAGCTAATCTGACGGACTGTTAGATTGACCGTCACAGGCCCCGATCTGCAATTTTCAACTTTTTTTTTCAAACGGGCATCTTGGTCATTTCCACTTCTCTTGGCCTTATATATATATATATATATATATATGTAGAGAAGAGAAAATCATTTCTCTCCATTTCTCTACACATTTCTTTCAATAATTCTCTAGAAACCTAGGGTTTCTTCCAAACCTAAAAATCAAATCATCTCCAAGCAATTGAAGAGATCTCCCATAAATTTCTTCAAGTTATTCAAGAACTAAGTTCCCTAAGTCAAAGGCAACAAGGTCTTGGTCTAAAAGTGTGAGAAAGAAGTTTCAAACAGGTTTCTATATCATCAAAATCAAAATCTAAGGTATGTGGGGCTTGAACAAGAACACTCCTTTCATTCTTGTGCCTAAAGATTTAATTTCTACTATTGATCTATATGATCTTTGCAAGTGGGGTTACACCCAAATTTCTTTGGTTATGATTTATGATATTTGAGTTGAATAAGTTTGATATTTATAATTATTTCACCATTATGTTTCTTAAATTGAGAATTTATTCCATGAGTTGTATATTGTCATTATTTATTGATGATTTTTAAGCAATTTAATTCAATTGCCATGAGTTAGGCCTTTCCATGAGAAATTTGACTATTGAATTTATATATATATATATATATTGAGATTGAAAGTCAAGAACGAGTCCTATGATGTTTCCTTGAAATTTTTGATATTTGAAATGATTTGGTAAGCAAATGTACTTAATATTGAGAATGATAGTGTTGAGTTGAGTCGAGTTAGGAATCCACAAGATGTTTATGATTTATAGATGAGTTATATATTTATGTTTTGGTCTTTTTTGATTGACCCATGAGTTGATATTGATTAAGGTGGATTTCCTAATGCGTTCTGAGCTGAGTCTGGAAGGAGTATTTAGCACCGAGCAGGAAATTTGGTATTTCCTCAGAACTACGTGCCACCATAGGATTGATGTTGATGATTGTCAGCCAAAGGTTGAGTATGAGATTGTGATATTGAGATTGAGGTTGTACTCCCTGGCAAGAGTACAACACCCCTGCTAATGTGGGGATCCCTCCTTATGAGGGAAGAACGTTGGATTCCATGAGGCTCACATAGTGTAGTTATCACAGTTATAAAAATCTCCCAAATCCATAATGATATAAGTGTCTTGAGTTACTGAGTCACTTTGAGTCACGAGTTAAAGAGTTTGAGTTAAGTTAAATGATTTATGAGATTTATGAAACATGTGTCAGTACTGATGATTTATGGAAATAATGTTTCAGATAATTCAAGTGAAGATAGTTATTATTGTCAGCATGCTTGATTTCTCATACATTTATGATATTATTTAAAATTTTGCATCCAACCCCACATATTCAGTACATTCTTAAGTACTGACCCCCATACTCTTTTGTATTCTATATTTTTTCATGATATAGGTTCAGGTGCTCAGTCTCAGCAGCGACAGTGATCTTTGAGTACCTTTCTCTACACTTCTGCAGTTGGTGAGTCCTCATGGTTCGAGGACCTGTATTTTCGGTTTTGTCTTGTTAATAGATGGTTATTTATTTTCAGTTCAGTACGAGTCAGTTGGGGATTTGTCCCAGTGGCTCATCAGAATTGTATAGTAGAGGCTTTGTCAGTCTAGAGTACCAGTATGTACAGAACTTCAGTATTTTGATTGTACAGAGCACTATTACTTCATATTACAGTATGTTCATGACATGGTTAATCCGATTTATGTTAGCATGATTTGCGTTAAAGTGAGTTCTAAAAGTGATGATAGGCTTAGAGGGTTAGCTTGAGGCCACGTTTGAACTTACGCACTTTGTGACGTCTTGGGATGGGCTCTTGGGGCCTTACAAGCTTGGTATCAGTGCCTAAGGTTTGAAGAGTTCTAGGGATTCTGACAAGCCACGTTGTGTAAAGTCTTGATCATCGATGTGTATCATGCCACATCTATAGGCTACGGGACGTTTTAGGAAAAGTTATTTCTTTCTTTCAAAAGTTTATCATGGCTATGACTATTTCCCTCTGCTGCTAATTCGGGTTCTCTTATGACAGAAAATGCCTCCTTATAGAGCTCATAAAAACAACTAACGATTTTGACCCGTTGATCTTTTAGGTAAGATAGTGTCTCACGTAGAATTCTGGGTAGCTTTCCAAGTGCTAGCCCAGGCGGTCACAGCCAATGCTCAGGCTAACACCCAGGCTATTGTTCCATCTCATCAAGGGAGTAATTATGCTATATCCCAGGTTCGTGACTTTATGCGAATGAATCTACCTAAGTTCTATGGGTCGAAAATAGGTTAAGACTTATAAATGTATTTAGATAAAGTGAGAAAAATCACTCAGATTATGCATGTGACTAAGAAGGAGATTATTGAATTAGCTGCCTATCTAATGAAAGATGTTGCTTATGATTGGGTAGAGATGTCACAGAAAAGTAGAAGGGACAATGATGCTCCTGTGACTTGGTAATTATTTTAGGATGCCTTCTTAGATAGATTCTTTTCCCCAGAGCTGAGAAAAGCAAATTAGAAGAATTTATGAACTTGAGATAGGGCACCATAATAGTTAAGGAGTATTGCCATAAGTTTAACCAGTTATCTAAATATGCTCCTGGTATGATGGCTGATTCTAGAACTAGTATGAGTAAGTTCTTAGCTGGTGTATCTAGTTATATTGTGAAAGAGTGTAGATCCGCTATGCTTAATAAGGACATGGACCTTTCAAGGCTAATGATTTATGTTCAGCAGATTGAAGCGGATAAAGTGAAAAAGAGAGAGAGAATGAGAGAAAATAAAAGAGTTAGATCTTAGCAGCAGGGTTATAGTCAGACTAGATTTTCTGGAGGGATCCGCCCTCAGTTCCAGAGCTGTTCTCTCATGCCAACACCTTTATCATCCTGTACTCCTGCATTCAGAATGAGGTCGGAGTAGGGTAATAGGCCTACTATGTCCAGGTCCCAGGATAGTGTGTGTAACAGACTTTGTTCTCCCTCATTCTTGAAGTGTGGTAGGGACCATTCGGATGAGTGCTTATTTGGTCAGAGAGGTTGTTTTGGTTGCGGTAAGATGGGCCACAGGTTCAGGGATTGCCCATATGCTAGACAGAGGAGTCGCGATGTTCATTCTCAAAGTTAGACTATTAGTGCTCCAGCTGCTGTTGTTCGTCCTACTCCTCCTCAAAGTGCCTCATCTAGTACTACCGGCGGTCAGCGCCAGAATTGCTTTTATGCTATACCACCCCATCAGGAGCAAAAGGATTCACCAAATGTTGTTACTGGTACACTCCGTGTATTTCATTTTGATGTATATGTATTGATGGACCCTGGGTCAAGTATTTCATATGTGACTCTATTAGTGGCTATGAATTTTGAAAACAGTGCTGTAAAGATCCCAGAGCCTTTCCTAGTCTCTACACCTGTGGGTGAATCTGTTGTTGCCAAGTAAGTCTATAAAAAGTATCCTATCACTATCCTTCATAGAGTTATGCTTGTACATTTGATTGAGCTAGACATGGTTGATTTTGACATTATTTTGGGTATGGATTGGCTTCACTCTTGCTATGCATCTATAGATTGTCGTACCCATGTAGTCAAATTTCAGTTTCCTAATAAGCCTATTTTTGAGTGGTCTAAAAATTCTGTGTCTCCTAAAAGTCATTTCATATCTTATCTTAAAGCTAGGAAGTTGATTTCCAAAGGTTGTATCTATCATTTGGTTCGAGTTAAAGATACTAAGTATGAGACTCCAACTATTCAATCTCTTAGTATTGTTAATGAGTTTTTTGATGTTTTCTCAGAAGATCTCCCAGGGGTACCTCCTGATAGAGAGATAGAATTCTAAATTGATCTTCTCCTTGATACACAACCAATTTCTATACCTTCGTATTGTATGCCCCCCGCAGAACTTAAGGAGTTGAAAGAGCAACTCAAAGATCTTCTTGATAAGGGTTTTATAAGGCCCAGTGTGTCTCCCTGGGGTACACCCATTTTATTCGTGCGAAATAAAGATGGTTCATTGCGCATGTGCATTGACTATCGTCAGCTCAACAAGGTCACAATCAAGAACAAATATCCTCTTCCTAGAATTGATGACTTGTTTGATCAAATGCAAGGTGCCAGTTATTTCTCAAAAATAGATTTGAGATCCGGTTATCACCAACTTAAAGTTAGAGAGTGTGACATTTCAAAGACAGCTTTTTGCACTCATTATGGTCATTTTGAATTCTTGGTCATGTCCTTCAAATTAACTAATGCCCTAGCAACTTTTATGGACCTCATGAATTGGGTGTTCAGACCATACCTGGATATGTTCGTTATTGTGTTCATAGATGATATTCTTGTGTACTCCTAAAGTGAGAACGACCATGCAAATCATCTCTGAATTATTTTGCAAACCCTTAGAAATCAGCGATTGTTTGCTAAATTTAATAAGTTAGAATTTTGGCTTCGTTCAGTTTCTTTTCTAGGTCATACTGCTTCTTCTGAAGGTATTCGAGTGGATCCTTAAAAGGTAAAAGCTGTGAAAAGTTGGACTAGACCTATTTGCCCATCTAATATTAGGAGTTTCCTGGGTCTAGCTGGCTACTACCATCGTTTTGTCGAAGGTTTCTATTTCATTGATGCTCCTTTGACCCGGTTAACCCAAAAGAAGGTTAAATTCCAGTGGTCAGATTCTTGCGAAAAGAGTTTTCAGAAGTTGAAGACTCGACTCACTTCAGCCCTTGTGATGCTTCCAGAGTTGGTTTGGGTTGTGTGTTGATGCAAAAAGGTAAGGTTATAGCTTATACCTCCCGACAGTTGAAACCTTCTGAAAAGAATTATCGAACCCATGACCTCGAGTTAGCTGTAGTTGTTTTTGCTTTGAAAATTAAGAGACACTACCTATACAACATTTATGTTGATGTCTTTACGGATCACAAGAGTTTGTAGTATGTGTTTACTCAGAGAGAGTTGAATCTTCGGCAGAGATGATTGTTAGAATTGATGAAGGACTATGATATGAGTGTGTTGCATCACCCGGGCAAGGCCAATGTAGTGGCGGATGCCCTTAGCAGATCGTCCATGGTTAGTGTAGCACATATTTAAGAAGATAAGTGGGAGTTGGTCTACAAAGTGCATCATTTGGATATATTAGGTGTCAGATTGCTTGATTTAGCTGCGGGTAGTCTTTGGGTTCAGAGTAGCTCCATATCTTCCCAAGTTTCGAATGTGAAAGAGAAGCAAGATATGGAATCTCATTTGGCCGAATTGAAAGTGTCAGTCAAAGACCAAAATGTGGAGGTTTTCCCCCAAGGGGGAGATGGTATATTGAGATTTCAGAATAGGTTGTGTGGGCCTGTTGTTGATGATTTGAGGCAGAGGATTATGGATAAGGCGTATGGCATGGGGTATTCTTTTAATCCTGGTGCTACCAAGATATACCACGATTTGTGGGAGATTTATTGATAGAATGGTATGAAAAAGGATGTAGCAAAGTTCATAGAAAAGTGTGCAACTTGCCAGTAGGTAAAGATAGAGCACCAGAGACTCGATGGTATGATGCAAGAACTTAGTATCCCTACTTGAAAGTGGGAGAAAGTGAATATGGATTTTCTGATTGGTTTACCTCTTTCCGCCGTCATCATGATTTGATTTGGGTTGTTGTAAATAGGTTGACTAAGTCCGCACATTTCCTGCCAGTGCATACATCTTTCACCACTGAGGACTATGCTAAGCTATAAATTCGAGAGTTAGTTAGGTTGCAAGGAGCTGCATTGTCTATCATCTCCGATAGAGGTACTCAGTTTACTTCTCATTTTTGGAGGGCCTTCCAGAAGGGTCTTCGCACCCAAGTTCATCTTAGCTCTGCTTTTCATCCGCAGATAGACGGTCAGGCTGGGAGGACTATTCAGACTTTGGGGGATATCTTGAGGGCTTATGTTCTTGATTTCTAGGGAAGTTAGGATGAACATTTGTCGTTGATTGAATTTTCCAACAATAATAGTTTTCATGCTAGTATTAGAATGGTTCCATTTGAAGCTTTGTATGAAAGGAGATACAGATTACGCATAGGTTAGTTTGAAGTAGGTGAAGACGCTGTGATTGGACCCGATGCTGTGTTTTAGGCTATGGAGAAAATTAAGTTTATTTGGGAGGGGTTGAAGACAACCTAGGGCCATCACAAGTCGTATGCAGATGTGAGAAAAAGAGCTCTTTAATTTGAAGTTGGTGATTGGGTGTATTTGAAAATTAAGCATGAAAGGGGTGAAAAGATTTGGAAAGAAAGGGAAGCTTAGTCCTAGATACGTTGGCCCTTACAGAGTTTTGAATTGTGTTGGGAAAGCAGCTTATGAGATTGAGTTGCCTACAGAGTTGTCAGCTTTCGATCCTGTATTTCATGTCTCTATGCTCAGGAAGTACATTGGAGACTCTGTTGTTGTTGATCCGTTGGAAAGTGGTGATGTTCAGGATAGTCTTTATTATGATGAAATTCTGGTTGAGATCCTAGACTATGAAGTTCGTAGATTAAGAAATAAGGAAGTTCCCTTGGTAAAAGTTCTATGGTAAAATCAATCAGTCGAGAGTTCTACGTTGGAAGCAAAAGCAGATATGCAAGTCAAGTACCCTCATCTTTTCCCAGTAAGTTCAAATCAATTCGAAGGTACTATTCTCTTAATTCAGTTTTCTCCTAATCTAATGTATTTAGCTATATGGTTATTCCCTCCATGATTCGTGCATTTGGTAAACTACTCAAGAGTATTAGAGTAAAGTGATCCCTTCTATATGAGTAGTTCCAGCTGTGCGTCCTTATTTTCTCTTGTTCTTGGCCTATCTAGTAACATTCAAGGATGAATGTTTCCAAGGGGGAGATATTATAATACCTTGATCATTCCTTAAGCCTAAATCTGTCTTTTTGAATGGATATGTATGACTTCCAAAGTGATTGATGTTTGAATCATGTTGTATTTCTCTAATTTCCATTTTTTGTCATGAAGATCGCTGAATAATCTTTCCATCGATACCAATGTTATCGAAATCCGACATCGGATGAGTGAGTTATGGCCGTTTTACTGAATGCTATAGGGTCGCCTAAGTTTGACGGTCGACTTGGTAGACCATCAGGTCCTTGGTGGACCGTCAAGTGTCCCGTCAAGCCAAGGAGGTAGCTCTCTTTTTGGGATGTCGTGTGATGGTCAAAGTGGTGGACCGTCACAAAGTTGATGGACCGTCAAGGTATCCGTCAGACCAAGGCAGAATGTCACATTCCTGAGCCCCGAGTGACGAACGATATGGTGGACCGTCTGTCCCTCTGACGGACCATCACTTCAACCGTCACTCCATGGAAGAACATTCCAATTTTGACACTCGAGTGACGGATGACCTGGTGGACCCTCAGCTAATCTGACAGACTGTCAAATCGACCGTCACAGGCCCTGATCTTCAATTTTCAACTTTTTTTTTCAAAAGGGAATCTTGGTCATTTCTGCTCCTTTTTTCCTTATATATATATATATATCTATGTAGAGAAGAGAAGATCATTTCTCGCCATTTCTCTCCAAATTTGTTTCAAGAATTCTCTAGAAACCTAGGGTTTCTTCCAAATCCAAAAATCAAATCATCTCCAAGAAATTCAAGAAATCTCCTATAAATTTCTTCAAGTTGTTCAAGAACTAATTTCCTCAAGTCAAAGGCAACAAGGTCTTAGTCTAAAAGTATGAGAAAGAAGTTTCAAGCAAGTTTCTATATCTTTAAAATCAAAATCTAAGGTATGTAGGGCTTGAACAAGAATACTCTTTTCGTTCTTGTGCCTAAAGATTTAATTTTTACTATTGATCTACATGATCTTTGCAAGTGGGGTTACACCCAAATTTCTTTAGTTATGATTTGTTAGATTTGAGTTGAAGAAGTTTGATAGTTATAATTATTTCATCATTATGTTTCTTAAATTGAGAATTTATTCCATGAGTTTTATATTGTCATTATGTATTGATGATTTTTAAGCGATTTAAGTCAAGTGCCATGAGTTATCCCTTTCCATGAGTAATTTGACTATTTAATTTATATATATATATTGAGATTGAAAGTCAAGAACGAGTCCTATGATGTTTCCTTGAAGTTTTTGATATTTCTAATGATTTGATAAGCAAATATACTTGATGTTGAGAATGATTGTGTTGAGCTGAGTCGTGTTAGGAATCCATAAGATGTTTATGATTTACAGATGAGATATATATTTATGTTTTGGTCTTTTATGATAGACCCATGAGTTGATATTGATTAAGGTGGATTTCCTAATGCGTTCTGAGCTGAGTCTGGGAGGAGTATTTAGCACCGAGCGGGAAATTCGGTATTTCCCTAAAACTACGTGCCACCATAAGATTGATGTTGATGATTGTGGGCCAAAGGCTGAGTATGAGATTGTGATATTGAGATTGACGTTTTACTCCCTGGCAAGAGTACAACACCCCTGCCAATGTGGGGATCCCTCCTTAGGAGGGCAAAACATTGGACTCCATGAGGCTCACATGGTGTAGTTATGTCGGTTATAAGAAACTCCCACGTCCATAATGATATAAGTCTCTTGAGTTACCGAGTCACTCTGAGTTATGAGTTAAATAGTTTGAGTTGGTTTAAGTGATTTATGAGATTTATGGAGCACGTGTCATTACTGAAGATTTATGGAAATAATGTATCAGATAATTCAAGCGAAGATAATTATTATTTTCATTATACATGATTTCTCATACATTTATTATATTATTTAAAATGATGCATCCACCCCCACATACTTAGTACATTCCTAAGTACTGACCCTCATACTCTTTTGTATTCTATGTTTCCTCGTGATATAGGTTCATGTGCTCAGTCTTAGCAGCGACAGTGATCTTTGAGTACCTTCCTCTACACTTCTGCAGTTGGTGAGTTCTCATAGTTCAAGGACCTGTATTTCCAGTTTTGTCTTGTCAATAGATGGTTATTTATTTTTAGTTCAGTACGAGTGAGTTAGGGATCTGTCCCAATGGATCATCAGACTTGTATAGTAGAGGCTTTGTCAGACTAGAGTACCAGTACAAAACTTTAGTATTTTAATTGTACAGAGCACTATTACTTTGTATCGCAGTATGTTCATGACATGGTTATTCCTCTTTATGTTAGCATGATTTGTGTTATAGTGAGTTCTGAAAGTGATGACACGCTTAGAGGGTTAGCTTGGGGCACTATTACTTTGTATCGTAGTATGTTCATGACATGGTTATTCCTCTTTATGTTAGCATGATTTGCGTTATAGTGAGTTCTAAAAGTGATGACACGCTTAGAGGGTTAGCTTGGGGCCACGTGTGACCTTAAGCACTATGTGACGTCTCAGGATGGGTTCTTGGGGTGTTACAGCTTGTTGGCTATATTTTAATTTAATGAACAAATGGGGTTAAGGCACTCCCCTAAGTTAATGTGATTGTTATGGCATAGAGATAATCTTTCAAGTATAAGGGTATAGCGATACCCATGGTATGCCTTATGTTGGTTCATTAGTTAAAAATGGGTTATGTGAACATTGTTTTAAATTGGGATTAATGGGGGTTATGTAGTAAAGACGTGAAGGTATGGGTTTTGGATGACTAGTACTGGAAACTCATGTTTTCTGACGTGAGGTTTGGTCTTGATGACCTATGTGCATGGTTTACACTATTGATATATTTGTATCTTTGACTAATGTGGGGTTGGAGCATTCACTAGTATTCCTTGATACCTCTGATTCGTACAACTAACACATACTGGGACCCTTTCAGCAGGGGGAGCTGAACCCATATAGCTCGTGGGTGCCTGTTTTGATGGCTAAGCTACATAGTCCAAGATAATGTTTTACTTCATGTTAAATCCTATTTCCTATCCCTACATGATATGGTATATATATATATAATTATGTACATTGTCTCTATATGATTTTTAAATATGGATCTTGGCATTATATTTTACCCTATCCCTGAGTTTCATGCTAGTGCTCAACCCACTAACCATTTCTAGACACTGTATCCCCACGCGATCCAAGCACTAAAGATACGTCTATTTTTCCTGCGCAGTGTTGGTAGATCAGATCGGTTCATCGGTTGTTGTTGGTAAAGTGGTGAACTTCCATTCTCCAAAAGACTTGGTCATTTCATCAATTTCCTTTCATAATCTAGAATTGAAGAGTTCAATTTAGCATTATCATTGTCATTATTAGAGTTGAGGGTATGTCCCGACCTAGATTATTTTTCTGATTTGTAGAGGCATTGTGGATATTACTCTAGATTGGGTTGTCATGATTGACCCTATTAGTTGTCTTGAGTTATTATTCTCTATCTTGTTATATGTTGGGATTTGAGTTGTTACTAGGTGTTATATTCAATTTGGCTAGGTATAGGGGTGGTCTTCAGCCCTTGGTGGACTTGAGATACCCGTCACGGCTAGGCCCTGGTTCGGGTCATGACAATAACTTCCCAAACCTAACCATAATTCTCAAATTCTTCCTTAAAACACTTCGAATATTTCAATAGGTTCTCATTCTCTCTTCCCTAAAGTCAAAAAAATATAATAGAAGCTTTTCTCAAAACTTAAAGCTTCCAACGTCCTATGTCCCTGAATCAATTCAAGAACTTACTAATACAAGGCATGTAGGACTTCAGTGTGGTGTTCAGTTCATCCTTAAAACAAAAATTAGTTATTTTTATGAATTTCAAAACCATTCTAAGAGTTACATAACCCATGTTTAGATCCTTATGTATTTTGAAACATATTCTTGACATTTCAGAGCTTTTCTTTGAGGTTTTGCCCTTATGAATATCTATATGATTTCAGTGAATAGGAAAGATTTAGCAATTATCTTTTCTATCATGATATAAACTACAACCACAACCTCTAAGTTGTGGGTGGGTTAGTTTTTCTCCTAAGGCTTCAATTTTCTTAAATCATAAGCAATCACATTCTAATATACATCAAAGAAACCCCTAAATGCAACCATTAGTCTTCATAATAAATAATGAAATCTTTATCTCCAATAGGAAATATGAGAATTGGGCTAGAGGTTAATAATGTTTTGATCTTTTAAAAGATCTCTTACACTTTTCAAAGTAATGGCAACAAACCCCTTGACAAACCAACAATAATAACTACATAACCCTATAAATATAGAAATCTCTATCACACTTATCGGTCTAGCCGAGTTCTTAATAAATTTAACCTTTTATGGGTCTACCATAACCCCTTCGTTAGAAACCATGTGCCTTAGAAAGGAAACTAAAGTTAGCTAGAATCCACAGTTAGAATTTTTTAATTATTGTTGCTTTTCCTTAAGTAGACCTAATAGGGTACCAGAATGAGCTTCATGCTCTTTTTTATACTCTTGGAGTAAACCAATATGAAATTAATAAAATTATAAATAGTGAACCCATGATTGACATAAAAACCACATTCAACTGACTCATAAAAGCAGATGGGGCATTGGTCAAAGACATAACTAGAACTCACAATTCTCATACAAGTTTTGAAAAGCATGTTGGACATGTCCTCGGCCCATATTTTAAGCTGATGATAACCTAACCTCAAATAAATTTTGGGTAGCATAGTGAATTCCTGCAAATGGTAAAACAAGTTATCTATCTTAGGCAATGGATATTTGTTGTGAATAGTCACCTTATTCAACTACCAGTAGTTTATGAACATATGCATACTACCTCCTTGTTCTATACAGATAAAATAGAAGTGCCCAGATGCAAAATTCTTGGTCTGATAACCTTTTTCTAACAATTATTATAACCTCTAACTGAAACTTACAAAAAGGCAGTTAAAGTATCATGCTTTCTTTTTCATTGATTTTAGCAAGGAATGCTAACGTGCACAGAAAGTGGTAAATGAATCTTAGCTCAGTGAAACTCTAGCAATGGTAAGGTTTGTTGAATGACTTAGAATTTGACATATCCAAATCACAGTTCGGAGCTACCTTCCTTCACACTTGGAACTCTATTACAGAAGAGTGTGAGAGAACTTTAACAACCCCATTAGAGTGAATATACCTTGTCAATTTTTAGCCTACAGGTACCACTCCTGAAATGCCCCGGAAAACGGGTCCAAGAGCGTCACATGGTGCTTGAGGCTACGAGTAGCCCCAAGCTAACCCTTTGAGCCATTTATATTCAGTTCAACACAAATCAACAGAGTTTTCATAAATAACCCTCAAATATCAACAGAGTAATCATTATTCAAGACTAAAAGAATTTTAGAAAGATAACAAAATACGACTTATTAGTCAACTCCCAACATCTATACTACTCTGACAAGCCTCTAAGAAAATTAATAAAACCAGCTTGCCATTGAGACATGCCCCAACTGACTCATACTCAATTATCAAATATAAACAATTCTATGAAACTAACATCAGACATCATATCCTCGGAACATGAGGACTCACCAAAACAGAGGATGTAGAACAGTGTGCTCGAAGAATCACTGTCAAACCTGGAACTGAGCACCTGAACCTGCATTCCGAGAAAATGCAACCCACATCCGAAGATGTGGGTCAGTACCATGGAAAGGAACCGAGTATATAGGGGTGTATCCAGTTGTATAAACATCATCATCATAAATATTTATAAGAAATATGCAGGATGTATGAAAGACTCACATAGCCCGAAGAAAATCATCATAATCATGAGAGGATGAAATAAGTACAATAACACATGTGAG
>JAPEIP010000009.1:50353671-50403733 GCA_026120095.1 Capsicum chinense | reverse complement strand
ACATTGACATGCACCCCATATAGATAGTACCTCAAGATTTTAAAAGAAAACACAACAACAACTAATTCAAGGTCATGAGTAGGATAGTTCTTTTCATTAGTCTTAAGCTGTCTAGTGGCATAGGCTATGACCCTACCTCTCTATATCAAAACACAACCCAGACTAGGACTGAAGTGAGTCGAGCCTTAACTCCTGTAAACTCTTCTCACAAGAATTTGACCACTGAAACTTAACTTTCTTCTGAGTCAATCTAGACATAGGGGATGAAATGAATAAAAAACCCTCAACAAACCATCTGTAATAGCCAGTTAAACCTAAGAAACTCTTGATGTCTAATAGACGAATGGGTCTAGGCTAGTTTCTCACTATTTTGGTGTTTTAGGGATCAACTCTAATGCCATCACTAGAAATAATATGACCGAGGAAAGGTACTGACCTTAGCCAAAATTCACACTTGCTAAATTTGGTGAATAACTAGTGGTCTCTAAGAGTTTTTAACACAATTCTAAAATAGTCTGCATGGTCATTCTCACTACAGAAATAGACAAGAATATCATCCATACAGACTTTGACAAACGTGTTTAGGTATTGTTTAAACACTCAGATCATCAAGTCCATGAAGGCTGCTGTAATATTTGTTTTCCCTAAAGATATAACTAGGAATTCAAAATGATCATAACAAGTTTTAAAAGTTGTTTTGGGAACATCACATTCCCTTACTCTAAACTGGTGATAGTTGAATCTAAGGTCTATCTTAGAGAAGTAACTTTCACCTTTGATTTGATCAAATAAGTCATTAATTTTGGGAAGAGGGTATCTATTTTTAACTATGACTTTATTCAGTTGACGATAGTCAATACACATTCACAGAGAACCATCTTTATTTTACATAAATAGGAATAGATCGCCCCATGGAGAAATATTGGGCTTTATGAAACTTTTATCTAAAAGATCTTTAAGTTGCTCCTTTAACTCTTTAAGCTCAGATGGATCCATATTATTTGGAGGAATAAAGATAGGATAAGTATCAGGAATATCAATAACAAATTTTGTTTCTCTATCGGGAGGTACCCCTGGTAAATCTTCAAGAAAAATATTCAGAAACTCATTGACTACAAGGATCGACTAAACTGTTGGAGCCTTTGAATTAGTGTCTTTGAATCAAACTGAATGATAAATAAACCCTCTTAAGATCAACTTTCTAGTCTTAATGTAGGATATGAAATGACTCTTGGGAGATACAGAATTATCTTCCCACTCAAAGACTAGCTTATTTGGAAACTGAAACTTCACCACTAGTGTACGACAATCTATAGATATATAACAGGAATAAAGACAATCCATGCCCAGAATAAGGTAAAAGTTAATCATATCTAACTCTATTAAGTCTGCTAATATGATCTTATGAAAGAAAATAATAGGATACTTTTTATAGATATATTTGGAAACAACTAGCTTACCCACAAGGGTAGAAAATAAGAAGGGCTTAGAAATATATTCAGGATCTACTCCAAAATATATCGCAACCAACAGAGTCACATAAAAGAGATTTGACCCTGGGTCTAGCAACATATAAACATCAAGATAAAAGACACGAAGTATACCAGTAACATCTGTTGAACTCTTCTGGTCCAGGTGGGATGATAAAGCATACAATCGATTTTGGTGTTGAGCACCATCGGTACTGGATGATGTGCCTTGAGGAGGGGCTGGGTGACCTAGAGGAGCTGGTGCTCTAGTATCTTGAGTTGGAGGATGAACATCCCTGCTTCCTTGCTTATCATATAAGAACTCTTTGATTTTGTGACCCAAACCAGACCTAGACATACCCATATCTAGCATATGTTAGATAACTGGGCCTTTCACTTACACTATTCTGAGACTTGGACATAAAAGTCCCACCCTATTATTCCTGCTTGGATCTTTGTGTGTGAGCACTGGATGAAGATGGCTCTAGAATAGACGGGTGACCTTGTAACTGTTAATGGTTTCCCCTACAAATCTTGGTTGGTCATACACAAACAAATCAGTTATAGCCTTCTTATTTCTTCTATCTTTCCCCTTTAAATTTTTTTCCTCAATCTGCTGAGCATGAGTTATCAGTTTAGCAAGATACTTATCCCCAACAAGCAGGGCAGTCCTACAATCCTTAACTACCAAACCAAGCACTTCAATAACAAACTTACTCATACTAGATTGGGTCAGCTATCAAATTAGGAGAATACTTAGATAACTGATTAAACTTAAGGCAGTACTCTTTCACTGTTATCGAGCCCTGCCTCAGGTTCCTGAACTTCTTAATCTTTTCTTCTTACAACTAACACGGGAAGAACTTGTGTAGAAACGTATCCTAAAAAATCTGCTAACTCATGGGAGCTATATTTTCACCTTCACCTTTTTTCCACATAATCACCCTATTATAAGTAATATCTTTCAGCTGGTAAGAAGATAATTCTAAACTTTTCTCTTTAGGAATATGCATAACTTGGGTGATCTTTTTCACCTTATCAAGATATAGCTGTGGTCCTCACCTACCTTCAATCTAAAGAAATTAGGCAGATTCATCCTTATAAAGACATAAGTCTGGCTGCAACTAAATCATTGTCTTACTGACGTAGGATTGAAGCCTAATTGTTTCCCTGAATATTGGCAGTCATAGCTCAGGCTAATATCGGGAAGGCAGCTTGGAATTTAGCATGATACATATTCTCATTCAGAGGATCAATAGGCTGGGATGTCTTATTATTATTTATGCAGGCATTAGCTCCACAAGGAGGTATATTTTGTAATGTAAGAGCACGAGTTAAAAACAGATAGAGACTATTGTAAGCATGATGGATCATGAAATAAAAGTATGATTTCCTAGATCATCTCGTAGCCTCTTGCTCATAAATGTGGCATACTTCATACCGATGATCAAGGCTCTACGTTACACAACTTTTCTGACTCCCTAGGACTCTTTCAAACCTTAGGCTCTAATACCAAGTTTGTAACACCCAAAAAATGAGTCCCAAGATGTTACACGGTGTTCAAGACTATGAGTTGTCTCAAGCTAACCCTGTAAGCCTTTTACTAAATTTGAAACTCATAATAGAGAAATATAAACATATAATCAATACTTGATGCTGAATTTTGTCTAAACTATACTGGAATTAATTGAAAATAATATTTGAGAATACATGATCTAAAGGCCTGGACAGTCAACACTGGAAATCTTAATTATAACTAGCAGGCTGACAGGACTCTACTATTAACAACAAAAGAGCCGCTAGGACAGATTCCCAACTGACTCAATCTGACTGAAAATAATTAAATAGGCTACTTTAATAAACTAAAAATCTAAATAATTAGGTCCCCAAACTATGAGGACTCAGCAACTGTTGAAATATAGATAGAGATGTTCACGGTCAATCACGCTACTGGAACTGAGCACCTGAACAAACATTATTAAATAATGTAGCACATAAACATATATATGGATCAGTACTTTTTGAATTACTAAGCATGTGGGGGTAAATGCATTAGTAAAACAATATCTCAATGTTCATAAAAATTTATGAAAGAATGCATGCTAAGTGTAATGACTCACATTGGCTTGAATAACTAAAAGCTGAAAATCCGAAATCATAAATGATAAAACATATTGTGTAAGTCTTGTGAGCCATCACATTTAGTTCTAAAATCTGTACCTGTATTCTATCTTTAAATCATGCAGTCTAAGTGTAAAAAGGACTCACTTTTATATCTGTAAACTAAAAGCTAAAATCTCATTACTAATATCTAATGTAAAATATTATCTGAATGAATCCATGAGCCTTCATACTTAAATTCTAAATCTTTTCTATAAGTCTTTGTTGTTAGGTAGATTCTTCTAACTAACATAAACCATGTGAGCTATCATGGAGTCTAACGTCTAGTTGCCATAAGGGGAAAACCTTACATTAGGGAGAGGTGTCATACACTTTCCAGGGAGTATAACCTGAGCTAAGTGATCACAACCTGTATCTGTAGCAATATACAAATAGAAAATAATCTGAATTTGTACATTTGTTGGCTCGTAGTTCTGGGGAAGTAGGATATGCTAAACCCACACTTCTTGCTTGGTGCTAAACACTACTCCCTTTAATCTATATGGTCATTCTATAGGAAATCCATTTTAAAACTAGCATAAGGATTTACAATGAATACCAGTTATGCATCTGTTTACTCTAATATATAATCAAAACTGTAATTAAAACTGATAAAGTGGATTCCATATCTCAACTAAGGATCAAAAGTTCAATCTTGTCCAAAAACTGAATATAAGCTAATTATAGAATGCTTAAAAGCATAATCTTCTTAGAATAACAATATTCAAACTAGGGCTTAATAACCCATGCTTTAACTTATGCCAAATCATCACAAGGTTCATGATTGATAATCAAAATCTTGAAATTTCTTTAACAATTCTAGTCGAGACAATGAAATTCAATTCTCAATATATGTAAAACCAAGACAAACAAATGGATATGTCAAATAGAGGTGCAATTCAACATTCAAATGGCTTGTAATATTATAAACATCAAATAATGACAATTGGGTATATACCCTATACTCAAATCATGTATATCCATGTAAATTCAAGTTTAAAAACTAGTTTTAGGCACAAGGATAAAAGAGTTATCCTTGTTTATAACCCCACATACCTTAATTGACTAAATTGATGAAGGCACTGGACTTTGAATTCCTATTTGTGTTCTTGAAGATTTTTTCTTGAAGTTCTTGAACTAGGATTTTTGAATTATCTTGGAAATGGAATGGTGAATTTTGGATATCTTGAAGTTTAAAATTGAAGCTCTAGTGTTTCTTGGAGAGGAATTTGATGAATAATGAGTATATTGTTCTCTAAAATACACTTAATCTTCTATTTTCACGATTTGGGGGCTTGGTAAAAGACAAAACTACCCTTGGTGATTCAAATTCCACAATTGGACCGCTGATCATGACCTCCCCGTGACGCACCAAATGGCTTATTGCATTGCGGTGGAATCATGGTGACTTACTGGAAATGGGACCAATACAGATTTAGGGGTCACAGTGATATAGTGGAATCACGGTGACCCTATGGAAACTGACAAATTCCTTTTTACCCTCCACCATGACATGGTGGACCTCTTGACACCATAGTCACTGTGATGCAATGAAATCGCGGTGAGCTGCTTGAATTCCAATCCAAACACCATCCAATCCTGGTCTGAAAAATTCAAAACTTGCCCAAGATATGTTACTTACACTCTTGAACATAATTCAACTCAACAATTATTGTCTCAGGTCTTGGAAGGTCAACTTAAAAATCCTCGGAGTTTAAAGAGAGTCAAAAGTGACTAAACCCCTTAACACTTAACTTTATTTTCATGTTCTAAGTGGTATGGGCACATACTAGTGGCTGAGTTAAACTAGGAAAGTGCAGGGTGTTTTTAATGCCACGAATCTGGAACCCAGAATACTAAATGGTGCTCATAACCCCGAAGGACCACAAGCTAACCCATGACTGATATTTGTAACTAGGCACTACATAATATACTATATAAATGCGGAAAAAGGCTAAAAAGCCATAAGGTTAAAAAATCTGATAAAACATAGCATCTAAAAATTATGGTATATCAATACAAAAATGACTGAAATAACTGTCTGAACATGCTGTAGAGTGAAAGCCTCTAAAACTGATCGAATAAGGAGTTGATAGGACATGTCCCTGACTAACTCCAACTACTGAAATAAACTAAGTACTAAAAGAATGAAATAATCAAATAATAACATCCTCAAATGATGAGGACTCACTGCTAGTCTGACTACTGAAACTAGAATGCTACTGATGCTTTAGAGCTCGTGCTTCTGGACATATAGTATAAAACACCAGAGCGCAAAACAAAAGTATACATTAGTACGATTGAATGTACTGGTATGCAAGTGAGGTAGGCCGAATGCGAGGGTTCATATGCATGAACAATACTAAATGACATAGTAATATGAATGTGGAAATACATGCATGAATACATAACTGTAAATGAGATCGTGACAACACTGATTACTAAGTCTGAATACTGATAACATAGATTTCTGATAACTGATATAACTGATATTGAATGATTGTGTCTGACAGTCTAGGTTCTGATAGAACAAGCTGCATTTTGTACTGAATTGAGTAACTATATTTGACAGTTTTGAATTCTATAGAACTATCTGAGTTCTATTACTGAGACTGAGAATGAGGCTGTAATTGTGGGAAATAGTCATCTAACCGATATACCCCAAATAAGATAATATAATTGAGTTGGGGTCCAATTTGTAACTCCAATTAGAAGGGTGTCAATACCATACCACTGGTAAGGACAAGTTGTGAGTAATCCCTCATCTAACAGGTACTCAAAGGAGAATGGTGGAACCCTCATATAACAGGTTAATCCACCTCATCTAGAAGTTTTGATGTCTTAACCTACATTGGCTACATAGTTCTGGAGCTCAAGGATTGCTTCTAAGAACCACACCCGCTAATAAAAGGTGAGTTCCCATCCTTGGGCTCACTCGGTGCTGAGTCCTACTCCCATTTGAATAGACACTGAACACAATTAATTGAACTGAACTGGACTTCTTTCATTGAGTTCCATTAACTGATGGAATATTACTGAGATCTGATAATTGACTGAGATTATCGAGTTTTCCTGAGTCATGTAACTGACTGAATTCTACTGAGTTCTAAACTGACTGAGAATACTACTAATCATGGAATAATTAAGATTATCATGAAACTGACACTGGATATAAGCACACAGATAAATTGTCAGGTACAAGTACCCCCAGGACTCAATAGCATAAAACTAAAAAGACATGACGCTTCTTGACATATGACCATAGTCAACAATTCATAGTACAATCATTGGGGATTTTCATGAAGTATTTCGCATGCTATAAGCTTACACATGAATAGGAATGCATGTAAACATATCATAATTTCATAAGCCTAATCTCATGAGCATTACGTCAATCCACTACAAAGCATAACAATAACGTGGTAGTCATATCGAACATAAAGAAGAAACATGTATACATCAATTTTGGTCACAAATGAGTTATAAGGCACAATTCCTATTCTCTTAGGCATTTTATCAAACATCTTGCATGCATATCTTTAGGCTTAGGGATGAATATTGAAATAATACATAATGGAAATATTTTACACTTCCAATGCAAGAATTTCAACCACATACTAACATATTTTCATGAAAATCATTAAAGACCTCAACTTGGAAATCAAACAACAACATAAACATGGATATAATTCAATTCATACCATGAAATTCAAAGTTTATATTTCAAATAGGGTTTCGTGAGCTTCATGGGTGAAAGGAACCCATGAATCAACACTTGACATACCTGGGTGGATGATTTCTTAAATATTGGTATAGGAAAGCTTGAATTCTTGACTTGGAATTAAACACCTAGGGTTTCTTGTTCTTGGGGATTGATCTTTGAGAGAAACCCTAATTTGTTGTTATAGATGAATAATTAAGTTATGAGCTCTAGTATAGTTTAATTGGGGGTTTAAAATGGAGGGATAAAGATTCAAATATCCTTTCAAAAATGGCTTAAAATCGCTGATCAAAAGTGGCGACAGTTTGGGCGACGGTCCATCGCTGGCTCGATAATCCGTCGGTCCATGTCATCGTACTTGGCCAGAACTTGAACTTTCTGCCTCATCTATGATGGTTTGGGTGATGGTCCATCGCTAGCTCGATGGTCCATCGGTACTGGCCATCGCACTTGACTAGAAGTTGGGTTCACTGCCTTAATCGTGATGGCTTAGGCGACGGTCCGTCACTAGCTCAACGGTCCATCAACCTAATCGTTGCTTCTGGGTAGTTTCGACAGTTTTCTGTAAAACGTCCATAACCTTTTACTCCGATACCAGATTTGGAATAAATTGGTATTGTTGGAAAGCTAATTGAATTTACCACATGATAAAAAGTCAAAATAGGGGAAATTCTATTTGATTAAACAATAATAATTTAGGAAGTCATCACCAACTCTTCTGGAGACTAGATTTGACTTGAAGAAAGTTCGGGGTATTACATTATTACAATTAATGCACATATGCATTGACCCAATATTATTCTTCATAAACAAGACCGGCATATACCAAGGTGATACCCAAGGCTGGATAAATCCATTAATCAACAACTCTTGTAACTGATCCTTTAATTCCATCAACTCTACTAAGACTGTCATAATGAGGAATAAAAATGGGTTTTGTCCCAACTCAACCTCAAAAGAAATGTCAATATCACAATCCAAAGGTATACTAGAAAAATTCATTGGGAACACATCCATGAACTCACAGACAACATGAACATAATCCAAAGAAGTAGGCAAAGCAATACTAGTATCACGAATATTTGCCAAATAAGGCAGACATCCACTCTCAACTAAGCAATAAGATTGAATGAAAGATATAACACTTTTGGGACCTAAATGAAATACACCTTTCTAAGATATTCTTGGTACACCTGATGGAGCAAATGTCATAGTCTTAGCATAACAATCTAAGATAGCACAGTAAAGAACAAACCAATCCATACCTAAGATTATGTTAAAATTTACCATATCTAAGAAAATAAGATATACTCAAGTCTTATGACTAGCAAAAGTCACAACACAGGATCGGTATAACCAATCCACCACTAAAGAGTCTCCTACAGGGGTAGATACTTGGGAAATATGGAAAGAGTCTAACTAGCAGAATCCAAAACCAAAAGTGCTAAACCAGAAGACCCACTACTTGAACTCAGTAAAGCTACTTGCAGGAGTCTCCACAAAAACCTCTAGAATCTCTGCCTTGACAAGTGTGACCTCAAATATTTTTATGATGGTGCACCTTCTTGGGACCTCATTGAGATACTCGGAGAACAGACTTAGTCATCTTAGAATGATCCATAATACTCTAAAATGATGCCTCATACACTACTATCTGAGTCGTAGCAGCTGAAGATAAACATCCAATCCACTTCACGAACTTCTATATCTTCTCTGACTTAGTGGCAATACTGGCATAAGAATATCTTGATAAGGCTTGAAAAAGTTCCTCATAATTTGCAATAGTCACGAAGCCAAGTGATAAAATTTATCTCTAATTTGATCCCTCAAACTGAAAGGCACAAACCTATCCAAAAAGGCCTCAATAAACTGATCCCAAGTCATCTCTGGAAAACCAAGAGGTCTGCAACTAACAAGTAACCTCTACTAATATCTGGCTGCATCTCTCAATTGTTAAGTAGTATAAGGAACCTTATGAGACTTAAGAAAACCAAGCTTATACAACTTTTCATGATAATCCATCAAGAACTCATAGGCATCCTCACCTACAACACCACTAAACCTAGGAGGAACCCAATGAGTGAATCTCTCAAAAACTTTTCTTATCCTTAAAGGACATAGATATACTCGCAAAAATATGAGACATAGAGAATCTACTAGCTGAGATCCCACCTTATTAGGAAATATAGATGAAGGCTGAACTCCTAACCTCATAATAACATACTCAGATATCGGCAAAAAAGAAACACACTCGGAGTTTTTGGAGTACCATAAGCAGATGTTTGTACCACTGGAGGATCTATACTCAAAATTGGAGGAACACTTTATACATTCATGCAGAAATAGGTAAAATATGATTTAGAATACAAGGTATGGAAGAAACTGCTTGATATGGAATAAAATAAGAGAAGTTTCCTAAAAACATCTTATAGCCTCTAAAAGATAGATACAGATATCGATGTATCGATTCATAAGTCTCTATTAGACACCTCATTCTTACACTATTGAGACCAATGAACTTGGATGCTCAGATACCAATTTGTCATGACCTAAAAACCAAGGGTCATGATGGCATTTGTCTCAACAAACCTTAATATGTATTCCAATCACCCAAATTGATATAACACAGGAAATCAAAACCAACACCCATAACAAGGCTCTTAGAACAATGCCAAGCCACACAAACATGATAATATCAGAAATATAATAAAAGATAATAAACCAAAACTTAAAACCTACTGTTATAGTATAAGAACTACTAAATACATCTCGAATGTCAAAAGTTACAATAATAGTCCAAAAAAGGATCAAGAATTTTTCTCCAAATACAAAATAAGACTGTAATAGTTAGAAAGAGGTTATGGGCCAACTCCTAAAGTATAGGATGTTTTCTACATTGAATACTCTAAAATATGCCAATATTAGCTATCTGTGTGGTGCACTCGTACCTCGATCTACACTGAAAGGGTGTAGTAGGGATGGGTATGGTCTACTTGTACTCAGTAAGTATCATAGCCTGACTGAGTAAAGTAGAAAATAAAGCATATAAATACAAACTATGGGCATACCAGCTATAATTAAAAAAGATATCTCAAATGATAGCCCACACTATCTCTACTAGTAGTTCTAATATACAAATATAAAAAATTTGCGTAGATAAAAGAAGAATGAATGTACACGTACATAAGATACAAGTATAGGGAGATAGATCAGTTGGTTAAATATTAAGTCAAAGGCAGAAATACAATCACAGAATAAGCACAATACGTGAATTACAATAAAGATGATGATGATAATAAAGTGATGCATGAGGTCATTACACAACTATCGTATAGACCTACGGAGCTAAATTTTCTAGAAATAGGACCCATGGGCGTTCATGAACCCATATACAATTAATATTTAATACTAATATCCATATCTTCTCTCTAACACATACATCGATAGAGGGTTTTTAAGATGTCACATTTTGTATGAGAAAAAGTTAGTGTTTCCACTATTTTCAGTATTTCCACGGTAGTACCAATATTTCATGAATGATTAAGATATGAGGATGTAATGATCACAATGAACCAAAATGAGAATATTCAATATCCAAAAATCCATTCAAATCAACCAACCATCTAGGATCCAAATTAATTCAGAAAAACCATCAAGTGAAATATGCAAGAAAAAGCATTGATACTATGTAAATTCCTAATTCTAGGGTTTTTCCCACCAAAAAGTGTATAAAAAATCACAAATCAACACCAGGCCAACAATACCATATAAGATCCCTACACAAATAATGTCATTAAACCACCAAATATTATCTACATAGCCCCTACATGAGCTCATAAATCACCTAAACACATTTTCCATGATAAAACCTCATACTCATATCATTTTTTTACATTATTATTTTCTACCCAATCTAGTTTGAAGAAAGTTAAGCAATAACCTACCTCAAATGCAAAAACTGGACCAAATAGCATTCAATGTAGTACTTTTGTCTCATGAATGGACCAAAAATCAACTAAAATATACAAATATAGAATCTACACATCAAAAAATACAATGATACCCATATTACCTATTTTTGAGCCAGGGTGAGAACAGACCTCCAAAATGGGTTTTTTGAAAAAGAAAAGTAAAATCATAATTTTATTTTTAAAACATATTATCCATTCTCAAAGGAGTTTAAAACTGAAAATACATTAAAAATGAGTAAAAACCAAAGCTCAAATTAAATTAAAATTATTTTCAAGCTTTACCAGCACAACCCCCAAAACTCATTTTAAAAATCAACAATTTAAAGTTTTCTTGAAAATGAAATTGATAAAAAATGATAATTATAAGATTAGAAACTTACACATGGAAGAAATCTTGAAAACTCCCCTGGAAACATCCAAATTCCAACTCCCAAGCCCTAAAACTAGTGAAAAGAGGTTTTGATTCTCAACTTGGATAGATATCACAAAAAATAAAATAGAAGTTATTTGGAAATGGGGTAAATTGATTTATAAATTAATTAAAAATGATTATAAGAGAAAAATGCAACAAAAATTTTAAAAATCGAAGCTTCATAGCTTTCAAAATATCAAAAATAGAAATTTGGGGTCTTATACTCCGCGATGGTGCTGACATGACATTTGATCGCTTACACAATCTAGTCAAAGGGTTAGAATGTTGCTTACGTAACCAAAGTTCATGTATGCGATCACACCAGCACCAAAAATTTTGAAAACTTTTTTTTGACCCTAGAAACTCATTCGGAACCCTATGTACATGATCCAATAATGAAATTTAATTTTAAAACATAGTTCGGATCCAATGGAATCATCAAATTTACATAAATGATCATTCTCATAAAATTGACCCCTGGAACCATATTTACTCTATTTTGAATCTAATGGTTGAAATGGGATCTAAAAGCTACAAAACTAAACCAACCCCGCTATTAGCCCAAATTTGATATTTCAAATCTAATGATGATATCAAATTTTCGAAACAACATCATTTCAACAAAGTTCACACCCAAATCCTAATTTATCAACTTTTGGAACCGAGGGTCGAAATGAGATATAAATGCCATGAAACCTCACCAAATATTTACCAATCTAAAATTGATATTTTGGATCTGCTGGAACAATCCAGTTTTATGTACAGATCAATAAATGTTGAAGAAAGTCAACTATAAGACTTTTAAACTACCAAAAACCAAAAATTCATACAAATCAGATCAGAATGCATTGAATATGATGCCAATATCCCCATACCTCAAAAATAGCAGAACATAACCACCAGGAAGGGTAAAATGGTTAAAATAGATAGAAATAAATATTTTACAAGAAACACCAAAACATAAATCATTAGATTCCCAAAGATAGTCTAAAATATCCGGCATCCCTTTTTTTCTAGTTTTCAAACACAAATAGTTGATATAATCTAATAGGATTTGGCTTGAACATACCCTCCCACTCTAACCATTCTATTTTAGGCATCGCAACATTGACAATTTTAGCATAACAATTAAGAATGTCTTAATAAGGAGACCATAAACTCATCTTTAATATAATATCAAAATCCTTCATATCTAAAATGACTAGGTCTTCCAAGGTTTTGTACAGCCTAAACATCACAAGACAAGCCCTATAACTATAATCATTACACACAAACACCTTAACTGGTGTGGACACATAATAAAAGTATTAAGCAGTTCATAGTTGAAATCCAAACCTAAAGCAAACTTCATAGACACATAGGAAAAAGTAGACTAGGGTCATACAATACAGAAGCTATATGATCAAAGAAAAGAATAGTACTTGTGATAACAACATTAGACGCTTGTGCTTTAGAATGATCTAGAAAAGCATAAATTTAGGATACATCACTACCTTGGTAGCCACCTCTACCATCAAAAACACCATTTCTACCTACCTATACCCTACAACGGTTAGCTTGGGTGCCACTTTTCGTTACAGATTGGCTACCACACCTATATAGGGGATGACTATTATCATTTTCTCCACCACCATGATCTACTAAATTTAAAGCAATATAAGTTGACTAATTAGTTAATTGACCCTAGATAAGAAATTAGGATAATACCTTCAAATTTGGTGCAAACCCCTATACTCATGGCATTTAATGCCCAAAGTAGACCTTTAAACTAAAGAGGATACAGATGTATGGCTGCCGACCCATGAAGGCTAATGAATGACCCTAGATGACCCCCTAAGGATACTAGCAAAACTAAATTATAAGGTTGAGAATAACAAAGATCTTTAGAGAAAGTACCACTAAACTAGCATAAGGTACGTGTGTACCTTTCTTCCGCTTTTGGTTTTTATATTTTTTCAACTACTTCAACCTTCTTATCAAATTCATGTAATGACCCACCAAGTTATTTTTTGGATTTCCATGCATTTTAACTATTTAGAGAATTTTTATAGATTCCCTAAGTAATTTATGACTTGCTGGAGCTGGAAGTTCAGTTACCAAGCAGTTTGTTTGGTTTTCTAGAGACAATTACTTTTTTTGGACTCTTCATTGGTGAGAATTAGCTATTAAACAAAAACTTTAGAGGAATAACCTCTTATTCCAATTCTGATAGTTTCATCAACTCTAGAACATCAATTTTAGGCTAGGGGGACCTTTGGTTTGGGTCCCTAGGCTTTTAGACACATTTTGGCCTAACGGCCAAAATTGATAAAAATGTCCCTTGGATGTGGGGCCCATTTTTCATTAAAACGATATTGTATGGAAATTTTAACTGTGATATTGAGTCGAAAATGTCATATTTGGTAGGTAAGCATAGATAATTTACATATATGAGATTCCAAATAAATCCCTAGGGGAAGTAGAGACTTAGAAAATTTTCAAGGATGTTACATCATCTAAATTCATATTTCAAAACTTGGAAAGTTTTACATGTATGATGCCTCATTATAGAGTCATACTTGTGAGATGATATTAGTTCCTATTTGAGATCAACAATTTATTAGATTAAGACAGATTTGATTTCGCCAATATCCATACTATGACATCCTGTTCAAGTCCCACAAATAATGATGTGAGTTCCAGTTTACATCCGACATTGAGAGATTATATATTAAGGTTAAAGAACTAGTTTGAATCTGGTATTACGGTATGAAAGATTCCACGATTATGATTTCAAGATATGATTACTTGGTAAATTTTGGTTATTTCTTCTCTTGATTGCTCTTTTTCGACTTATAGGGGCCCTTACTGGATAATTTGATTTTCTGCACTTCCTAGCTTATGGGGATAGTTATGTAGTGATAACTACATTTCTTTAGTATTATTATTTTGATTATTTATTTATAGTATTTGGAAAGTTATTCATGATTTGTCTTCTTATCTTAACTTGGCATATTTATCTCACATTTTATTATATTTATATCATGATTTAGCATAGTCGGTCGATGATGCCTACTGAGTACCTATGGATTTCGCATTCATACTACATATTTGTACCTTTTTAGTGTGTATCCAAGTACTGGTTGTCATCATTGGTGCTATAATTGTCCAAGTTAGAGTTTGACAACAGAGTCAGCTCTAACAGCTATAAGTGACCTTTTACCATCTTTTGTATTTTGCTTAGTCTTTCTATATATGACAATGATGTGTATTTGACTATGATAGTACCTGTATTCTTTTGATTTAGTAAATATTGTACCAACACTAATAGGTCATAGGATATTTTTATTTCTCTTATTTCTCTTTTGTTTTATTATTATTCTATGATTTATTGCTTATAAGAGTTTCACTTGCATATTTCCGGTATTTATCCCATTTTCCTACCAAATTAGCCAAATTTTTACAGCTTTGGATTATGGTTTAGCATACATAGTGGTGGGATAAAAAAGGTTTTATCCTGACCAAAAAATTGGGTCATGATAAATTGGTATCATAGTGCTAGGCTCATTAGTATTGTTGGTACAAGAGCAAATATCTGGTAGAGTCCCATGGATTAGAATGATGATATCTATTTCTTATCTTTGAGAGGATATAAGACATTCTTAGGAGATCTCTACTTATTTCACTCATATCATGCCATAAGTCAGATTTAGTTCTATGATTTGATTGGTTTCATTCTTTCCCAGATGACTAGTACATGTATTATTGATATACAAGATGTGGTCCTTAAGTCTACTACTAGGGATCTTACAAAAGTTTTTGGATTATCTAAAGGTCTAGGACAATCGATAGATGTATTCTTAGATTTATACATAGATAAGGATCCTTCACTTACCCCATTACCATGCCTACACTAGAGATTCCTCCACCCCAGTAAGGGGTGAGAAAAAACCAGCCCAAGTTCAGTCTATGGATTAGAGTGGTACTAAGGCAGGTGTGTATCTTATAGTTGTGGCCCTAGACTGGAGATTTATCCAACACTGGTAGTTGGTCAGTGGGTAGTCACCCATCATGCTATGTTTTTTGAGAAGCAGAAGATGTTGGGTAGATTCTTGAGATTGACTTTGCCTAGGTTTTGTGGTGCCCCAGGCGACAATTCTTATGAGTTATTGGTTGCTTGTGAGGATAGGCTCTGTAATTTGGTCCTAGAAGAGACTCACTGTGTGGAATACAATACATTCTAATTATATTTGGAAACTTGTTATTAGTGGAGAGGTTATCTTGATTCCAGGCTAGTTGGATCTCCCTTATTAACCTCGACTTAGTTTTTGAGGTCTTCTTGGAGAAGTATATACCTCATAGACTTTGAGATCATTTGAGGGATCAATTATTATGGTTGGAGTGGGGCTCTTTGATTATTATAGAGTATGAGGCTTTGGTGCCATGAGTTATCTAGGCATGCTACATCTATCTTATCAGCCAATCTGAGTGGGTTTTATGCTTTATTTAGGGATTGGGACTTCCTCTTTGCATGGCTACACAGAGTTTGGCTGCTACCATTAGACCTTTTCCTAAGGTTTTCAACCATTATTAGATTATGGATGAGATTCACTACAAGTTCTAAGGGGGAAATGATAAGAGATCACAATACCATAGTAGTTTTAGTTAGAGCCAGAGTGGCTAATGATTTAAAGGTAGTAGTTCTTTGGGTAGGTACTTTTTTCTCTAGATTTATCAACATCAAAGTTAGTCTAGTAGGCTCGTTCATGCAAAACTTTATATTACTAATGGAGGCTAATTAAGCTACTATGATCATTCTAGCCAGGGTAGTGGTCAACCTCTGAGAGATTCATCTTATGGGTATCTAGTAATGGTGGTTACTCCAAGTCATCCAAATCTTTTAGTTTTAGTACAACACCCGGGGCATGTTATGATGGTGGGGCTTATGGCCATTTTTCTAGAGAGTGTCCAGGTGTAGAGTTGTAGTTTAGAGTATTTAATCTATTAAGGTAGTTCTACCTCAAGCTAGATGTGCTATATATGGTTGTCACATTAGTCCATAGGATGCTCGTAGAGGTCCTAAGGTAGGTATAATAAGAGATCAGTCAGGCTCCAAACTAGGTGGTGGGCGTGATTACTTTTATCTTGTACTTGGCAGAGCTGAGGTAGAGTCTTTAGATACTATTATTAGAAGTATGATTTCAGTGTGCCATCATCTAGATTTTGCTTTATTTGATCTGGGATCCACATATTCTTATGTATCTACTTATTATACACCAAGGATAGAGCTATCTTAGGATTTATTATCTATATCTTTATGTGTATCTATTCTCGTGGGTGATTCTTTAGTAGTGGATTGAGTTAATAGAGTATGTATTGTGACTGTTTGAGAGTTTGTTACTCAGGATGGTCTTATTGTGTCAGGTATGGTAGATTTTGATGTTATTCTAGTCATGGATTTTTTAAAACCCTATCATAACATCGTGGATTGTTTTTCCAAGACTGTTACCTTAGCCATTAATGAAAAACCTTCAGTTGTGTGGCATAGATCTGTTAGATGTGAACCAATGGAGATTATTTCTTATGTTTAGGATATGAAACTTTTATTAGAGGATTGTACGTCTTGTCACTCTTATTTGTATGATGCTAGTGTGAAAAGTCCCTCACTTGACTCTATTCCTATAGCCCATAATTTTCTTGATGATTTTCCTATGGATCTACCTAGCCTTTCACTTGAGAGTTATATTTAGTTTATTATTAGTCTTTGGAATGACCCTTTTGATCCTTTGTCATAATACTATTTATTTTTGTTGTTTGTGCTTCTCCATAGCTTCCTAAGTTATTTATGACTTACTAGGACTGATCGTTCGATTATCGAGCAATTCATTTCATTTTTAGAACTAATTCCCTATTTAGAAGTCTTCGCTGATTCTAAATGGCGACTGAGCAAAAATTTAGCATAAGTTCTCGAATATGAATTCTGACTGCACCAGCAGCTCTGGAATATCAATTTTAGGCTAAGTAGACCTTTGGTTTGTGTCATGATCAATACATGGCCTGGCTGTAAGGGAATCTCAAGTCCTACATGGACTAAAGATCTCCCCCTTTTCCTTAGTCAACCGACACAATGACCTTCAGTGTTGGATGAATTCTAAACATATAAAAAGATAATCTAAGATTAGAATAATATCAAGCCAAGATATGTCTATGTGAACCACCGATAACCGAACAACCATCTTTCATTAAAATACTCAACTAAGACAACACATCCAAGTCCATAGTAATCCAACAATGCTTTTAAAAAATTGAATGTCAACAAAATATTTGGACATGCCCCCGATATTAGCCAAAACATAGTCTAAATAAGGTCTAAGACATAGGAAATAAATACCATGAAATAAATATTTCTGAAGTATGAAAGCTCACCACTTCAATGTTAACTCTCAAACTAACTCGAACACATGATAACTGCGTAGGAAAAGTACAAAAAGTTCTAGTACCTACATCGTGTGGGGATACAACATCCAAACACGGTTAGTAGTTAGAGTTCTAGAATGTAACTTAGGGATAGAGGAATAAAAATAATGCCATAACAATAGTTCAATACCAATACAACATCCAAATCATGATAAAATCTAAAATGTATACACATATATAAATATAACATCACATGCCGGGGTAGGGAACAAGGCTTAGTATGAACTTCAAAAACCTTAACCTAGGTTGTGAAGTATAACCATCATATAACAAGGCACCCATAGGCTATATAGGCCCATATCTCCCCTAGCTGGAAGGGACCCAGTGCATGTAGCCCCATAAACCAGAGAATTTCGATATCCGTATATGCCTTTATGGGGGACTCGAACCTCCCAGCATAATCAAGGTGACTTATTCACCAATGTATATACTATGGGGGACTCAAACCTCTCAGTCATATATTTATTCGTGGGGCTTGAACCTCCTGATCATGTAGACAGCCACACTAACTAGTGTGGTTTCCAGTGTTAGTCCTTTAAACTCTACCTTGAAGGCCTGGCTACATATCCCTCTTTAAAGCCCAATTAAACTTTTCTTTACAAATACACAACCAATAATCCAATCATATATCAAAGGTATCCCATTAGTATCATCATACAAACCCTATTTGCAAGTGTACAACATGCCATAACAATTATTAATAATCTTAGGACTCGAAACCATTGTTTAAACATAGACATCAATTCAATTCAATATTTAGGGAGTCAAACCCATTTAGTATTTGAAATCAATTTATGGCCAACAAGGTCTTCATAAAATCATTTACCAATCATTGACGTTCTTAGGCCAATTCCTTAGTTCAAAATATAATTCAATTCAATTTATGTTCCTTAAGATCTTTACAAAGCCATTCATCTTTCATTAGCATTCTTATGCCAAGCATTAGTTCAAAATACAATTTAAACTTGTGACAAGATCATTCTCTTTGATAATTTCACAAATAGGTTGAGGGCATGCCATTATCAAAGCCAAAAACTAGCAAATTTCTGGCTAAACATGACCCATTTGTTAAATCACAATTCCCATGCACCCTCATATGCAAAACCATTATCAAAACATGTGTAATAAAATTTTAAACTATGAGAAAATAATACTCAACATTATGCATTCAAACCCTCAACCATGGTTATCAAAATCACCAAAATGACTCTTGAACAATTCTCTAAACATAATATTTTAGTGAACAAACAATGGAGGAAGAGTCACATGGCTGAATTTTGAAGATTCATAGAGAGAATTTGATCCTTAAGCCCTTAGATAACCACTATAAAGAAACCCTACCTCAAATTCTCTTGAGAGGTTTTAGAGAAAATTTAGAGAGTGTTTAATATTGTAAAGTTTATAATGGATGCCTCAAAAGCATTATAATAATATGGGGTCTTAAGTGCTTGGAGTGGGTAATTTCCAAAGAACCCTCAGCTTAAAACTTTAGAATCCGGTTTGTTAGTTATGATTCAAGCCATCGACTCGTCACCACAACATACGACTCTTCCTAGTCCCACTCGTCACTAGAACATATGAATCATATGGTCTAGTCATGACCAACATATAACACCAAGGGCTTTTAAATTGGATCACATATGAATGGACCCTAACCACTCATCACATGATCATACGACTCATGAGGATTTTCTCATAACTAGGAAAGAACTTGGCCCATAACTCACTGGTTTTGTTATGACTTGGGTCTCTATACCTATAACCATAACATATTACTCATTTAGTGAGTCGTCAATCAGATAGTAATCTCAACGCTCGAGGAAATTTCAACGGCCAAAGCTATCGAATTTTAGTTTGGGTCTCAATACACTCGAGCTCATTTTGACCTATTCGTCAAAAAGTTGGAAAAGCAAAAATCGAAGTCCAAATGAGTTCCAAGGGTCAAAAATAAATTTTCACTTTGTTGGTACTGGTGAATGTGCCACCACACAAGAATGAATTATGATTGCAATAGTGTGCTAGTGGTCCCTAGGGCTATAAATAGACACCAATGTTGCAATTTTATCATTTTCTCTTTATCTTAGAGTCAAGAACTCTAAATGAGTGTGGTACCTCAAAATTGAGTCTTGTGGGTAACTTTGGATCTTGATTAACATATTTCAGTATGATTATCATCGAAATAAAGGTAAAATTTCATCACTTTTTATACAAAATTCTTGGTTCTTGACTTAAAACCTCAATATTGATCAGGGATGGACTTTAACACCAAATTAGATTTGTTTTGACCTAGTTCTTAAGATTTATGATCCCTTGTTCATGTATGAATGCAAGGCTGACCTCAAAAATGCATTTTCCATAAGTGGGGCCAATTTGGGCTTTTTAGTGTTATATTTGGACCCAAAGCAAAATGGTGTAATAAGGGTATTGTTATTCTCATATTAATGAGTATATTATGGTTTTGATAGTGTGATAGCATTTTTGAATAGTGGAAAAAAGTTGTGTTTTAGGTAAATAATATGAGGAATTTTGTAGTTTGGCTTTGAGGTAGGATTCTATCTATTTTTCTTCATAAGGTGATGCGTGTTATATATTGCATATGAATGTGAATGTTAAATTTTGTTATGGGCAGAATGACTTTGAATTAAATATTGAAGTTTGGTGTTTAGATGAGTGTTTTGACCTATAAGTTGAAATGCTCAATATCCTTTTTGAGTCCTATTTCTTCTCCCTAGATTGAACTAATTTATAGCATGGATTCAATGTGATTCTAGGTTTGGGATGTGGTTTAAGTATTAGAATCATGGTTATTATGATTAACCTTGGTTAGGCTAGTCTAGTGATCTTAAAACCGTAATTTTAATAGAGTTAACTTAAATGCCCTTGTTTCTAGAGGAAATTCTTATCTTAGGTTTTGTTATGTCTTACTTGACATATTGAAGTTGAACTAGGTACTTTATCCTAGTTTGGGGTATAAATTTCCTAAATATATAATATTTGAGGATTAGAAGTGGGTTCTTCGAGCAAACCTTTGGCCAAGACTTGTGTTTGCCCTTGTGGACTTAGTTGCAGTTTTTAGGACTAGTTGAGACTATGGAGACTTTATAATAAATTTACTTCATTACTTGGTAAATTGTGATGACTTTTCCTGAATTATGAGTATGGCCTATAGAGATAATATTCCTCTTAGATATGATATTGGGTCTATAGAGATGACATTCCTCCTAGTTATGTATTATTCTTCATAGATACATTATTCCTCCTAGATGTGAGACTCTTATTGATGTATTATGCTTCCTAGATATGAGATACCTTCTATATGTATGATGAATACAGATATTCCTTATGGCTTATGGAGATGTTATGCCTCCTAGATATGCTGTAGATCATAAATATGAAATGATGTATAAATGTGATTATTGATATGGATTCTAGATATATATATGGTCCAAAGACCGTGATTATGATGTTATAATTGTTCTGAACATATTATCAGGCCCAAGGCTGTGTTATGATATGAGTTGACTACACCAGAAGTGTCTATCCTTGTAAAGGATACGATTGTAGTTTATTGATATATTAATGCTTATGGTTGTATTGTAATAATAATGGTGATGGCATGCATATATTTGGTACATTCATTATCATTGTATCAATAATTGATACAAAACTCAGTTAGATTATAATATTATTATTGTTGTCACATACTAAGGATTAAAGCCCACTTTTCACCTTAAGAATGCATTTCTTCCTAAGAATAAATGTCTGTTTAAATGAATAAATTATATGTAAAAGATATTAATAATGATATTTTAAAGACTTTACTATGATAGATTTTAATCTGTGATTTTATATAACCAATTACTCTAATCGTAAGAGATTTCGACCCTTCCTACACTTTCATAATAATTTAGTCCTAAAGTTCACTATGGGTAACTAACTTAAGGATATACACTCTTTTAGCCATGGCTTGAGACTGTGCACCTATCATATTCAAATACACATCTCTCCGATATGGGATAGAGGCATATGCTGGATTGATAATATAAATTCTTGGTAAAACACAATAAAAGTTATATTATTCATGTTATGTATACATGCTTATTAATAATATGATATTGACAATGAGCGATGAATTATGGAAGCATACTCTACCGTTCTTCTCTATTTATATTTATTTACTTTAGCCTTTGTGGTGCTTGTTCATTACTTTAGCCCTCGTGGGGCTTGGACTTTACTTTAATCATTATATGGCTCACTCTCTATTATTGACATTGATTAGGAGATTATGATTATATGGTGATACCTAGCAAGAAAATAGGATATTATAATGATGTGATGATGCTCTGCAAGGCTGGATGATATTATGAAGATGTGATGATTCCCAACAAGGTTGGAGGATATTATAATGATGTAATGATACCTAACAAGTTAGGAGGATGGTTATGATTATGATATTGATACTCGACAAGTCCAGAGGATGATTATATTTATGTACCTCTGTGCATGTCTACTAGTTCAAGTTTGGCTAGCCCTACGTATGGAAAATATATATATACCCAGCAAAGCTAGAGGATGATTATAATGAGTATAATAATGATGATGATGGATATTATGATGACTATAGTTATGGTACTGGTAATTATATTGCATTTATACTTGTATGCACATCACCTATCACTAATATACTTATATGTCTATCAACTCGTATAAGACTGCATAGATATGGGTGATCACTATGCCTTGTGTTATTGTATATTGATTGAACATTTCGATCCTGGGGAAGTGGGGCCATACATAGGCTCGACGAGATGTTTAATTATTTGAAATAGTAAGTTACTATCACTATTAATGATATTGTTATTATCATTGTTATGTCTAGCTTCTAGCAGATTGGTCATTGATTTAGTATCGTGATTTGAGGTATGATTTTGGCTTTTTCTATTTGATGATTTCATTATTATGCATGATTAACTCATGATGAGATAAATGGATTTAAAACCCTAAACTTATTAGTACTAAATCCATAAAAGATTATAATGAGGCCTTAGAGTGAAGTTATGATGATCTAGGTTATGCTTTGAGTTAACCTTATATCTATACATATGTATATCTAGTTATATGTAGCTATGGTATAGTCGTATATCCCTTTCTTTATTTGATCAAATTGTATATTCATTTTTTTGTCTTGTAAATTTTTATATCTCTTTCTTTCATCCTTCAACCGTATATTGGCAAAAGATACAAGATACAGTCGTGAGATTTCTAAGTATGGATGAAATAGGATAGATTATCCTCGATACTTTCCTAGCCTTATTGTATTAGCCTCTTATATGTGAATATGATAGGTTATCCATAATATCTCATTTGATTCTTATATGAGTAGTGGACTCTTGGGTGTAGTTTTCATTCTGTTTACATGTTATATATATATATTTGCTTCATCTTTAGAACTCAGTTGGTAGTTTCCTACTGAGTACCATTTATTTGGTACTCATACTACACTTCTGCGGCCTGTATGTCACAGTATAGGTTATCACTGTTGATGTGGGCATTGTGTAAAGCAGCCATGGTTTAGAAACTTAGAGTGATCTCCATATGTTTGGAGTATTACTTACCTCTCTTTTATGTATTAGATTAGCCACTATGTTGTATTTGGAGCTATATTATATCAGTGTAATTTCTAGGATATTTAGCTTTAGTGTTTTTTTTATATAAGAAGCTTTTTTACTAATACCACCTGGTATTGACACTTTACTATATATTTGATTCTCAATTTCATCTATTCTGCATTCTCTTCTATATATATTTGGGTCGTCTATTACTAGCCATTCTGTACTTTGGGGATTAGCTTTCCTATGGGTTGGTTATGGTAGGCATCATCATGAACTGAGAAATTAGGTCATGACAAATTAGTATTAGAGCATAGGTTTCACTGATGTATTAGTACAAGTAATAAGTGTCTTTTAGAGTTCTACAAATTAGTGTTGTTACCTATTTTTGGGAGGCTACTGGGATATTTTAGTAAATTCACTTTTTGACTACTTATAGTGTGCCCACATTTCTATGAACCTCAAACATATTCTTGGACTTTATTTAATCCATGAAGAATGATACGACATTGTCAACAAATGGGGATGAGTCTTTAATACACGTTTCTAGAGTTTTAGCACAATATCAGACTAGAGGGTCAGAGATGGATATCAAAGATCTTTAGTATTAGCCAAAAGGATTTTGGGATAGCTTAGGGTCTGGTTGAGCTCGTGATTACTTCATCCCTTTGAGGTTTAGCATAGAGGATCCTAAGTCTATTATAGATCCCTCACAATTATGGGTGACATTTGATTCATCGAGCAGTTCTCAGACCAGAATTATTTCTATTGGTGTTCATCAAGGTTCTTTGCTAATATTGAGTATGCGATTGGGTATCTCGAGTAGGCCTAACTTATTCCTATGTTGTATTATTTCGAGCAGGATATTGGTGTATGGATGTATAAAGGACAAGCATTATCACTCTATTTAGTGTTAGACCACTTAATAGAAATTGATAATTATATGCCTTGATGAGTTCATATTGGTTATTATGTACCTGATTATTCAATTTGTGATTATATGATTACTCCATGGGTTATTTCTTTTAGCAATGGATGTAGTAGATCTGTATTTATAATTTCTCCCAATGGGTGTAGCATTTGAGTTCGAGTCCCATTTATCTTGGTATATTGGCCTTATTATGGTCATTGACTGGTACATGATATTTATGATTCATCCTACCGCCTATTCATTATATTGACGTTGATATTTTTGTTACTATTGCTATCACTACTTGAGGTTATTGATAATTTTTGCTCTTATTACTTAATTTAATTGATCCTCACTGGGTAGCTATTTAGACTAGTGTTATCTAGTTAGAAATTTATTTTTTAAGATCTGATTCAGTGGCTTGAGTAGATAAAGACCGATTTGATAATTTTTTTCCCATAACGCGATGATGTTGATTATTTTACCTCTTGGTTACCTGTGCTAGATTGATTTGGGAATGTATTATAGCATCAAAGGTAAGTTGACATTCTGTGGTCTTGTATGGTTCTTAACTTGGAAATTAGCTATATTTCCTAATCTTGAGTTGGAAATTCTTTGACTTGTTTCCTTGGTTTCAAAGGGTTTTTATCAACTATTCTTTCCTAATTAATCTATTTTTTTTATCTTGACCCATTTGGCATCTATTTTTTATTTGTGGTTTTTTCATCGCCCAATAGTGATATTGATAATGAGATCGAGATATCTAGGATTCATCTCTTAAATTTGTTGGATTAATCTCCTTGTTATGGGTTGCCTTTGTTATTGGTGTAGAGATTGGATGCTCCATTCTCACCGTGATGTGATTCTTATCTTTCGTATAGCTAGGGAAATAGAGGCAGGTGTCCTTTCATGTGATCACTTCTTAAGTTGTCATATTGGAAATTCTTATCTTGAGTTGTTTGGTTTGTTTTCTAGTAGTGTCCTCAACTTGGACATTAGTATCGAGATTGGTATTTTCTTCCTCGACAAGGTGGTTCATGGTTTGTTTGAGTTATGATTATCCTACTTGGATGGATTCATAAAATTAATATATCAGATTTTGTTTGACCTGATGAGGCTTTGTGTAGTGCTTCTCCGTAGTGATGTGTGCCTATGACTATTTTTTCTGACATAAAGTGTTGGATTTGTTAGTTTTTGGCTTGAGTTGCATTTCTCTAAGTTGCTAGAGATTTTGCAACCACTAGTGTGATTTATTGCCTTTATGAGTTCTTAAGTATGGTTTAATAGTTCATGCCGTCCAGTGGATATGGAGTGGATCCCCTAAGTTTTTAGCTGGTGATTTATCCTTTATTATGATTTTGTTCTTCAACTATATTTCAATTTTGGCTCGACATGATATGGTATAGATATATTGATTCAGATAGTATGGTCGATGTGAGTATTTGATCATGGTTTGGATTTTTTGGCTCAATTTTGGATTTTTCACCTTATGATTATGATTTGGAAGTTATGAAAGATTTGGTGTATTAATGCCTCCCATCTCAAGTTTGGTTTGGTTAGTTGAGATCGAATGATTCAGCCTTGGTGTTGAAATTTCAACTTTAAAGTTTTGAAGCTGAGTGCAATTCTCATTTTCAGATTTCCCTTAGTTAGAATTTCATTTGAAGGTTGGCTGAGCCTACTCTGTGGTTGCCTATTTAGTCTTTTTGACTTTAGATGGATTATAGTTTATAAATGTTCAGATATGGCCTATGGACTTAATATTGGTTCTTTTAGCTTTAGCATCGAGTTTCTAGTTTTATTTGGAAATTTTTGATGATATACTCAGTGAGAGTAATATACTCGAGTTGGATTTAGTATGGTTTCATTCTTGGTTAACAGGACATCTTAGAGTGGAATATTCAGTGATAACTAGTTATGCCTTAATTTCTAGATTTTAGTTTTATTAGCATCTGGACTATTTGTAGAATCAACATAGATTGCATACCGTGATTATCTCTATTTATGTTCCTAAATAGTGCGTTAAGAGCTTTTTCTCATATTACCCATATGGAATTTCAGCGGATCAGTTTAGTTCTTTGAGTTCTCTATGACAAAGATTTTGCAGCTAGGACTCAGGTGATTTCCTCCTAGTTTGGAGTGGATAGCAGGTGTAAAATGATAATGGAAGGTTATATTTTGGTTTGGAGTTAGTGGTATGACTTATGAATTGGGTTGTCTTTTGTTTGGATAGGCCCTTACTATTTTAGGAAAGTATGGAGATGGTGTTAATATGTTGCAGTTCAAATTTTATATATTACCCTTTTCAGTTTAGTTGTAGGCCAGTTAGTGGTTGAAGTTGAATTTTAGAAGTTTGGAAGTGAAGTGAGGGTGCTAGTTGAAAGAGGGATAATTGTAGCGAAATCCCTTGGAAGTGTTCTCTCTTCATGAAGGTTATTTGGGAAGTCATGCTCAAAGCATACGGGCCTAGTACCTCATCCTTTCAAACTTTTGAGAGTCTTTATATCCATTGACTTTTGGGGAGGAAAGTACTTTTAGTAGTTGATATTCTAATGACCTTTGTAGTCAGTTTTCATAATTCTATTTGTTTTTGCCATTTGAGCTTCTCTATAGCTTTCCTAAGTCATTTATGATTTGTTGGGACTAACTATTTGGTTATCGGGAAGTTCATTTGTTTTTTAGGACCAATTCCCTATTAGATCTCTTTGCTAGTTCCAAATGGCCACCGAACAAAAACTTTTGCAAAACGATCTTGGATACGAATTTTGACTATGCCAGCAACTCCGGTATATCAATTTTAGGCTAGGTAGACCTTTGTTTTAGGTCCCAATGCACTCGAGCTCATTTTGACCTATTGGTTGGAAAGTTGGAAAATTGAAAGATATGGGTATAGGACCAACATTTGGTAAAAACAACCTTTTATGGCAAATCTGACTTCACCAACGCATTTGGAACATCGACTTTAGAGGGGTTACATAGTTCATTTACAAAAGTTAGAGTCCGAATGAGTTTCAAGGGTTAAAAAAGATTTTTTATTTTGTTGGTGTTGGTGCATGTATGATCGCACAAGGACCGATTATGATCGCAATAGTGCAAACTGTGATAGCTATTCCTCTATACCTGTAGGGGCTATGGACCCTAATGTCGCGATTTTGTTCATTTCTCTTCATTTTAGAGAGCCAAGAACTCTAAATGAGTATGGTAACTCAAAATTAAGTCTTGTGGGTGACTTGGGTGCTTGATTATCATCTTTTATTGTGATCATCATCAAAATGAAGGTAATATTTCATCACTTTTCAGATGAAATTCTTATTCTTGACCCAAAACCTCAATATAGCTTAGGGCATGATTTTAGCCCCAAATAAGCTTTGTTTTCACCTATTTCATCAGGGTTATGATTCCTTGTTCATGTATGAACATTAGGTTGACCTCAAAAATGCGGTTTTCATAAATAAGACCCACTTAGGATTTTTGGTGTCATTTATAGTCCCGAAGCACAATGGTGTAATATGAGTATTGTTATTCTAGTATTTATAAATATATTATGATTTTGATAGTATGATGGCATTTTGAAATTATGAAATGAAGTATTGCTTTCGGTGAATAATGTCAGGATTTATGATTCAGATTTGAGGTAGGCTTTTGTCTATCCTTCTTCATAAGAAGATGTGCGTTATATATTTTGTGTGAATGTGAATGTTATGTTTCACCATGGGTAGAATGAATTTGTATTAAATATTGATGTTTGGGGTTTAGATAAGCTTTTTGACCCATAAGTTGAAAGGCTTGATATCCTTTTTGAGTCCTCTATACTTCTCCCTAGATTGAACTAATTTGTATCGTGGAAAAGATATGGTGCTAGGTTTGGGATGTGGTTTAAGTGCTGGAATCATGGTTAGTACGATTAACCTTGATTTGACAAGTCTAGTGATCCTGAAATTGTAATTCGAGCAGAGTTGACATAAATGCCTTTGTTTATAGATTAAATTCCTATCTTAGGTTTGGTTATGGCTTACTTGACATTTATAAGTTGAACTTGATTCCATAGCCTACTTTTGGGGGGATAAAATACCTGAATATGGAATTTGAGGATTAGAAGTGGGCTCTTCGGGCCAACCTTCTGCCAAGACTTGTGTTATTGTAATTCTTCGAAGTATTCTAACTAATTTCATCCCATGAATGTCTAGTAATATCTTTTAAATTAAATGATGTTTATTCCATGGGGAATTTTTAAGGTTTTCACTTTTTGTCATGTGGTAAATTCAATAAGCTTCCATTGATATAAGATTTGCCTAAATTCGATAACCGGGCAAGAAGTTATGACTATTTCAAGTTCTCGACGTAAAACATCGGTATATTAGTCAGTGGCGCGCTGCGCCACAAGAGAAAATTGCATTTATCAAATTGTAGTAGGGGTCTACGATAGTGACGCGTCAAGCCAAAATTCTAGGCCACAAATGAAGTGGCAATACGATGGCCCCACATCACGCCATTCCCCGATTTCCTAATTGTTAAATTCCATTGACACGGCGTGATAGCGCCGCATAGCACCAGGGGTCTAGGTCAAAAAATTTTCACCAATTTTAAAAGATGCATCTACGGCTAAAAGGGTCAATTTCCCACCCTTATTTTAGCCCTTTAACTCGAGATTCAGCAATTTGGAACCCAAAATAAACTAGTTTCTCTCAATTTCTCTCAAGAACAAGCTAGGGTTTCAATTAGGGATTCAATTTCAAGAAATTCTCTCCGTCAGTCTTCGCTAAACCAAAAACTAAGGTATGCGTTGTGTTGATTTATTGATTCCTTTCATCCATAAAACTCAAGAACCTTATTTCAAAATGTAAATCATGATATTTATGTTGTGGATTGATTGTAACCATGTTTATCTTGTTATATGATTCCCAAATTGAAATATTTATGTGTTTTTCATGAAACTACATTAGCAAGTGAGTGAAATCCATAAACTGATTTATTCATAATGTGTCAATTTAATGATTAAGCCTATGCCTTATGGGTGCGTGCTAGGTGTTTGATAAAATATCTAGGAAGATAGAAATTATGCACTATAGCTAAATTGTGATCCGAAATGACTTCCATGTTATTTTTATTTATTGAAATTTGTTTGTTGGATTTCTCATGAGTTAGCCTTATGAAATTATTTTATGTATACATGCTATCTTATTCACGTACCAAGCTATGATAATCAAATACCTATGAAATATCTCCAATTATTATATTATGGATTGTTGATGATTGGTTAGGCATTAAAGTATATCAATCCCTGTCAGTTTCCTTCCATCCAGTCATGTGGGTACTTGTACCCAAAAAATATAGTTGTGTGCCTAGAGTCAGTGACATGTTTCATGATATACTCAGTCAAGCCATGATCTATAGAACTTAGTCAGTCATGTGACACAGGATATCTCAGTAATTCAGTAATCTCAGTACTATTCCGTTAGTCAATGAAATTCAGTTAATTCAGTCTAATTCAGTTCAATAATTCATGCTCAGTGTATATTCTGATGGGAGTAGGATTTAGCACCGAGTGAACCCAAGGATGGTAACTCACCTATTATATGAGGGTGTGATTTGTAGAAGCAATCCTTGCATTCAAGAACTACATATCCAGCGTAGGCTAAGACATCATAGCCTGCTATATGAGGGTAGATGAGGTGGCTTCCCTTATTATATGAGTGTTCCTACCGTTCTCACTAGAGTTACCTGTTATATGAGGGTCACTCTTATATTGTCCCTTCCAGTGGCGCAATATTGACACCTTTCTAATTTGGGTTTCAGATTGAACCCCAATTTAGCCATAATGGCATATTAGGGGCATGTCGGTTAGATAACTACTTCCCACAGTTTTAGTTATAGAATTCAGGACTGTCAGATACAGCCAACTCAATAGCATGGAACTCAGCTGGTTCCATCAAATTTAGGACTATCAGATACAGTCACTCATGTTATCAGTTATATCAGTCATCAGAACTCAGTTATCATTCATGGTAGTTATCTATAAACTCATGTTATCATGATCTTAGATATAGTTACTATGTGTTCATGCATGTATTCTCACATTCATATTAGTCAGTTAGCCAGTATTGTTCAAGCTTATGAACCACATGCATACCAATACATTTAAAGTGCTGAAGTATTTGCGCTATGGTGTATTATACCATAGGTTCAGAGACACGAGCTCCAAAGCATTAATAGATTCCAGATATCAGTAGTCTGTTAGCAGTGAGTCCTCATCATTCGAGGACATGATTATTTCTTTTTTATCTCATTAATTAATATATTAGTTGGAGTTAGTTGGGGACCTGTCCCATCAACTCCTTATTCAGACAGTTTAGTCAGTTAGAGGCTTTTCAGGCTAGTATGTTCAGACAGGTATTTTAGCATTTTGGGTATTTCATACCCCATCTATATGTTATACTAAATCAGTTATGTTACTATTTTGAACCTTATGTCCTTTCAGTTCAAGTTTCCCCATTTATACAGTATATAATTTAGTATACAGATACAGATATCGGTCATGGCTTAGCTTGTGGTCCTTCAGGGTCATAAGCACCATCTAGCATTCCGTGTACTAGATTCATGCATTACAAACATGGTATCAGAGCCTAAGGTTCAATAGAGTCCTAGGAATTCTGAAAGCCACATGTAGTAGAGTCTTGTACATGGGTGTGTTACGCGCCACATTTATGTACAAGAGGCTATGCGATGTTTTAGGAATAGTTTCCCTTCCTTCATTATTCATGTCATGCTAGTTAGCATAATCTCAAGTCAATCTCTCAATCTAATTCATTTATCCCTTTCTTCTACAGAACATGCCTCCCAAAAAAAGAAACGGGAATAAGTCATCCCCTCACCTAGAAGATTCTTTGGGCAAATATGATTCTCATGCAGAGTTTAGAGCTACATTTGCTACTCTTGATCAGTCAGTTACTGCTCAGAATGAACGACTAACTGTCATTCCGGCCAACCCAGTGGCCAATTTAGCTGCAGCCAGGATTCTGGACTTCACTCGAATAAATCCTCCATCCTTTATTGGGTTTAAGTTAGATGAGGACCATCAGTAATTCATCGATTAGGTTGAGAAAGTTACTGACATTATAGGGGTAACTCCTAGTGAGTGTGCTGAGCTAGTTGCATGCCAGTTGCAGGATGTTGCTAACACTTGGTACAAGCAGTAGAAGTCAGAACGGCCAGATGATGCAGGGCCTATAGAGTGGGAGGAGTTTGTCACCACATTCTTAGATAAACTCTTTCCCCCAAGAGCTGAGAGAGGATAGGGTGTTGGAATTCATCAACCTTAGGCAGGGAAATATGACGGTGAAAGAGTATTCTCTTAAGTTTACTCAATTAGTTAGACATTCTCCTCATGTTGTTATAGATAGTAGGGCCAAGATGAGTATGTTTATTTTTGGGGTGAATGATAATGTGGTTAACAAATGTAGGTATGCGATGTCGAATAGTAACATGAACATAGACAGGCTTATAATCATGCTCAATAGATAAAAGAGTAGAAGATTAAGATGAGGGAGAAGTAGAGTAAGAGAGAAAGGACAGGTAGTTTTAACTTTGATAAGCCCAAATCAGAAGGAGAAAACCGTTCTTAGTCTCATCCTAAGTCATTAGTTCCAGCTCCTTCTTCATCTATTGCTCCAGCTCCTAAATTCGGGGATGGTAATGAAGATAGAGCACCAGGCTCTAAGTCTCAGGGCAGTGTTAGCAGTGCCCGCACTTATCTTCTTTGCTAGACTTATGGCAAACACAATCTGGGTATTTGCAGAGCAGGTAGTTGTATTTGTTTTGGGTGTGGCAAGCTAGGCCAGAGAGTTAGAGACTGTCCTCATCTAGGTCCTCAGGGTCAGCAAAATCGTTTCTTAGTTCAGTCCAGTCGCCCAAATCAGCAGGGTGCCACTTCCAGTGCTACTAGTGGGCAACTCTCAAATCGACTTTATGCTCTCCAGCCCCAAAAAGATCAGAAAAATTATCATGATATAGTTACTGGTACGTTATAGATCTTTCACTTATATGTTTACACTTTGCTAGATCTAGGAGCTTTCTTATCTTTTCTTGCTCCTTATGTAGCAGTTGATTTTGGAGTTAGTCCTGAAATTCTAGCAGAGCCCTTTCCAGCCTCTACCCAAGTGGGTAAAACCATTATAGCCCAGCAGGTATACAGGAAGTGCTCGATTATGATATTTCAGAAAGTCACCTCAGTAGACTTAGTTGAATTAGAGATGACTGATTTTGATGTCATTCTCGACATGGATTGGTGTCATTCCTGCTATACCATAGTCGACTGTTGAAATAGAATAGTCCAATTCTAGTTTCTGAATGAACCTGTCCTAGAGTGGAAGGGTAGTGTATCCGCTTTCAGAGGTTAGCTTGTTTCCTACCTTCGGGAAAGGAAAATGATATCTAAGGGATGCGTCTATCATCTTGTTTGAGTTAAGGACTTTAGTTCCAAAACTCCAATCCTGAATCAGTCCCAATAGTGCATGAATATTAAGATATCTTTCCCAAAGATCTTCCAAGGATTTCTCCTAAAAGAGAAATAGACTTTGGCATTGATCTTCTTCTAGATACTCAGCCTATATCTATTTCGCCATACAGAAGGGCACCAGAAAAACTCAAAGAGCTAAAAGAACAGTTGAAGGATCTCTTAGATAAGGGATTTATCAGGCCTAGTATGTCACTGTAGGGCACACCAGACTTATTCATGTGAAAGAAAAACGATTATCTCAAAATATGTATAGATTACCATCAACTTAATAAATTCACGGTCAAGAACAAGTATCCTCTTCCCAAAATCGATGACATGTTTGAGCCACTTTAGGGTGCCACCTATTTCTCTATGATAGACCTCAGATCAGGTTATTATTAGCTCAGAGTCATAGAATGTGACATTCCAAAAATAGCTTTCCAAACTCAGTATGGTCACTTTGAATTCTTAGTTATGTCCTTTGGTCTTAACAATGCCCCTGCAACTTTCATGGACTTGATGAACCGTGTGTTCAAGCAGTACTTGGAAATGTTTGTCATAGTCTTCATAGATGATATTCTGGTCTATTCCCGCAGTGAGCGTGATCATGCAGACCAACTCAGAATTGTACTTTAGACCCTCAGAGATCATCAGTTGTTCTCCAAATTCAGTAAGTGCAAATTTTGGCTAAGGTCAGTATCATTCCTTGGTCATATTATTTTCGATGATGGCATTAGAGTATATCCTCAAAAGACTGAAGTAGTAAGAAACTGGACCAGACCCATATCTATATCAGATATCAAGAGTTTATTGGATTTGGCTGGCTATTACAAATGGTTTATTGAGGGATTTTCTTCTATTGCATCCCCTATGTCTAGATTGACTTAGAAGAAAGACAAGTTTTGGGGGTTAGATCCCTACAAGAAGATTTTTCAGGAGTTGAAGACTCGACTTACCTCAGCTCTAGTTTTGGCTCTTCCATATGGTTCAGATGGTTTTGTAGTGTATTGTGATGCATCCAGAGTAGGTTTGGGTTGTGTCCTCATGCAGCATGGTAAGGACATAGCCTACACCTCCAGAAAGCTTAAACCCCATGAGAAAAATTATCCTAATCATGATCTTGAGTTAGCAGCCATAGTCTTTGCCTTGAAAATTTAGAGGCATTATCTATACGGTGTTCATGTAGATGTGTGAAAAGATCATAAGATCAGAAAGATCTCAATCTTCATCGGAGAAGGTGGTTAGAGCTCTTGAAAGATTATGATATAAGTATCCTTTATCATTCGGGCAAGGCCAACATAGTGGCCGACGCTCTCAGAAGACTGTCTATAGGTAGGATTGCTTATGTTGAGGACAGTGAGTAGAATTTAGCTCAAGAAGTCCATCAGCTTACCAAACTAGGTATTAACTTAGTCGATATAGAGGAGGGTGATGTGTGGGTTTAGAGTAGTTCAGAATCATCTCTAGTTTCTAAGGTTAAAGAAAAGCAAGATAGAGATCCCAGTCTAGTCAAGTTGAAAGAGTCAATCAAGGATCAGAAAGTAGAGGTCTTATTCTAAGGGGAAGATGATGTATTACATTGTTAAGGTCACCTGTGTGTTCCAGGTATAGATGAGTTGAGGCAGCAAATTCTTGCAGAAGCGCATGGTGCGCGCTACTTTATTCATCCAGGGGCCATAAAGATGTACCATGACTTGTGGGAAATCTATTGGTGAAGTGGGATGAAGAGAGATATTGCAGAGTTTGTGGCTTAGCTCTCTACATATTAGTAGGTTAAGATAGAGTATCAAAAAACTAGTGGGGCTATTCAGGAGTTCGGTATTCCTACTTGGAAATGGGAAGAAGTGAACATGGACTTTGTGATGGGTTTGCCTCGAACACGTCGTCAGCATGATTTAGTTTGGGTCATTATAGATAGGATGACCAAATTAGCTCTTTTCCTTCCAGTCCATACCTCTTATTCACTGAGGATTATGCCAAACTCTACATCAGAGAGTTGGTAAGATTGCACGGTATTCTGATATCTATTATCTCAGACAGAGGTACCCAATTTACCTCTTATTTCTGGAAAGCATTACAAAAAGGTCTTGGTACCCAAGTTCATCTCAGTATAAACTTCCATTCACCGATAGATGGTCAATAATAAAGGACCATTCAGACTCTAGAAGATATACTGCGAGAGTATGCAATTGATTTCAAGTGTAGTTTGGATGACCACTTTCCTTTGATTGAGTTTCCATACAACAACAACTATTATTCTAGTATTAAAATGGCTTATGCAGATCTCCTGTCAGTTGGCTCAAGGTTAGTGAGCCCTCATTCATAGGGCCTAACTTAGTATTCGATGCTTTAAAAAAGTCTAGTTGATCAGAGAAAGACTCTGGGTTGCTCAGAGCCGATAGAAGTCTTATGCAGATGTGTGTAAAAATGATCTTGAGTTTGAGATTTATGACTATATCTATCTAAATAACTCTCTCATGAAATGAGTGAAGAGGTTCGGTAAGAAGGGACAGCTCAGTCCCCGATATGTCAGTCCCTTTAAAATTCTCCATCGCTTTGGCAAGGTAGCTTATGAGCTCAAATTTCCTTCAGATCTATCCTCAGTTCATCCAATTTTTCATGTCTCCTTTCTCAAGAAGTGCATAGGTGATCCATCAGTCGTAGTCCCTGTTGTGGGCATCTACATTCAAAGCAGCCTCTCTTATGAAGAGATTTCAGTCAAAATTCTACACTATCAGACTCGTAGACTGAGGAACAAAGAATTCCCTCTAGTCAAAGTTCTTTGGTGGAATTATTCCGTTGAGGGAGCTACTTGGGAAGTAGAAATAGATATGTGAACCAAGTATCCTTAAATTTTCCCTGCTAACTCAGATCAAGCTCAAGGTAACAGTTCTCCTTAAGCTTTTCAGTTTTCATGTCCAGATTTCAGTTACGACTTCGTATTAGTCTCTTGTTCAGGATTCTATTTTAAACTGGGTACTAAGTACCATTGCATATCTAGTCATATGTTTATGCATCAGATTAGTCATATGTTCATGCATCAGATTTGTCATGTGTTTATGCATCAGGTATGCATTCTCCTAGTGAGAAATTCATTTATCAAAAATCTCAGTCATGTGTTCATGAGTCAGTTAAGTCATGAAATCATGCATCAGATATTCAGGCTCAATATAAATCTCAGACATATCAGTCATGCTTAAGTTGTTCATGGTCAGTATGTACTTTAGCTTATCGTTTCTCTCATCTCAGTTAGTGTCATTCAAGGATAAATATTCCCAAGGGGGAGATCTTATAATATCCCGAAGTTTTCTAACTAATTTCATCCCAAGAATGTATAGTATTATCTTCTAAATTGAATTATGTTTAATCCATGCGGAATTTTTAAGATTTTCACCTTTTTCATGTGGGAAATTTAATAATCTTTCCATTGATATAAGATTCTCCAAAATCTGATTATCGGGCAAGAATATGACTATTTCAAGTTCCTGTCATAAAAAATGCCATTTTAATGTCATTTGTCAAATTCTAGTAGGGGTCCGAGATAGTGGCAAGTTGCACCAAACTACCTGGACACAAATGAAGTTGCAATATGATGGCTCCGCGTTGCGCCATTCCCCTATTTCCTAATTGTCAAATTCTAGTGACACGGCGTGATTGCGCTGCGTCGTGCCACGGTTGGAAAATTTTCACCAATTTTAAAAGGCGCAACTAGGGTTAAAAGGGTCAATTTTCCATCCCTACTTAAGCCCTTTAACACAAGATTCATCTATTTGGAACACAAAATAAACTTGTTTCTCTCAATTTTCTCTCAAGAACAAGCTAGGGTTTCAATTAAGGAATCAATTTCAAGAAAGTCTCTCCATCAATCTTCACTAAACCAGGAAATAAGGTATGCATTTTCTTGATTTATGGATTCCTTTCACCCATAAAACTCAAGAACCCTATTTCAAATTGCAAATTATGATATTTATGTTATGGGTTGATTGTAAGCAAGTTTATCTTGTTATATGATTCTCAAGTTTGAATATTTATGTGTTTTTCATGAAACTACATTAGCAAGTGAGTGAAATCCATAAATTGATTTATTTATAATGTGTCAATTTGATGATTAATCCTATGCCCTATGGGTGCATGCAAGGTGTTTGATACAATGCTTAGGAAGATATAAATTATGCACTATAGCTAAATTGTGATCCAAAATAACTTCTATGTTATTCTTATTTATTGAAATTTGTTTGTTAGATTGCTCATGAGTTAGACTTATGAAATTATGCTATGTATACATGCTATCTTATTCACGTACCAAGCTATGATAATCAAATTCCCATGACATATCTCCAATTATTGTATTATGGATTGTTGATGATTGGTCATGTATTCAAGAATGTCATTCCTTGTCAGTTTCCTTCCATCGAGTCTTGGGGGTACTTGTACGCCAAAAATATAGCTGTGTGCCTAGAGTCAATGACATGTTTCATGATATCCTCAGTTAAGCCATGATCTGTAGAACTCCGTCAGTCATGTTACTCAGGAAATCTCAGTAATTCAGTAATATAAGTACTATTCCATCAGTCAACGAGATTCAGTTAATTCATTCCAGTTCAGTTCAGTAATTCATGTTCAGTATCTATTCAGATAGTAGTAGGAGTTAGCACCGAGTGAACCCAAGGATGAGAACTCACCTGTTATATGAGGGTGTGATTCTTAAAAACAATACTTACATTCCAAAACTATGTAGCCAGCATAGGTTAAGAAATTAAAGCCTGCTATATGAGGGTAGATGAGATGGCTTCACCTGTTATATGAGGGTTCCCACTATTCTCACTAAAGTTCCTGTTATACGAGGGTTACTTATAGACTGTCCTTACCAGTGGCGCATTATTGACACCCTTCCAATTGGGGTTACAGGTTGGACCCCAACTCAGCCATAATGGCGTATTAGGGGCATTCCAGTTAGATAACTACTTCCTATAGTTTCAGTTAAAAAATTCAAGACTGTTAAATACAACAAACTTAGAACAGTATGGAACATAGCTAGTTTTATCAGATTTAGGACTAATAGATACAGTCACTTATGTTATCAGTTTTATCAGTTATCAGAACTTAGTTATCAGTCATGTTAGTTATCAGTAAACTTATGTTATCATGATTTCAGATATAGTTACTATATGTTCATGGATGTATTCTGACGTTCATATTAGTAGGTTAGCCAGTATTATTCATGCATATGAACCCCATACATTTAGCCTACCTCACATGCATACCAGTACATTCAAAGTACTGAAACAGTTATGCTATGGTGTCTTATCCTATAGGTTTAGAGACACAAGCTCCAGAGCATCAGTAGATTCCAGATATTAGAAGTCAGTTAGCAGTGAGTCCTCCTCCTTCGAGGATATAATTATTTCTTTATTATCTCATTAATTAATTTATTAGTTGTTGTTAGTTGGGGACATATCCTATCAACTCTTTATTCAGACAGTACAGTCAATTAGAGGCTTTTCGGACAAGTGTGTTCTGACAGTTATTTTAGTGTTTTGGGTATTTCATACCCCATCTATAAGTTATACATTATCATTTGTGTTACAATTTTGAACCTTATGGCCTTTCAGTTTATTTTTCCGCATTTGTACAGTATATTATGTGATATACAAGTACAAATATTGGTCAAGGGTTAGCTTGTGGTCCTTTGGGGTCATGTGCATTGTGTAGCATTCTGGGTACCAGATTTGGGGCATTACAGTTATCCTTTGTGGACATAGTTATGGATGTTAGGACTAGTAGCAACTATAGAGCCTTTAGAATAAATTTGCTTTGTGGATTGGTAAATTATGATGACTTTCCCCGAATTATGAGTAATGGCCTATAGAGATGATATTCCTCTAATATTTGATATTGGGCCTATAGAGAAAATATTCCTTATAGTTATTAGTTATGCTTTATTTATGGATTATGTCTCCTAGATGTGAGATTCTTATTGATGTATTATGCATCCTAAATGTGAGATGCCTCCTATATGTAAAATGAATTTAGATATGCCTTATGACTTATGGAGATGTTATGCCTCCTAGATATTCTATGGGATATAAATATAAAATGATGTATGGATACGATTATTAATATGGGTTCTGGTTATGTATATGGGACAAAAACCATGATTATGAAGTTAAAATTGTTCCAAACACATTATAGGGTCCGAGGTTATGTTATGATATAAGTTGACCATACGGGAAGTGTCATTCCTTGAAAAGGATGCAATTGTAGTTTATTGATATATTAATGCTTATTGTTACATTGTATGATTTCTAGTGATGTCATGCATAGATTTGGTACATGCATGATTATTGCATCGATGATTGATATGATTGCGATTATATGATAATATTATTATTGTTGTCACTAACTAAAGGTTAAAGCCCACTTTCTACCGTAAGAATGGATTTCTTCAGTACAATAAATGTCTGTTTTAATGAATAACTTATATGTAAAAGAGATTAATAATGATATTTTTAATACTTGACCGAGAAAGATTTTGGTCTATGATTTAATATCGCTAGTTACTCCAGTCATGAGAGATTCTAACCCTTTTTACACTTTTATAATGATAGAGTACTGAAGTTCACTCTAGTCAACAAACTTATGGATTTACATTCTTTTAGCCACGGCTTGAGCCCATGTAACTGTCATGTCCAGATACTCATTTCTCCAGCATGGGATGGAGGATAATGCTAGATTGATAATATAAATTCCAGATAAAACTCGATAAAAGATATAATATTCTTGTTATGTATATATGCTTATTGATAATGTGATATTGATGATGAGTGATGAATTATGGAGGCATACTCTACCTTTATTCTCTGTTTATTTTTATTTACTTTAGCCCTCATGGGGATTATTCTTTACATTAGCCCTTGTGAGGCTTGCACTTTACTTTATCCCATATAGGGCTCACTCTCTATTATTGACATTGATTAGGATATTATGATAATATGATGGTACCCAACAAAGTCGGAGGATATTATGATGTGATGGTGCTCGACAAGGTTGGAGAATATTATGATGATGTGAAGATACCCGACAAGGCTAGAGTATATTATGATGATGTGATGATACCCGACAAGGCCGAATAATGGTTATAATTATGATATTGATACCTGGGAAAGGCCGGAGGATGATTATATTGATGTACCTCTGTCATGTCTACCGATTTGAGTCCTATTAGCACTATGTATGACATACATATATACCTGGCAAAGCCGAAGGATGATTATGATAAGGATGATAATCATGATAATGGTCATGGTACAGTGAATTCTGTTGCATTTATACATGTATGCACATCGCCTATCACTAGTATGAACCTATGTCTATCAGCTCGTATAAGAGGGTTACATAGATATGCGTGATGACTATGCCTATTTTTATTGTATGCTAATTAAACCTTCTGAGCCTGGGGCAGTTGGGACACACATAGGATAGACTAGGCGTTTGGTTGTTCAAAATATCTGATTGCTCATCCTATTATTGATATTGTTATTATCATTGTTATGGTCATTGTTATATCTAGTTTATGACAGATTAGTCATTGATTTGGTATCAATATTGGAGGTGTGATTCTAGCCTCTTTGGTCTTGTGATTTCATTATTATGCATGATTAATTCATGTTGAGACAAATGGATTAGAAACCCAGAACTTTTTAGTAATATATCCTGATAAGATTATAATGTGGCCTTAGAGTGAAGATATGATGATCTAGGTTATATCTATACATATGTATATCTAGCTATATGTAGCTATGGTATCACCGTTGATACACCAAAATTACAAATCTTATTCGAAAGTATAAGCGGTCACTATCTTGGGGTCGAATCCTACAGGGAATACCGTTTAAACTAAGTGTTATGGTTGTTAACAGACAGTTAATCGAAGGTTCTGGAGTAAAGGTTATTTTGACTTGTTAACAATATTCAGATGTTTGTAGCAAATTGTGTTCCAACTAGTTAGTTTTAATGCAAACATTAATTCAGTGAGAGTAGATAAACTAGAATTATGTTCACCAAGATGTTCAAGAAGTAGGGGTTGAGAGTTATCTTAAGTTTCCAATTTTATAATTTCAATTGTAAAAGTTGTTGAATTCTAAAGTTTACCTATCTTTTTCCCAACCTAAATGGATAGTTTACCCTTCAATTCTTTCAAACTTAAAGAATACGTTGGTTTATTTAACTAATCTCTCACGTGGTTTAATCCCATTTAGGCATCAACCCATAACCCAGAGGTTAAAGCCTTTGGATTCTATGTAAACCTCTTTTTTTCCAAAACGTACTTTTCTACTCAAACAAGTGATGTTCTTAGTCTCACCCTTCGAGTTTACAACCAAGAAAGTCTACTGAATTGATGTTCTTAGTCTCAACTAATTGTTTCTACCCAAGTTATGTTCTTAGTCTCATCTAATTTTTCCCCTCTCAGTTAGTCTTATTTGAGGACGAATGTTCTCAAGGGGGAGATATTGTATACCCATGCTTTTTATTAGCTTGAAAATCCTCTCAAGGATATTAGAACTTGCTTTGAAATAATAATTCATTCTTATACACGTGGTATTTCCATAATTTTCACTTCCTATCACATGGGAAATTGAATAATCTTTCCATCGATATATAATTTGCTCAAATCCAACACCCGGGCGAAGAGTTAGAGCCTTTTTAGTGAGACAATGCTTGACTTGAGCCTTTAGTGCATCGCAAAGATAGCTCAAATGGAAATTGTCAAATTCCTGTGTTGCTCCATGATATTGGAGCATCGCGCCACACTTCTAGGTCATAAACAAGGTGGAAATGTGATAGCTCTGTGTCACGCCACCGTGAAGTTTCCCATTTGTCAATTTCCACTGACAAACGCGATAATGCCGCGTCGCACCAAGGGCCCAATTCAGGAAATTTTATTGAAAATTAAATTATGTGTCTAGGGTTAAAGGGGTCAATTTATCCCCCCCTATATAAGCTTCCAAACACGGGATTTAGACCTTATTCATCCAAAATATTGATGTTTTTCTCAAATACTCTCAAGAACTTAAGCTAGGGTTTTCATAGAAGGTCCACTTTCAAGAAGGTTTCACCATCAATCTTCACAAAATCATGAATTTGGCTGCTCATGTTTATATTTGATGTTCATTCATGGACTCTTTTAATCCATGAAGTCCAAGAATCCCTTTTCTAAACTCAAGTTATTGATTTTCTATATGTTTTCATGTTTTGGTTGCTCATGTTTATATTTGATTGATGTGAAATTGGATTCTACTCCATGATTGTTGATAGTTTCTATGTGGGTTTAATTACTATAGCCATATATTCATGCAACCCTAAGATTTAAATCTTTGAATGATGAAATTAGAATTGAATAATGATGTTTACATATACCATGCCTGTCATATGTTTGATTAAAGGCCTAGAAGAAGGAATATTGTCTAACTAGAATGATATCATGAAATCCCCATAAATGTACAAGCTTATGCGTATTATACGTTTGATGAAATGCTTCAACAAACCTATTGTGGTGATTATCATGTATTTAAGAATATCAAGTCATGTCAGTTTCCCTCCATTGAGTCCTGGGGGTACTTGTACCAGAAATATTAGTTGTGTGCCTAGATGCATGTCATGTTTTCACGATATTCTTAGTCAAGCTATGAACTCTTAGACTTCAGATAGTCTTATGAATCAGGAAAAATCTCCACAATCTCATGACTCAGTCAGTTGTAAGATATTAGTAGTATTCCATCAGCCATGAAAATTCAGTAACTCAGTCCATTCTTAGTTCAGTTCAGTAAATCATGTTCAGTGTCCATTCAGATGGGAGTAGGAATTAGCATAGAATGAACCCAAGGATGGGGACTCACCTGTTATATGAGAGTGTGATTCCTAGAAGCAGTCCTTGTATTCCAGAACTATGTAGCCAACATAGGTTGAGATATCATAGCCTGTTATATGAGGGTAGATGAGGTAGCTTAACCTGTTATGTGAGGGTTTCCACCATTCTTGCTAGAGTTACCTGTTATATAAGGGTTACTTATATCTAGTCCTTACCAGTGGGACGGTATTGACACCCTTCTAATCAAGGCATATATTTGACCCCAGCTCAGCTTTCATAGAACCTTTGAGGCATATTGGTTAGATACTATTTCCCACAGTTTCATGTTATAGAATTATGGCTTTCAGATACACTCAATCAGTCTCAGTAATAGAAATCAAATAGTTCTTTAGATTTCAGGACTGTCATATACAGTCAACTCAGATACAGTACAGAACTTAGATAGTTCCATCAGATTTAGGACTGTCAGATATATTCACACACAATATTAGTATTATTCAGATATAGACCTTCATGTTCCCAGTCATATTAGTTGCTAGCATATCACGTTATCATCATACAGACTCAAAAATCATGAAATCATATTGTCAATTACAGTACATATTTATGCATATATCCTCACATTCATGTTAGACAGTCAGTTAGAATTATTCATGCATGTGAACCATTGCATATAGCCTACATCACATGTATACTCGGTGCATATGTACTGAAGTATTCGTGCTATGGTACTTTTTTTATGTTACACCATAGGTTCAGAGACACGAGTTCTAGATCAGCAGTAGATTCCAGATTCAGCAGTCAAAGTAGAAGTGAGTCCTCATCCTTTGAGGACATAATGATTTTAAGTATCTTATTGATTAGCTTATTAGTTGCAGTTTGTTGGGGAAATGTCCCATAACTCCTTATTTAGATTCTTCAGACAGTAGAGGCTTTTTGAATAGATGCAGACTAGATACAGACTATCATGTTTTAGACTTTAGTTTTGTTTTGGGTATTTTATTACCCCACACAGATATTACGTTATTCAGTTATGTTCATGATCTAACCTTATGGCCTTTCAGTGAATGTTTCTGCATTATTATGTTATCTTATGTAGTATACAGGTATAGATATCAGTCAAAGGATAGCTTGTGGTCCATCGGGGTCATGAGCACCGTATAGCATTTTCGTTCAGCAAATTGGGTCGTTACAAACTTGGTATTGACACCCTTCCATCTAGGGTTACAAGTTGGACCCCACTAATTTAGATTTGGGGCATGTCGGTTAAGTGAGAACTCCTATAGTTGCAGTTTCAGTATCAGTCTTCAGAGAAGAACTCAGAAATTAATACTGTCAGATACAGTCACCTATCTCAGTAAGGAACTCAGATAGTTCCATAGATTCATGGACCACCTGCTAGATAGGCCTGGTTCGTCAAAAAGTTATTCAGTAATCTCATTATTAGATCCATAGATCACCCATTAGATAGGCTTGATCTCAGTCTCGGATTCAGTTGAGTATTCATATTATTAGATCTAGACATCACTCGTTAGATAGGCTTGATCTCAGTGTCAAGATTTATTTGAGTAATCTCATTATCAGAACCCGAGATCACCCGTTAGATAGGTTCGATCTCAGTCTCAGATTTAGTTGAGTAATCTCATTATCAGATCCAAAGATCACCTGTTAGATAGGCTTGATCTCAGTCTCAAATTCAGTTTAGTAATCTCATTATCATATCTAGAGACCCATTAGATAGGCCTGATCTCAGTTTTAGATTCATTTGAGTAATCTCATTTTCAAATCCAGATATTACCAGTTGATAGGTTTTATCTCAGTCTCAGATTCAGTTGAGTAATCTCATTATCAGATCCAGAAATTACCTGTTAGATAGGCTTGATCACACTCTTAGATTCAGTTGAGTAATCTCATTATCAGATCCAGAGATCACTAGTTAGATAGTAGGTCCGATATTAGGTTAAATCTCTTTTTTTCATTGATAGTAGATTCAACCATCATCCGTTAGAGTGATTTGATCTCCGATTCAATCAGTTGAGAGTAGCAAACTCAAAGTGCAGTCATTGATATGTGTAGATTTAGTTAATTAGCTCCAGTAATATCAGTTTACGACATCACTCGCTAAAGAAGACTAATCTCAACCCCAGTACCCAATTATCAATATCGGGAGATTCAGTTATTCAGTATCTCAGTATTAGTAGTGAGTTCAGATGACAGTAAAGTAGTAACCGATTTGTAGTATTTAAAGTCATGATGATTTTAGTTATGATTTCTGCATTCATGAGCATGTATTCTCATTTAGTACTTTCATGATTATTTAGTTAAGTAATTGTCCATGCACAAGCCCTTGCATTTAGCCTTACCTCATCTTTATAGTCGGTACATTCCCATACTGACACATTTGTGCTATGGTGTTTTATTTGACACCATAGGTTCAGAGGCACGAGATCCAGAGTACCTTTAGCAGATCAGTCCCAGTCAGCAGTAGTAGACGTAGCCGTGAGTCCTCTTCATTTGAGGATGATTATTATTTTATTATTATATCTGATTTAATTTATTTTTAGTAGACGGAATTAGTTGGGGATATGTCACATCAACTCCATAGTTATGATCGTTTAGAGGCTTTTCAGACAAATGTATCAGTATTCAGTTTTCAATTTTGAGTATTTTTAGATGGTTAGAACCTTATGGTTTGTTTCTACATTTATTATCTATATTATGCTGTTCTCAGGTACAGATATCAGTAGAGGGTTATTTTGCAGTCCTTTGGGATCATGAGCACCGTTTGACATTCTGGTTCTAGAAAATTGGGTCATTACGATTCTCATCTATTAGAGCAACTAAAGTGTTGTCCTACTATTTATAAGACTACTAGTAGAACTATCCAAGGTTCTAGGCTCAGGGTCAACCATTACCCTTTGCAAGTTCAATAACCTTTAATAATCTACTAATCCCAAATATCACCATTCAACCATTTTTCATCTAAATGCCACCTAATATCATTAGATATCAACAATTACACTACAATCAAGCTCATTCTAACTCCAAGTAAGCCTAACCTACCGTGAGTCTAAGAAACTCACGAACCAACAAGCCTTGCCTTACTATTTCTAAAATGAATTACCAATAAGCCAACCTATCAAAAATACAATCTAAGCATCACAATAAGAACAACAATACCCATTATGGCACCATTGTGCCATGAGTTCAAAAATGACTTTCCGAGACCAACCCATTGTTCAACTATCATTAAGGAGTTATAACACACAAGAAATTTAAGTAAATCAATCATATTTGTGGCTACAATTGATCCTTAATGACTTAGGGGTTTTGGGTCTAGAAATCAGGAAATTAATACCAAACTAGAAGGAATATTACTTTAGATTTGTAGTAAAAATGGACTACACAAGTTATTCAGGATCCTAATCAACCCACAACACTCGTTTTGATGATTTTGCACTCTATTAGGGTTAGATCTCAAGAGAGAGGCACAAAATGGCCTAAATTTCAGGTAAGAAAACCCTTAAATAGGTTCCATCCAGATCTCGTGTAGTGCCCTCCACGGGCTGCATTCATGGCACCACGTTCACGCCTAGACCTCTGTAGTTACGACATTTTTCGTAATTCCAGGCATGACTGAAGCTTGGAACTTGGTGTCTACTTATGCCAATGCCTCGAGATACATCCGGAGTCTATATCAGGCAAACAAACTATGTAACTACATAGATTTCGATTCAAACATGTTGGTAAAGTTGGATTTATCACTTAAGGTCATTTTACTACGTTTTTTCTTTGTGGTCAATTAGGTCCAATGAAGACTTCAAACTGAGAAAGTGGTTCTAAAAAACAAAAGAACCGCCAGGTAACCGATCAATCAATTTTTGCAAGTAACTAATGACTTGGGGAAGATATGGAGAAGCTCAATTGGCAAAATAACCAAGAATATGGAAAATGACCTGAAGGGTTATTACACAGCTCCCCTGCTCAAAAGGTTCCCGTGCATGTTACCAACACGAATAGGAGAAAATCTGAGGGAATGCTAAAGCCATCAAGGAAACTAGCCATCCCAAAATATTTATCAAGTGTGACATATACACTCTGGTCATCGATCCCAAACCTTACGTTGGTTCACACAAGTTTCTAGTACAAGTCATCTAAGACCCACACCTTCACAGCTTTGCTAAATTACCCCTATCAAGGAAAATTTGAAGCAAGTTTCCACATAACCTATTTACCAATCAATTAATCAACCATTAAGGCACACCATGGGTGTCGTCATACCCAAACACTTGCAAGGTTATCTCTATGCCATAACAATCACAATAAAACTTTAGGGAATACCTCGTCCCGTTTTGTTCAATAATATTAAAATCTTGGGGGAATGACTCGCCACCTTTTTGTTCATTGATACGCTATCCAATAGGGCTTTTAATATCCAAGTTCATTGGTTTACCAATTATGCAATGAAATAACATAGGGGAGCAAGTCCAATAAGGTGACAATTTTTACAATTCAAAACCATTTACACAAGTAGGTTGAGGGATCACCATTACTCAAAACAAATTCCAATATTTAAAAAATCAATTTGGGAAAAACCATCACCCATTAAGTTTATTCACAATTTGTATGCACCCCACAAGTTCCAAACCATTAATAAATCATAAGTAATGTATAATAAATTATGTGAAAACAATTCAAGGAACAACCATAGGAAAACCCTCAACCAAGTTGGAAACCCACATTAAAAACCATTCAATTAACCATGTAATAAATTCATGCCATTTACAAATAATAATTATGGAAGAGTAACATGCCTAAATTATCCATGTTTTGTGGAGAGAAATCAACCCTTGAGCCCTTTGATGACCTACGTCTTAGAAACCATAAGTATCTTACTTAAGAGAATTTGAGATAGTTTTTAGAGTGCTAATTACATTATAAATGAGAAACAACCAATTTGAGTTCTTTAAGAACATGGAGTTTTAATTGAGTAAGAAGGGAATTTTCTAAAGCACCCTTAAATTAAAATCTAAAATGTAGTCGTCAATGACTACGGGTCACTGTATGACTCATAGGGATTCATTACGAATCGTCAGCATGAATCATAGCCAAGATAGTTTCTAGGGAAGACATATTGTGTTCACCCCTCTAATAACCTAATACAACTCATAATGGGACACTATGACGCATAGTGTTCGATCATAGTCAACACAATGGTCACTTTGGTATATACTGGACTTCTACGATTTGTACACATCAACCCATAAAGAGTCTTCATGACTTATAGTGACCCACTCATACTCAGAGCAGAAGACTTAACAATACATACAGGTCAGGCTACGATTTGAGCCCAATAACTTTCCAAGATTCCCTACGACTCATAGGCTAAGTCGCAGTCAGGACAGTAAGGATAAGAATTTAGAAATTTCCAATGGCCAAAAACTCGGGGTGTTCAATTCTCACCCCTTAGTATCATTCATCCTCGAATGGCAAGACAAGGAATTAATTTTTATGATTCAACTGCCAATACAACCTCACTTACCTTTAACAAAGATAAAGAACAAAAATATTAAGGAATAAGCATACCTTAAGCACTATTATATAAAACAGGAAACAAGAATAAGTATTTTGACTTTATTTTATCTTTGGATTCGCAAGTAGCTTATTCACACTTTTGGTTCCTCAACAGAACCTTTACAGAAGCCATGTTTTTTATCCGTATTCAACGGACTTGCTGACCTAAATTCCTTGATGGAAATTCCTTATACGACAAGTAATCTGAAATACCAACACTCTTTGAAGGTATGACCAAGAAAGGATCACCCACACACTTCTTAAACATTGACATATGAAATATCGGATAAACAAAATTCAAACTAGAAGGGAAGTCTAACTCATAAGAAACCATCCCACCTTTTTTCAAAACACGATATGGGAAAACATAATGGGGACTGAGCTTCTCCTTCATTATAAACCTCATCATTCCCTTCATGGAAAACTCCTTCAAAAATATCAAATCATTTATATCAAACTCCAAATCTCTTTGTCTTACATCCGTACAGGACTTTTGGCAACTTTGCACGGTCTTAAGCTTATCTCTACTCATTTTCACCTTCTCCAAGGCTCTGTGAACCAAGTCTAATCTAAAAAATTTGGTTTTTCAAACCTTAAACCACCCATAGGAGACCTATACCTTCTACAATACAACACTTCAAAAGAAGCTATCCTAATAATGAAATGATAGATATTATTGTATAAAAGCTCTATAAGAGGCAAATTGTCAACCTAACTTCCACCAAAAATAATCACAAAAGTCCTTAGCATCACAATACCTACTCATGCCTTACATATCAGATTTATGATCATAGCTCACATTCATGCACTTTATAGAAAATCAGGTATGCTTCCAGTTCCTAGTTAAATGAGTTTCAGTTCACCCAGTAGTCCGAATCATATTCCATGAAGTTATGAACTCAAAACTCAGGTCATACAGATCATGACTCATGTATTCATGCTTATAGTATGTTCAGTTCCATTACTTATGCTACACTCCTAATTATCGGCAAAATTCAGATTTATGTCATGTACATCCTTAGTTTAGATCTCTTGATGAATCTGTGATGTTGATATTCTATTCCTCAAATTCATGCTTCAGGTCCTCATGTTTTAGTTTTTTAGTGACCTCTCCTTATGAAATGATGTAGTGATGATCAATTTCTTAGTTGGGAGAGAGTAAATATTTCATGTTAAGGAAAGATTGTTGCATACTTGTTTTAATTGAGGCTGTAGTTATAAAGATAGGCCTGAATGTCATGTTGTTTTATAAGTGGGTAAATACAATATGCGTTAGTGAATGGATAGTAAGAGGTTGTATTTAGTTGTTGAAGGGGAAATCAGACTTTTTTATGAGATGAGAAGTTGTGGAACTACAGAGTGTATTGATTCACCACTTAAACTAGTATCACAGTGTTATTTTTGTATTTTATAGATTC
>JAPEIP010000009.1:50325426-50353571 GCA_026120095.1 Capsicum chinense | reverse complement strand
TTCCTTGATGGAAATTCCTTATACGACAAGTAATCTGAAATACCAACACTCTTTGAAGGTATGACCAAGAAAGGATCACCCACACACTTCTTAAACATTGACATATGAAATATCGGATAAACAAAATTCAAACTAGAAGGGAAGTCTAACTCATAAGAAACCATCCCACCTTTTTTCAAAACACGATATGGGAAAACATAATGGGGACTGAGCTTCTCCTTCATTATAAACCTCATCATTCCCTTCATGGAAAACTCCTTCAAAAATATCAAATCATTTATATCAAACTCCAAATCTCTTTGTCTTACATCCGTACAGGACTTTTGGCAACTTTGCACGGTCTTAAGCTTATCTCTACTCATTTTCACCTTCTCCAAGGCTCTGTGAACCAAGTCTAATCTAAAAAATTTGGTTTTTCAAACCTTAAACCACCCATAGGAGACCTATACCTTCTACAATACAACACTTCAAAAGAAGCTATCCTAATAATGAAATGATAGATATTATTGTATAAAAGCTCTATAAGAGGCAAATTGTCAACCTAACTTCCACCAAAAATAATCACAAAAGTCCTTAGCATCACAATACCTACTCATGCCTTACATATCAGATTTATGATCATAGCTCACATTCATGCACTTTATAGAAAATCAGGTATGCTTCCAGTTCCTAGTTAAATGAGTTTCAGTTCACCCAGTAGTCCGAATCATATTCCATGAAGTTATGAACTCAAAACTCAGGTCATACAGATCATGACTCATGTATTCATGCTTATAGTATGTTCAGTTCCATTACTTATGCTACACTCCTAATTATCGGCAAAATTCAGATTTATGTCATGTACATCCTTAGTTTAGATCTCTTGATGAATCTGTGATGTTGATATTCTATTCCTCAAATTCATGCTTCAGGTCCTCATGTTTTAGTTTTTTAGTGACCTCTCCTTATGAAATGATGTAGTGATGATCAATTTCTTAGTTGGGAGAGAGTAAATATTTCATGTTAAGGAAAGATTGTTGCATACTTGTTTTAATTGAGGCTGTAGTTATAAAGATAGGCCTGAATGTCATGTTGTTTTATAAGTGGGTAAATACAATATGCGTTAGTGAATGGATAGTAAGAGGTTGTATTTAGTTGTTGAAGGGGAAATCAGACTTTTTTATGAGATGAGAAGTTGTGGAACTACAGAGTGTATTGATTCACCACTTAAACTAGTATCACAGTGTTATTTTTGTATTTTATAGATTCAAGTAGGCTTAAAAATAGTGGGGGAATTCAGTCCAGCTCAGATCACAGTAGAAAAAGTTATTAGTGCCAATGTGAATATTTTCAGTAGTCTCGGGTAAAGTCAAGTATTAAGGTGGAAGGTACAGTTGAGAGACTATTCGAGGAGTATGTCTAAGATTAAAAGTTAGTAGTTACAGTGCATAAGTCTTAGTATATCTATCCTAGCTGATGTTTCATAGGCCTGTGTTCTATATTATAGAATCTTAGCCATGTTGTGATTTCTTATTGAGATGTCTTATTCAGACCATGCCAAGATTCTTTTCTCCCTAAGTCATTAGAACTTCATAGAAAGTGTGTCAAAGAAATACTCTAGTTAGTTCTATTCTTTTAGTATGAGTTAGTTTGTATAGCCAATAATCCAAATTAGCATTTTGATAGATAAGTTCCTATGGTTCTACTATTTTCCAGTCTAGTTTTTCTATCTGAATTACATAAATACGTCCCTTCCAAGAGATAGTTTGTTCGCATCTATGTGGATTTGGAATCCAGTTTGGTTCACCCATTATGCATCATCTTTAGATTCTAGATATTTAGTCATTATTTAGTTTCTAAGTGTCCCATGGATCATCTCCATCTTTCCTTAGTAATTCAGCCAAGTCAGTATTATTCGGGGGATAAACTATCCCAAGGGGGAGATATTGTAATACCCTGAGTTTTCATGTCCTAAATCTCTCATCTTTTATTCATAAAACCAAATATATTTGGAGGTAATAGTTATTCATATGTTCACTCTCATTTTTATCTCAGCCTTATAACTATTCTCATTTTAGTGCATGTATCCACGAGGCCAGTTTAGTTTAGGTATCGAACCTAGACTCAGTTATGCAATAACTTTAAGATTCATGTATGTTCAAGTTCAATTTATTCTCTTAGTTACCTTATCATATTACTCTCAGCCAAACTAGTCTCATTTGAGGATGTATGTTCCCAAGGAGGCGATATTGAAACACCCCACATTTTTGGGCTAGAATTCAAACCACTGTTCCTAAGTATACAGACCAAACCTGATGATTTTATGTCTATATATGTGAGATAATAAATAATATATTGTGAAAATGTCCTTTTATATCTGTCGAGGTCACAAAAATCTCCAAACTAAAAGATGAGTTGAGAAAACATCTATTAATTAAGTTTTAGCGAACATTTCATCTTAGGTAAAATTTCAATGACCATTAATTATTTTACTTAATGATTTACGTCTACTACTATATATCAAAAGAAGGATCTTTTAATATTCTTTCCAACGCATTTGGTTTCACCTTAATCAGATATCAGAGCGAGAAGTTATGTGCATTTTATTTCTGCATGTCAGCCTGTCAACAAAGCGACGACTTGAGGTGACGGGCCATCACCTATGTGACGACTTATCAGCCCAAGTCGTCACCCATAAAATTCAGCAATTTCAATTCGAATTAAAAGGGGTATTTTGGTATTTTCCCTCACCTCTTACAACTTAAATAATCAAAAACACGTACATGGCCATCATAAATCAGTTTTAAAAATCCTTAATCCTCTCCACTCTCAAGAACACGAAAATTAGGGTTTCCTTTAAAGATCATTTCCCAAGAACAAGATTAAAGTGATTCTTCAAGAAAACCAAGAAATTATAATCCCAATCCAAGAACATTCAAGAAATTTAATTATCTTTCAAGATTAAAGCTCTAAGGTATGTTAGATGTTTATCCATAGCTCCTTTTCAGCCACGGAGTCCAAGAGTCCATCTTTTATGTATTAAATCATGAAATTACATGTTTATAATGATTAATCTCCATGATGCTTTTATGAATTTTTGTTAGACATGATGTTTACAATCTATTTTCATTGAAACAAACCCTTATTACATATTTTATGAATTATGTCCATGAACTTACATAAATTTTGAGTCTTTATCATATTTCCATGAAATTGTTGGTGATATTAAACCTTACATGTTTAAATGGAGTTGTTTATTGAACTTAAACCCTAAATAGTGATCTTAGAAGTGAAATCATGCTATTTCTGCATGTTTTAAAATTATTCCTATGCTTTCTTTAAACCATGAATTGCAAGTGTTTGATGAAATACTTAAATGATTGGGTTTTGAACAATGACTACTTGTTATATGTTTACAAGTTAAGATTTTGGAATTTTTTTCCAAGTGGAATGCATTATAGTATGTTTTGAATATTATGGTTTCCATATCATATTCGTGAGAATTCAGAATAAATCCTCAGTTTACAATTTTGTCATGTGATCATGCTATCTCATCATGTCTATAAATATCCTCATGTTTAAGTCTTTACCCCCTATGTTTGATGAAATCCTTAAGTGAATAATTGTGAACAATGATTTTCTTTCATGGTTTTGAAAGCTTTTATGTATCCTTGTCAGTATTGTTATCAAGTTGTGGGGGTTATGAATATCCAAAAACTTAGTTTTTTATAGAATTTCAGTACTCTCAGAATAGTTTTAGATAAACCATGAGTACTACCACTCAGTTAGTCATAATTATTAGTTACCCATTCAATTAAGCTTAGTTAGTCCAGTAATTAGTGTCAATTTTATTGGGAGTAGGATTCAGCACTGAGAAAACTCATGGATGAGGGCATTCCTGCAAGTTGGGGTTCGACGATTAGTAGAAATCCCTGAGTTACAAAACTATGTAGCTATCATAGGTTGGGATAACTTTCTGCCAGATAAGGGTTGACATATATCTCATGAGTTTTTCTGTCAGTGAGGGTTGACAAAATGTTTTCCTGCTAGTTAGGGTTAACTCACAACAATTATTAGTACCCATAGAAAGGTACTAAAACCCTTCCAACTAGGGTTATAGGTTGGACCCTCATCAGTTCAGAGCAGGGCATGTCGGTTAGATGATACCTCCCAGAGTGTCAGTATTCAGTACAGAACTAAGTTCACTTTTGCTTAACCTAGCATATGGTTTATTAGTTATTCAATTATTCAGTTATCAGAATTTAGTATTTAAGTTATAGACTATATCATAAACTTAATATATGCTTGGTTATGTATCTCGGATTTTACAGCTTTCATGCATTGCTATTTAGTAATCTTATGCTAACCAGTCAGTCTTTGCTTTATGCATGTTCACTAAGTTATCTCATATTATTTAGCTAGTTATTACTTCATGTTCAATTTTCCTATGCTATTCAGTTAGACATTTATTACTCATGCATATGAAACCATGCATATTAGCCTACCTAATTTAGCATATCAGTATATTTAAAGTACTGATCGCATACTCATTTCTTATGCTATGATGTTTCATATCATAGGTTCGAATGCTCAAGTTCCTGACCGTACCTAGTTATCCTAGCAAACCAGCAGAAATAGTGGTGAGTCCTTATTTTCCAAGGACCTATTATGTTATTTTAATTTCTCAATTTCAGCAGACGGTTGGAATTTATTGGGGGCTTATCCCATCAACTCCTCAGTTATTTAAATAGAGGCTTTCAGACTAGTATAGACAGTTAGTCAGTTTTTAGTATGTTTTCATATGTTAACATCATGTTTTAATATTAAATATAGTTTTTAAAACCTTATGGATTTTTAGTTAAATTCCGCACATGTTTTCTTAGATATTTTATTCAGTGCTCATAGAAGGTACAAGTCATGGGTTATCTTGTGGTCTTTCTAGATCGTAAGCACAATGTGACGACCAGGGTGTATTTCTGGGTCATTACATCTTCCTTCGTATGTCACCCATAAAGGGTATGATGAGGTTTTGCAAGAGGATCAATCTTAGGCCTAGGTACATTGGACCTTTTGAGATACTTTAGGGTATTGGGGATGTGGCTTATGAGTTAGAACCACTCTAAGATTTATTAGTTATTCCTACAATTTTTCATATTTCCATACTTTAACACTATATTCTAGATTAGTCTTTAGTTATTCGTTCGGATTCAGTGCAGTTAGATAAGTGGTTTTCTTTTGTTAAGGAGCCTGTGCCCATCTTAGTTAGAGATGTTAGAAGGTTTCATTCTAGAGAAATTCTAATAGTTAAGGTCTAGTGGATACATCAACCTTTAGATGATCTTACTTGGGAGGTTAAGTATTATATGCATGGTAGTTATCCCAAAATTTTCACTGATTCAGGTATTCTCTTGCCTTTAGATGAATTAGATTCTTAGTGGTGGATGATGTAATAACTTGATTTTTGTAAAATTTTTGAAATACAAATTTTTGTGATTTTCAACCATTTGACCCCTCCCCGTGGTTACTTTATGGTATTTCTGAGTTGTGGAGATGATTGGCATAGTTTCTAATGTATTTTAGTGTAGTTTGTGTGAGATTATTATTTTTGGGTGTTATAAAGGCTTCTTTGGTCAACTTTTATTGATATGTGTGTCGGATGTCACAACGGACTATGCCAATAAATTCGCAATGCAAATTTTAGGTCAATAACATAGTTGGTGTGGTTTTATGGATTTTATGTTTGATTTTGGCCCTCATTTCACAAAGTTGTGAAATTGGGTTTTAAGTGTTAACTTTGTGAAAATGATAGCTTTTTGAATATCTAATATCACTATTGAGTCTAGTCTATCAAATTTGATAGGGTGGCATCGTTAATTTGCATTCTCTGGATTTTGGATGAATCTCGGGAATCCTTGGAGTCTTGGAAATCTAAAAGTCTCTAGTTGGTATACCACTCAGCTAGTGCACCGCTTAAACAATATTTTGTTGCATAAGCAACCTAGTAAACAACAGGGGGTATTTCTTAAGCCACTAACCCATCACATAAGTTACTGTCGCTTAAGAGGCAGTCGGGTCTCTTTCACGATATTTGTGCAAAATATAGGTATTGCAAAAGCAACACCTGGTAGCTTAACCATTAGATGCTTAAGCAACCCAGTGATCTCTTAAGCAATGCCTGGGTAATAAAATTCCCCATTTTCATAATTTTTCACTATTTTTAAGATTTGGAGCTTGTGGTTTTATATTTTTGGGAATTTATTCCATTTTCAAGCATGGATAAGCTCAAAACCATCTATTTCAATTATTTTTCTTTGATTCTTATCATTTATATCCTTTTAAAACTTAAATTGAAGGTGGAATTTGGTGATTTTTGGCGTGTAAGGCTTAAAATTAGGAATTCTTCTATTTAAATCCCAATTTCAACCCATTTTCACTTGGCGTTTTTTATATACGTTCCTTTAATCATCAAAAATATATTTTTGGAGAAAAATTCCAATTTTACATTGGTTTTTTAAAAAATCTATTTTGGGGGTCCATTTTGACCCTAACCTAGAAATGGGCAATTTGGGTATCATTGGATTTCTTTTGATGCATAGATTCAATGTTTATTTGCTTTAGTTGATTTTGAGTCCATTTATTAGCAGAAAGCTTTGTGGTAGAGGCTTGTTGGACCAGTTTTTAGGCACTAAGGTAGGCTATGGATTAACTTTCTTCAGACTGGGCTAGGTAGTTAATATGAATATAAAATCATGCTAAGGGTGTGAGAACCAATGATGAAAATGGCTATATTATTATGTTATGTCCCTATGGCGCCTCTATTTGTTGTGAATTGGTATTTTTAAGTCATTGTTTGCTATGTGTCATCGTGTGGGGTCATATATGATGTTTTCAACCCTGTGTGTGTATATTTTATTATACCATGTTTGATAAAAAATCCTAAATTAGAGTATAGGTGGCATCTATGACATATTATTATGTATTTTATATGCTAGTAGAGTAGAATACACATGATTATTGAGTGGATTTTGTCTCACATGGTTAGTATATTGGCTATTTTGGAAATTCTCATTTGTTTTTTTGTGAGCACTACATCCTTATATCATAAACATTCACGAAACATTGGTACCACCATAGAAATAATGAAAACACTAGCTTTTTATTACATAAATATAATATCATTAAATACCCTCTGTTGATATATTTGTTAGAGAGAATTGGATATTGTATTGTTTATAGTTGTGAGCCCCCTACAGGTCCTACCTGGAAGAATATCTCGATAGGGTATATGGAGGTTGTACAACAACCTCAAGCATCACATCAGTATCAGCATCATCATTATTGTATTTTATATATATTGTTCTCATTTTGTATTGTATTATTGCTTTGATTTTATATCCATCTATTTGTACTTCTTTCTTATACTTGTATTTGGTTTATATGTATAATTATGCTTCTTTTATTTATTTCTGTATGGTATATATGTATATTGTCAAACTTATTATGGAGACAGTGTGGGTTGCCATTTGAGATATTTTTTTACTACAGGTGATGTGCCCATAGTGTGTATTCTGTATACTTTGTTGCCTACTTTTCTCAGTCATCCTATGATGCCTATTGAGTACAAGTGGACCATACTCACTTTTAATGCACCCTTTTGGTGCAGTTTTAGGTATGAATGTGTCATACAATAGGTGCCTCAGGTTGTATCTAGAGTATATTTGTGGTAACAGATAATCTATGATGTCGAAGTTGTTCTGCTACCTATTCCTATCTATTTTATGTCTTGTATTCTGAGACAGCTTTTGATCCTTTTTGACTATTATTGTACCTTTGACTTTCAAAATGTATTTCGCAATTCTTAAATTGTGACACTAGGTTTTGGGTTTTGTATGGTTCTTTGGTTATGTATTTCCCCTTTTACTATATGTGTGTGGTTTGACTCTATTCTAGGTGTCTTTTCTTGGATTTGGTATTAATTTTCCATTTTATATCTATTTGAGTGATAGACTTATTTGTCAAGGATTTCCATGATATGTTCCATCATGACCATTAGTTTTAGGGTCATGAAAAATTATGGCATCTTATTAAACCCTCCGCTGAAGATCATATGCTTAGGAGGAGTTATGTATATTAGATTTGTATTTGTATTGGTTATTGTATTTTATATGGCCTATATAGGCAGCAGAGTGCAATAGGTGTATACGGAGGTTGTTTGAAAACCTCTGGCATAAAACATCATCATCATTATTATCATTCTCATTGAACCTTATACATTCTGAATCTTCTATGATTTTATTTTATACTTGATAGATGTCTATCTTTTGATTCTTCTGTTTTATACTTATACATGATATAAGTGTTGTTATTTAGAACTATTAGTGGAGACTTATGGGCTATCATTTGGGAAATTTTCTTATTTCATGCAATATGACCATCGTGTGTATTTTATATAGTTTATTTTATACTTTTCTAAGTTTGCCTATGATACCTACTGAGGACACATGTACTATACTCATTCCTACTATGCCCTTTTAGTGTAGATCCAGGTATGAGTGCATCGAGCGGTCACTGATCTTGGGTGGTGCTTGGATTTTTAGGTAGTGGTTGCCTACTTAGTCTTATCTAGTGTATGTCTAGTTATGTTTTTGAGATAGACTTATGTTGTTTTTAGAACTATCAGGTGTATATTTTAAACTTTGAGATGTACTTAGTTTGTTTTTACAATGTGACATAAAATTTTAGGGTAATTTATGGTATCAGTGCTATGCATTTTCCCACTATTACTGTATATATGGGGTTACTTTGTTATTTTCTTATTTTATATCAATATAGATAGTTGGCTTACTTGTCAAGTCTTGTCATGACAATTGCCATCATGGACCTATGTGTTTAGGTCATGAAAAATTTGTATCAGAGCAACTAAGTTTATTGGTCTTATCAGTGTAAGAACAAGGTGTCTTTTAGAGTCTGGCAGATCAGTAAGTAGACATCCATATCTATTTTTAATAGGATATAATATATCCTTAGGAAACTTCCCATCTTTTATTCCATATAGTGAGTATTTTTCCATACTTGTATTCTAAATAGAGTATTTACTATCCTTTACACAGATAGTGATGACTAAATCTCATGATGTTAGAAATACACAACCATCATTAGAGGAGAGAGCCCTATCTAAGAGGTGACTTGTATGCCATGGATAGGTTTAAGGTAGAGGTCAGGCATAAGATTCTTCCCCTTCCAGAGGTATTATAAGGGGCTTCTCTCTTTAGCCTCAGGTTGATCATCATAGAGATATAAGACCTACTTCAATCCTATAAAGTTCTTTCACCCTAATCTTTAAAGGGATATTAATTCATCTGCTAACTCATTTTGTGGGTGTTCCTTTGAGTACATGAGGTGTTCCTCTATATCCTTCAATTGTACCTCTATCAATGCTAGAGCCTTCCTATGGTTTCTTTCAGCTCCGAATATTGATTCTCCAGTGTAACCAACATTCTCTTATGGTACTCTACAGAGTCTGAGTGTTGTTCATCCTTCTGTACTAGTATTGGAGTATGGTATTTTAAGGTCAGAGGTTTATCTTTTCTCCCTCAAGTGGCATCTTGGCCATTCAGATTCACTATGCCTCATATTGTTATGAATATAGTTATGTCTTCTAAAGGCTAGAAGAGGTTTGAATGATTTAATCATTTAGGTCCACCAAGGTTCAGTGGTGCTTGGTAAACGATGCCTATAACTTGAGTTGCATGGGGTTAGTTAAAACACTTACCTGTTAAGAGATGCATCTAGAGATTGGTGGAGGTCACTTTTTAGTTGAAGACCTCTTGATTCGCTAGAGATGACTTGGGCTTGTTGAGGCCTTTTTGGACAAGTTTATTCCTTTTAATCTGAGGGATATTATAAGGGGTAAATTTTATCACATGGAGGCCTCTATAACTATTGCAGAGTATAAGGCATGTTTTCATTCTTTATCTAGGTATTTTTATTTAGTATTGCCACTGAGCTTGAGAATATTCACAAGCTTATTAAGGGGTTTGATTTTTCACTTCAGCATGCTACTACTCAGATAGTAGTGTTAATGGCATCATTTAAGATTATAATTAATCATGTAATGAAGACTTTGTCTATTCTATGAGTGTCTTAGGTAGGCACTAAGAGGATGTGCCGTTAGGGTGAGTTAAGTAGTCATACTCCACAAGGCAATGATTTTAGAAGTTCCCATAGGTATCATTGAAGAAGGTGCAGGCATCCTTGCATAGTTCAGGTAGTAGGTCTTCAAGTTCAGTAACTTTGGGTGGTTATTCTAGCTCAGGAATATTTCTCTCTAATGAGTCAGGCAATAAAATATGCTATATGTGATAAGGTTAACCATTTTGCCAAGGACTATCCTTATTATATTTTCATGCCTACATCTATATCGGCAATGATGGTAGAAGTTCTTCAAGAGGTATATGAGGCAGAAGTAGTTGTGACCATGGTGGTGGTTGCGAGGCTACTCAATAAGGTATTGGACGTGGACAATGCTATGCTTTACCCATCAAACAAGGTACAAAGGCTTCTGACACTATTATAATAGGTATTATCCCTATGTCATTTAGATTTGATTCGGGGTTGACTTTCTCTTATATTTTGGCATATTTTGGTTTGGGTTTTGATTCTACTTTTTATGACTCTTGCCAAGCCTATATGTGTATCTACCTCTGTAGGATACTCTTTAATGGTGGATCGGTGCACCAATCCAATGTTGTGACTTTTGTGAACCGTGAGACCTCGGTAGATCTAATTATCATAGACATATTAGATTTTGACATTATTTTTGGTATGGATTCGTTAGCTTCTTATCATGCTATCCTAGAATGTTATACTAAGGCTGTGACTTTAGCTCCACAGTGTCTGCCAGGGATAGCTTTGAAGTGCGCAATTTATTTATGTTTCAAGAGAGTTATATCCTTTCTTCAAGCTCTTTATTTGGTATAAATAAAGGTGTTTGTCTTATATAGCCCATACTCATGATACTACTATTGATTCCTCACCTTTTTTGGGTTATGTTCCTATTTTCCTTAAGTTCATGAATATTTAACCTAAGGACTTACTTGGTATACCTCTGATCATGATATTGATTTCTCTATTGATGTTAAGACAGGCACCAAGCCTATCTCTATTCATTTTTATAGAATAGCCCCAATAGAGTCGAAAAAATTAAAGGATTGGTTGTAGCATTTATTAGATAAGGGATTAATTCGACCTAGGATATTACCTTGAGGTGTACCCACCTTGTTTGTGAATATAAGTATTGGTCTATGTGTATGTATATTGATTCCTGGTGCTTTGTTGTTTTGAAAATTTAATTGAGGTCTAGGTATTACTAGTTTAGGATTAGAGTTTCAAATATTCCAAAGATAGTATTTCAAAATTGATATGGTCATTATGAGTTATTTGTCATGTCCTTTAGGTTAACCAATGTCCCAATCTTTTTCATAGAGTTGTTGAATTAGATATTTTAATGTATCTCTACTCTTTTATCATTGTATTTATCAATGATTTCTTGGTTTATTCTAAGAGTGATGCCAATCATGAGGAGCATTTGTGAATTGTACTTTAGTGATTGAGGAATGAGAAATTGTATGCTAAGTTATCTATGTTTGAGTTTTGATTGGAGGTTTTTTCTTTCTTAGGTCATGTGGTGAAAACGAATGGCATTATTGGTTGATCTATCTAAGATTACAACAGTGTGTGATTGGGCTAGGCCTACTTTTCCTAATGAGATTTATATCTTTATTGGTATAGCAAGTTACTATCGGTATTTTGTTAAAGGTTTTTCACCTATTGCAGCTCCAATGACAAACTTAACCCAAAAAACCTTCCTTCCAATGCTTCGATTCTTGTGAGGTGTGCTTCCAAAGGGTTAAGGATTTGATAAAATCAACCCCTATCTTAACTTTACCCAAGGAGGTCATGGGTTTTACTATCTTTTTTAATGTTTCTGGTGTTGGGTTAGGTTTTATATTGATGTAGGAGTGTAAGGTGATTGCATATTCTTTTCTCCAGTTAAAGCCCCATGATATGAATTAACCCACCTATGATTTGGAGTTGTGGGAAGTTGGTTTTGCTTTAAAGTTATGGAGGCACTACTTTTCTGGAGTCCAATGTGAGATCTTCTCCGATCATCATAGCCTTTAGTATTCTTCACCAGTGAGATATCAATATGAGGCAACGTCGTTATCTTTAGTTGCTTAAGGACTATGAGCTTACTATTCTCTATCATTTGGTCAAGGTTAATGTGGTTGTGGATTCCTTGAGTTAGAAGTTGACTAGTATAGGCATCTTGGCACATCTTTTGACTAAGGAGAGGCCTTTGTCCATAAAGGTTCAGTCTTTTGTTGAGAAAATAGTTAAGCTTTAAATTTTAACACTTGGGCATGTTTTAGTATTTGTGAAGTCTAGGTATTCCGTGATAGAGCACATTTGTGCTTATTAGTTTGATCATATTGGGTTGAGAGTAATTCAAATAAGGTGTCAACTGGAGAGTCTAAGGAAGCCTCACTTGATTTTAATGTTGTTTTGAGGATTAAAAGTTAAGTCTATGTGTCAAGAGTGGGTGATTGGATATATTCCATCCATCCAGCAATGACTAAGATGTATTACGTTTTGAGATAGCAGTACTGGTGGGTTGGTGTGAAAAATTATATGGCGGACTTCATAGATAGTTGCCAATGTTGACAGCAGGTGAACGCCAAGTATTTAAGGCCTGGTGGTTTGCTTTAGACCCATTCTTGATTGGAAATAGGAAGGATCACTATGGACTTCATGACAGGGTTGCCTCACACTTCTCATAGTTTTCCTAGTTTTTGGGTCATCGTGGACCGATTGACCAAGTCTATGCATATCATTCCTATTCAAGTTTCTTTCAGTGCTTAGGGGTTTGCTCGAATCTATATTTATGAGATAGTTTGTATTCTTGGTGTGGCAATGTCTATCATTTTAGATAGTGGTTCAGTGCTTATATCTCATATTTGAAAGACTTTTCAAAAGTAGTTGGGTACCCAAGTTGATCTTAGCACTAATTTTCACCCAGACCGATGGTTAGTCACAGTGGACTATTCGAGATTATGAAGATATGCTCTTCTCTTGTTTGATGGACTTTTGAGTAAAGTGAGAGCAACATCTAGCTTTGTTAGAGTTTGTTAATAATATCAACCAATTTAATATTGAGATAGCTCTCTTTGAGGCATTTTATGGTAGGTGTTGTCAATCTTCAGTTGGTTGGTTTGAGGTTTATGAGGGTAAACCTCAAGCTACATACTTGATTCATGATTCTTTGGATAAAGTTTGGGTCATTTAGGATAGGCTTTGAGTGGCTCAAAGTAGGCAAAAATGCTGAGCGGATCTTTGACTTTGTACCTTGAGATTTAGTGCTGGTGATCAAGTCTTACTTTGAATTTTTCCCATGAAGGGTGTGATGAGGTTTGTAAAGAGGGGAAAACTTATCCCCAGGTATATTGGCCTATCTGAGATTCTTTAGACTATTGGCGATATAGGTTATGAGTTAGCATTGCCCCCATATTTATCAAGTTTTCATCTAGTTATCCATGTTTCCATGCTTCGATATTACATTCTAGATGAGCTCTTAGGTGATTCATTGGGATCCAGTGCAGTTAAATAAGAGGTTGTCTTTTGTTGAGTAGCCCATCTCCATTCTAGCCAGGGATGTTAGGTGGTTGCATTCTAGAGATATTGTAATAGTTAAGATCCAGTTGTTACATTGACCTATAACTTAGGGTTCTTAGGATGTCGATTCTGATATACTTGGTAGTTATCCCCAACTTTTTCCTAATTCAAGTATTTCCCTTGGCTTTAGTTTAATGAAAAACTAGATATTTAGTACTAGATGATGTAATGACTTGATTTTGTAAATTATTCATTTCTATATGATTTGACCATTGTACCTCTCCCCCATGGTTACATTGTGGTATTTCAGGGGTATGGGGATAATCAACATGATTACTAATGCATTTCGATGTGTTTTGTGTGTGTTTGTCATTTTTGAAAGTTAAAAACATTTTACAGTCTACTTTGGTCAACATTTAATATTTTTTGCATTGGATGGCAAAACAGACTACACCAGGAGATCTAGAATGTTGAATTTGGTTTAGTTTCATAGTTGGCACGATTTTATGGATTTTATATCTTATTTTACCCATTGGTTTGGGAAATTGTGAAATTAGGCCTTGCAAGTCAATTCTGTGAAAACAACCTCTTTTCAAAAATCTTATGTCTCCATTGAGTTCGGAGCATCAAATTTAATAGGGTAGCATAGTTTGTTTGGGCTCTTGAGATTCTAGATGAATATCGACGAGTTTGTTGAGACTTGAAATTTTCCAAATATTCAGCTGGTGCAAAATCAATTGATGCAATTACTTAATCTATCCTATGGTCTCTTCAGTGATGGTTGCTTAAGCGACTAAGAGGCTTCTTAAGCGAAGGCTAGCTGATGTAGCCCTAATGCTTAAGAGATGACCTTGTTTCTTAAGCAATGAATGCTTAAGCGTTTATTTAGTCATTTAAGCCATCACTGTGGGGAATTTATATATAAAGCAATTTTCACCATTTTAAAGATATTGAGCTTTGGGTTATTGAGTTTTTGGGCAATTTCTTCCAACTTTAAGCTTGGGTAAGCTCTAAATCCCAATTTCAATTAGTTTTCTTCAATCTTGTCATCTAAACTTTTTAAATCATGATTTCAAAAGTGAAATTTGGAGATTTTGGTTCGAAAGGCCTAAATTAGTATTTGTTTGATCTAAACCGAATTTCAACCAATTTTTACTTGGGTTTTCTTCTATGGCTTCCTTTAATCATGGGTGATATATTTATGAAATAAAATTCTGGTTTTACCCTTCTTTTTAAGAAATCCATTTTGGGGGTTGGTTTTGACACCGACTCGAAAATAGGCAATATGAGTCTCGATGGTTTTCTTTTCATGAATAGATTGTATATTTATTTGTTTTATTGTATTTTAAGGTTATTCGTCTAGTGAAGGCTTTGTGATTGGAGGCTTTTGGATTGGGTTTTCGTCATTGAGGTAGCTTATACCTTAACTGCCTTTATACTGGGCTAGGTAGTTAATACTGAGATAAAAACATGTTATGGATATGGGTACTAACAATGAAAAGGGTGTTATTACTGTTTTGGACCTGTGTGGGGGGCTATGTTGTTGTTATTGGTGGTTTGAGACATTATTTGCTATGTGTAACCGTATGAAGTCTTAGGTAATGTTGTTGGCTTGGTATTTTTATATTTGGTTGTTTTCTTCTTGGTGGAAATTGCCTAAGATGGGATTTATGTGGTATCAATTACATATCACTGCATAATTTACTCTTCTGGTACATAGATTATATTGAATCAGGGATGGTTAGCTTATTGAATAGATTTTTGACTCACATGCTTGGAATATTGGCTGTATTTTGAAATTCTCATTATATTTTGGTTATGAGCATTATATCTCGATATCATATACATTCATGAGGCATTGGTTCCACTATGGAAATACTAGTTTTTTCTGATAAAAAATATGACATCTTTAAAAATACTCTTTTGAAGATCATGTGCCGAAGAGGAATTATTGATATTGGATTGGTATTGGTATTGGTCGTTGGATTATATGTGGGTTGCAAACCGCCCATGGGTCCTACCTTAGGAGCAGAGCTTGGTAGTTGTATACGGACGTTATCCAACAACCTCAGATATATCACATCTTAGTCATCATTATCATTCACATTGCATATCATACATTGTGTATCATCTATGATTGTACTTTGTGCTTTATTGATGTCTATCTTTCGGTGCTTCTTTTCCATACTTATACTTGATATATGTGTTGATATTTATAAGTTTTAGTAGAGGTTGGACACTTTTTGAATGCAGATGATACACCCATAGTGTGTATTTTATATACTTTATTTTCTACTTTTCTTAGTCGTCCAATGATACCTACTTAGTACAATTAGACCATACTCATCACTACTATGACCTTTAGGTGTAGATCAAGTTACGAGTGAGCTGCGTGGTAGCTGAACTTGGGCGTGCTTGGAGTATTTTATATGTAGAGGTTCATCTATTCTTTTAGTACCTATCCTACTCATCTAGTTTATCACTCATCGTGTTTCAAAGGCCAACTTATGTTATCTCAATATCATTCTCAACATCATTATCGTCATGACCTCAGTATCATAAATAATATCAACTCATCTCCACAACATCATAATATCACCATCAACATTAATGAAAAATGCAAATGCAATTAATAATCACAAGAAGAGCTCGAAAATAATTACATAGACTATCTTCATATATAAGCAAAGAGTTAAGCAATTCCCTTTCTATAAATAAACCACAAACCACCTTGATTCCTTGCTTGAAACACTATTTGGCTACAAACTTTCCCTTTATTTAAACTTCAGCTCATTCTTGTCCTATAAATAACTATTGTACAACACCTATTTCAATAATTTGCCTTTTCCAACCATTACAAACTCACATATATAGATTTAAAATATAAATTTACCCAAGGTCATCATCATAGGATTTTCTATCCTTTAAACATCATGAATTCTACATATTTTAGCATAAACAATGATAATACTACTTATTCACGTGTTTTATAACACCCTATTATCATTAACTACTGAAATTAATCAATTTCCTGACTATTTCCCTCACTTTATAAATTCAGTCTATAATTTCACCATTATTAAGTTTCTAGCGATCTCTATGGATTTAATAGAGTAATTCAAGTTTAGAACATAAAGAAACCTTACCTCTAAATATTTAAACTCCGAAAATTATTAAAAAAATTGCCTCCCTCTAATCTTTGAATGGGTTTCAGAGAAAAATAAGAAGAAACTAATTTTTTGGTTTTTATAATTGAAATCGTACTTTTTACCACTACAACAGTCCATAGGACAATTGAGGTCACCATTGTAGTAGAACTTTTACTACTGTAGTGGTACTTTTGCAGCTACAATGGTCCTATTATTTTACAACATACATCTCGAAATCTGACATCATGAACTAATTTTTTCATAGTAATCTCTATAACCAGAGTTCCATTAACCCATATTACATACTGGAAGTTTCTAAAACTTCCTAAACACATCATCAAAAACCATATCAAACAAACCCACTAACTTTAAATTGATACCATATTTCCCTAGACCACAACTTCGTCAAAATTTGCTTAATCCTAGGCTAGTCCTGGATATCAAAGAATTTGTCCAAGGGAATTTTAAGCGAAAGGACTACTCTTTATTCAAGTATAAAACTATTTGGGTCATTACATATTGACTTTTGTTAACATATGTAGATTCAAATATTATATGAGAATTTTATCTGTTCCATCAACTCTGGAACATTAACTTTGGGTTAGTAGAAATGAAGACAGGTTAGTTTAGGTCCTGGGGCTTTTTGTGTAATTTTGAGCTTATAGATGAGATGTGGAAAAGTTATGGTTTTGGTTAACTTTTGTCAACATCCTAGGGAAGAGATCGCCCTAGGAAATTTCAATTACACCATCGAATTTGGGAATTTGAATTTGATCTTGTAGCATTGTCAAATTATTTTTATGGTTTTCCAAATTATTTGTCGTATAATTTAACGACTTTTAGGGTGATGGTTTATGTGTTTTGTTGGTTCCATATAATTTCCTTCATTTCCATTGCGAAACCTTAGGCCTTGATTGCTTAGTGCAAATTAGGTGTGCATAATGATCGTGAGGAAGTCTACCAAAAATGTGAGGTGATAAGTTCTAGTCCATCACAATTGTGTGGTCCTTACCATAATTACGAAGAATATTTTGGGGTTATTAAAATGTTGACCTTCATAAAATCAAAGGTGGGCGCCATGATCATGTAGTGAAACTCAACATTTATGGATTTTAATTTTTTTAAGGAAAACCCCCTATTTCATCTACTTTTTAAATTTAGGATCTCAAGTTTTGATGATTTCAAGTGAGATTTTGAGATTTCTACCTGGGTTGAGTTTCTATAGCATGATTTTATCATTTTCACTAACTAATTCATGATTTTAGCTCCAAATTAGAGTTTTCCACTTTGAAAAGGTTTTTGTTAAGTTTTAATGACTCTCTCTATTTTTGTTGTATAGCTTAGCATTCAAAAATTTGGGTAAAGTTTCTCCTGAAATGAAGAGTTGAGCTTTCAGGCTTGGCTAGTCTTAGATGAATTTCAGGTGTTGTGTGGTTTAGGAAAGTATGGGTATTAATGATAAAGAAACTTGTGGATTTGATATCGTGACGTGGTAGCTTAGAAGTTATAGAGTTCATAGAATCTTTCCAAATTAAATTTTGATTAATAGAACTCCCGATATAGAATTTGACATAAATAAGTTAGCTCATAAGGTGGAAATATAAGAGTGTTTTGTATAAATGAAAAAATTAGGAACAATCCTGAGTTCTTACCTCACGTATCATGCCATAGTGGGTGTTAAGTTGTTATAATTGTTCCACTATAACACAAGTCTATTTGGGTAAGCTCTATTATAGTAGGCGGATCACGCTATAGCGATACTGTTATAATAGGAATCGAGCCACTATAGCGGGCTCAACAAAGTGAAAGCATAATCTGACTTGAAATATTAATCAAAATGTTTAAAGGTTGAACAGGGGAAATTTAGGGAAAGTTTCTTCAGTTCATTCTTGAATTCCATCATTAGGATAAGTTATTTCACCAATCTAATGTATTTTTTATTCCAAAATTCTTAGAATGCTCATAGATAGTACATTGTAGGAATTGTCTAGGTTGGAGAAATTGATAGAATATGCTTAAGGTTGGGTTAGAATAACTTTTTTATAGTTCAGTAATATAAAATTAAGCCTTCTAAACTATCATGTGATCTTCCAATCACAATTTATAGAGAACTCAAGTGGATTGACGGGATAGATGTAATGCCCCAAATCATCGTTAGGCTAAATCGGGAGAAATTTTTTGGCCGAGTCCTCCCTTATACAAATTTTGAGAAATTCAAGGCTACCCTAGTGTTTGACAATTTTTGAGGGTGTACTAGAGGAAACCTGGTACTGATGTGTGTGTTAGTGAGGATGTTTGAGTTAATTTAGATAGATGATGAGTTAAGAAATCTATAGCAACTTTTAGCACATAAAATAGATTTGTAAAACTTAGATTTATCATGGAAGGGTTAATTCATGATGTCATATTTTGATGAATGTTTTGTAAATTAGGTATGACACTATAGATACCCCTTGATTATACCTTTAGACCACTATAATGAAAAAAGAGAATCGCTATAGCGATACCACTACAACTAAAAAAGTACCGCTGTAGTAGTAACTTTACCCCTGTAGTGGTAAATTAACTATTGAATAAATAACACACAGAGTTTTTACAATTTTTAAACCAAAAACATAGTTTCATTCCCCACTTTCTGAATAAATAAGCCAAGGCACTAGCAAAGACAATTTTCTACAAGATTTTAGAGGTTTTCATCTCTGGAGGTAAGTTTCTTACAATCTAAACTTGAATTAATTCGTAGAATTCCAAAAAATAATTACAAAACTTTAATCACGGTTAAATTGGGGTTTAGTCCTAATTTTAAAACTTGATTCAATTTAGTGGGAATGGGTATAAAATCAGTAGATAATGATTCTAGGTGTTAGAAAGCAATAATTGAAGTATAATCATAGTTTTTCATGCTAAATAAAGTAGGGTTTATGGGGTTTAATAGGTAGAAAACCCTGAGGTGCTGAATCAAGGCAATGTTAAAGTAAGATTGTTGTTATTAATCACTAGTGGCTGAATAGGGATGAAATTACTTATATTGATGTGTAATTTTGTTGTTATAGAACAAGAACATGTTGAAAGGTAAAGGAAAGATTGTGGTCTAGAAGTGACTTTGAGCAAGAAAATCAAGCTAGGTTATGGTTTATTGAAGCAATGATACTTTCAAAACTCTATGCTTATCTTTGAATTAAGTAATGGTTATTGTTTTTATGAACTACTTGTGGTCATTAACTGCATTGCATATTCATACATATTAATGTTATTGAGGTGACGATGATGATATACAAATAATGATGTACATGATGTTTTTGATGAGGTTGAGAAGAGAGAGATTATGTGCACCTTTTGCATTCATAAATAAATTCATATACATTGAATGTTCGGTTCTGATCATATATTGTGACATAAATTGTTGTTAAAATTGGATAACTGTAAAACCAATATTTTTAAGTTTGTAATCCTTTAAAAGTGAAGTGTTGAAATAGTATTGTTGTCTTTAGCTATGAATTCTGATGATAAAATTGCATCTATTTGATTTTTGTAATTATATGTGTAGGATTTAGTCCACATGCTTACCACTACTTGTTGATGTATTTATGCTACCTATGCTTATCTTTTTTATTTGAATTTAGAGCGTGTTCCAATAGTTGAGTCGAAACCTCGGATCTTTACAACAACTCTAGATTCTTATTTAAGGGTGAACACCATGATCCGGAAGCCTTTAGATCTTTAGCCTATTGTTCACGTCCCTTATTTCTGGACTAAGACATTTCTTTATTTATTTCCATCCTTTGAATAGTCATTTGGTTATAGACTTGAGAATTCATAGATGTTCTTGTATGGTGACTTTAGGTCGTGGGATCGTATTAAACATATATTTTATACTGTATTAGTAAATGGATAATTTTGTTGGTTTGATTTTTATTGTATAATAATTTAATAATGGCAGTTTAAACTTGTTTAATAATGAAGTTAGCATAATGTGAATGTGAATGTGACAACCAGTAATTAAGGGTTTGGGTTAAGCATGTTTCTCCCTCCATTGGTTAGAGTTGATGTCAATCATGACTATTGAGTTATGACAAAGATGGTATCAGAGAACTGGGTTCATAGGTATTAATGTACAATAACAAGTCTAGTAGAGTCTTGCAAAGTAGTACAGAGACATCTGTACTTTTCTTTGAGAAGCTATTAGGATTTTCAAAATGAAAAACAACATTTTTTTCCTTTCATGCTATTAGATGATAAAAATTAGTATCTAGCGATACAAACTTGTATCTAACTCGTTCTTTCTTGTTTTGAAAATGGTGAATAAATGTATCCCATAAGAAACAGTAATTTCCCCAGCACCAGCACTAGCAGCATCGCTTTCACTAGCCATTGAGGCTGCAATCTAGGGCAGACCACCCATGAGGGGTAGAGTCAAGATAAAGGTAAGAGAGGCATAACTTTTCAGGGATAGAGCTCGGGCAACTAGATGAACAGCTAGGAAAAGGACTTCGTCCCACCCCCCACTACAGAATATGCTGAAGTTAGCTCCAGAGGAGGACATGGTGATTGAAGAAGAAGTGGTACCTAAGAATGAACTGCCTGTACAAAAAAGTGAAACCCATATACCTATGAATGTAGGATTAATTCAGAAATTGTTGGGATACATATGAAGTTTGGCTAGAAACAATGTTATTCCTAATATTTCAGCCTTTCTATCCTCATCCTTATAATATGTAGCCGATGTGGAAGCTAGGATGGATGTCACTCAAAGACAAGAGTGTATCCCCTATAGGTACTTAAACCAGTAATGACAGATTATGAATATGGACTTTTCTTTATGATCATGAAGATAAATCCCCTAGTATTTTAGGGTACAGAGCTTGAGAATGCTTTTGAGTTCTTATTTGATTATTTCAACTCTAACATAAGAATAGTATTGTTAAAGGTATGGTGTAGGGTTTGTTTATTTTTAGTTTAAGCCTGAATCTAAGCATGGTAGAGGTCATTCATTGAATGTAGTGTTGTGTTGCCTCCACTTACTTGGGTGTAACTTTAGAAGGTCTTTCTAGAGAAGTATGTTCCCCATGCATATCGTGATTAGAAAAAGCATGAATTCTTTATGTTTGAACAAGGTAACAAGTATATGGCGGCCTATAAGGCAAAATATCATGCCTTGTCACACTATGCTCTCTAATTGATCACCTTAGAGGATGAGAGGGTCAGGTATTTTGTGAAAATTTTTAATTTTGGCATCAGCTTGTTGCAATGTGTGTGGATAAAGGTACTTGGACCAGTAATGACAGATCATGAACATAGGCTTAATTTGCTCTTGTACCAACAATACTAGTTAACCTAGCACTTTGATACCAATTTGGCATGGCCTAATTTTTTAAGTCATGACGACATATACTTTCTCCAACTAGTAGGTATGCCAAACCATACTTCGAGGCTATAACATTGTTCTAATATGGTGGAAAATGGTATAAATAATGGAAATATGCAAGTGAAAGGCCTACAAGTAATAAATCAGAAAATAATAACAAAATGGAAGATGAATAAGATAAATACCAATATCCCACGACCTAGTAGTGTCAGTACAAGAGCCATTAAACCAAAATAATACAAGTACTATCATAGTCAAATATACATCGGTCTCAAAGATTGAAAGACTAAGCAAAATACAGAAGATGGAGAAAGGTTAACTCCATCTCTGAGAGCTCACCCTTTCTCAAAACTCTGGCTCGCACAATTGTATTGTCAACAATGATAACTAGTACACAAATGCACACCCAAAAGGTACTGAAGTGTAGTATGGGTACCAAAGCCATGGGTACTCAGTAGGGATCATCAACAATCTGAGATAAATAATAATATAAATGTAATAAAATGTGAGATAAATAAGCTTAGTCAAGCTAAGAGGAAAAACCTAGAATAACGCTCCAAATACTGCAAATAAATAATCAAAAAATAACATTAAAGAAAACTTAGCTATCATTACATAACTGGACCCCATAAACCAAGAAGTTTATAAAAGTAAATGACCAAACGTGGGCCCCTATAAGACTATACCATGAAATCAAGAGAAGTAATAACCAGAATTCACAAAGTAGTCATATCTCGCTATCATAACCATGGAATCTTTAATTCCGCAAAAACGAACTCAAACTGACACCATAACCATCATAAATAAAATGTCATTGTTTTGCTCAAACGGGAATTCAATTTACCGGGCATGAACTGGAACCCATAGTATGACATTGTCGAAATTAAACCAATATAATATCATACATCGCCAGACTCGAATAGGAACTAATATCATATCTCAAGTATCAATGTAGAATAAAGCATTATATTTCCAAACCTTTTCAAGTTCTAAAATATGAATTTAGACGATGTAACATGCCTATATATTCTACAAGGAGCTAGTGGTAGTATTGTCCTAAGGTGGGCCAGAGGGGCCAAATTAAAGTTCCCAAAATCCATAGTAAGGAAAATTATACCTTGCACTAGGCTAAGGTATCTAATTGACTAATAGATATCAAATAAGCCACAATTTAGTACTAAGGTAGCAATTCTACCTAAAGGATGAGTAGTTAAGTCAATTATGCCTAATTTATGGTTACTCACTTGGCTAAGTAATTCAATTCTAACTTCAAATCCTAATTTCTAGCCCACATCTAGCACATTATCATAAATATACTATAATTTAGCCGAATGTATGAGAAAGGTAAAGCTGCCCAACCTAGACACCGAAGAAAGCCTGGTGAAATCTGTTAAATCAATGATTTCCCCTCCAAGAAGTTTTCTATGATGCCATAATATCATAAAGATAATCTAATCATTAATATGAGAACAACGATAGCCATATTACATTTTAATGCTCTGGGTCCAAAATTACGTAAAATTTTCATATGGGGCCTACTTGCAGAATCACACTTTCAAAACCATCAATACATCCCTCTATGCTCTTGTAACATTTACCCTTAAGAATGGGTAAATTTTGAGCTCAAATGATGCTAAAATTACCCCAGCAAGAATCCAAAGATTTTGGAAATAAATTGAGAAATTAACCATGAAATTAATAAAAACTTACCAAGATTTTGATGAAAAATGAGTAATCCGAGCACACAAACACCCCAAATCTCCTAATAATGTTAATCATAATTTCCCACTCTCTAGGGTTTTCACTCTTGAGACTTGTGAGGATAGGGAGAAAAATTATGTAAGTGGGGGATTTAATGCCTCCCAGGTGCCACTGAAGCAGTCACTACTAAAGTGGCCAATACCACTAAAGAGGTACACGTTGAGGGCCACACATGTCTATAATGGACAAGAGAGCACTAAACAAATATATGGTTTAGCGGTCTTATAATAAGCTAGGTGATTGGCTGTTAGAACCAAATGAACTATGTGCTAACTAAACTATCAAATCTAAAAAGTCATAACTAACTCGAGGAGGTTATAGGAAAGCTCTAAATAACAAAAATATGAAGAAATACATTAAAGGTCATTACAATATCCACTACTAAAAGAACTTTCATCCGCAAAAGTAAAGAGTTAGGATGTATCAGAAGGTTTAAAAAAGTGAGGGTACTGGGCTCGTATCTTGCACTAAATCTCCAAAATAGCCTCCTCTACTGGGTGGTGTTTCCATTGATCCTTAAACACTAAACACTCTCTAAAGCGCAACCGTCTGGTACCCTAAGCTAATATAAACATTAGCTCATCCACGAAGGTCAATCATTCATCCAACTAAATCAAATCCCTCCGAAACACATAAAACTCATTAAGAATGTACCGTTACAACATAGAAACATAGAAAACTATATGAACAACAAAAAAATCTAGGGGTATGTCTAAATCATAAGCCACATCTCTAATTATGTGAAAGATATCAAAAGGGAAAATATGTCTAGGGTTGAGCTTGCCTTTCCTCCTGAACCTCATCATACTCTTCATGAGCGATACATGGAGGAATGCCCAATCTTAAACTCCAAACCCTAAGGGATGAAGTCTACAATATCCGCAAGCTTTCTGCCTACTCTGAGCTACCCTCAGCCTATCCTGAATAACCCTAACTATATCTAACAACTCCTGAAGGTTATCAGTGCCACATAGTTAAAGATCATAGGTTTTGAACTAACCAATCGAAGTATGAAACACCTACCACATAATTCCTCAAAAGGTGTCATATCAATACTTGAATAATAGTTATTATGATATGCAAACTCTACCAAAGCTAATTGTTGCTTCCACTTACCTCCAAAATCTATAACACAGGCTTAGAGCATATCCTCAAGAATATAAATAGTTTTCTTCGACTACTAGTTGGTCAGAGGGTAGAACGCTATGCTAAGATTTACCTGAGTACACAACACCTCTTTAAAATCTCTCTATACTCTAGAAGTAAACATCAAACCCCAATCTAATATGATACAAATCGTTAATCCATACAAGTGAACTATCGTACGAAAATAGATATGGGCTAACCTCTCAGTACTGAAGGGCATCTGAATGGGAATAAAGTGTGCCTACTTGGTCAACTAATCAATAATAATAAAATACCATTGGAACCATGGTAGGTTTGTGGAAAACCACAAGCAAAGTCCATGTGATCTACTCCCACTTCCACTCGAGAAAGGACAACCTCTGAATTAAGCCACCGGTCTATGATGCTCGACATTTACTTATAAAAAAATAGTAAATGTGATATATAAAATGCCATATCTCCCTTCATTCTACTCCACCAAGAGTTATTCCTCAAATCTCTATACATCTTAGTTGTACCAGGGTTAATGAAATATCCAGATCTGTGAGATTCACGCTATATAAACTAAATCAAGTCTCCAACCCTCAAAACATAAATGCAACCATAATATCTCAAAAAACTGATAGCGCTCAAATTACACTCTTGAATGGGTATAAGCGATCATTGTCAATATAAAACCCAACTAGGTTGGGGTCAAATCCCACGGGGAATAAGGTGTGAACCCAAGATATTTGTGATTTAATTCACTGATAGTTTGATGTTTCCTGAAATGGGGGGTTTAAGTTTCACAAATAATTGTTTTTCACTTTAATTTTGATGTTTGTAATCAAGAGTTTATGAAATAACCAGAATAATGTACACTAGGGCTTACGGTACATGATAGATGCTAAAGGTGATTCAAGATTCTCATGGTGGGTAGGATAAAAAACAATCTTTATCAATGTGATGCTCAAATGTCTTTCGACCTACTTAAGCGTTCAATTTCCTAATCTTATCAGACTTAAGGAATTTCTATTCATAGCCCAGATTTTACCACAGGTTAACCAACCTTGTTACAATGCTGATTATGAAATGAAGTATTTTTGAGTCCTTATTGATATTTCACTTCCTACTATATTTGATTTCTTTCCCAAGCAAATCAAAGCAGGTGTGTCTAGTGTTTGCAGCCAACAGACATTAATTAAAGCTTCAAAATTATCAAGAAATCCTGTCACCTATTGATTCTTAAATGCTTCGCACTTTATCAAGACCTAAACCTAGATCCCATATTTCAGGTTAATGGAGTTTAGCCACTCATGATGCAATTAACAAGTACACAAGTTGAATTCAAAGTTAGGCAGATTAACTTACAACGATAATGAAAATCAAGAAGTGTAACTTGAACTGAATCTTAATACAAAACCCCAAACTATTGAAGACAATCTTCTCTCAACAATAATATTCTAGAGTGTATTGGAACTCGAGAGAGAGAAAAATCATGTACAAGTATATTGCAAGATATGTCAATGATAATAAGAAAAACCTAAAAGATCCTATTTATACTAGAGAATAAAATAACAACTAAAGTAAATTTCTCAGACAGGTAATGCCATTAGGTGATGCCTTATCAAGGGTCTGATGGCTTATCAGGAATGGCGTCAAATTTACTTCAATGTTGACAAACTCCGCCTAAGACTGACGATGTGGATGATGACATATCAGGAGTCTGATGACGTATCATGGATGTTATCAGCTCTTCTTCTCTTTTGATAATTTTATACTAAGGTTGAAGATGATCCTGACGCATTATCAAAATTCTGACACCTTGTCACCAAATGTCGTCACAACTTCTCTTCAACTCCCATTCTCTGGTTAAGTCGAATAGTGTCCTTAATAGCTTATCACCAGGCTGACAACTTATCATGAATGTCGTTAGCCATACTTATCCTTTATTTGCTTCAGAATTCAACATTTTTCTTCTATTATTATTGGTTCCCCTGTACCTTATCTTTTACTGCAAAATTAAAGTAAAATAAATCAAATATGACAAAAGTTACTTAAGACTTCACAATTATTCATGGCTAAAAGCATAAAATGTGTAAGCATTTGCTCACACATCAACACCCTCAACTTAGAACAATTGCTTGTCCTCAAGCAACTAAACACAACAAAGATGATATAGAGCACTTTCAGCAGTCAGTTATTCACTTAAGCTCAAAACATATTGGCCATCTTCAAGGTAAGTCAAATTAAAAGCAATTGTGTCTATTATTGAAAACAACCATGCTACTCACAATGATCGAGATATGAAAAAATTTTAACAATAACAACCAAAAATAAACCCAGATTACACTTTCTGAACAAGCCAGTGACTAGCAACATACCCAGTGTGCCCTCATAACAGAGAAATCCCCTTTTCACTCATATCAGAATTCACATACATAACATAGGGATAATCACAAAAATCAATCTCAGAATGAAGTTCCAAACATTGTATGTCAAATTCCATAGGCTTACCCATATATTTGGTGCCCAAGTCTTCAGATAGGTCAGTTAGGATCACTATAGGGCTTTTCTTAATATTGTAACATAGGTCAGGGGCTGGTATGATATTCATGGATATTTTAGAGTGACTATGCCTCCTTGACACTACACTAAATTATTGGAGTTTCAACTCCCAACCTTCTTTTCTTCCTCTCTTTTATTGATTACACATGCTCAAGATAGATGCGGTCTTTCAATTATCATATTATCTTTTTATCATCTTTTATGCAACTTTCCTTTTTCTTATTCCTTTTTCACCGCACCTAACTTTTTGTTCTTTGCTTTTATTATTCCTCTCTTCATACTCATTTTGCATCACGCACCCCTATGATAGCCACCCTCAACTTAGGCTATTTTTCAAAGTCAAGGTGCATAGTGTCCAAGTAGGACCAGGGCCAAAATAGGTTCATTATGATGTAAATGGGAAGGTGAGAGATGTTGTAGAAATAATTAGGATAATTAGGCTCAAAAAAGGAATCAAGAGATATGCACACAGGGAAGGTCATTTTGGCTAAAGTGGGCTAAAATAAAAAATGGCCTATGATCCTTTCCAAACTCCTATCCTATGACCA